>VZTR01018010.1:213145-268193 GCA_013400775.1 Chaetops frenatus | reverse complement strand
AAAAAAGACTGGATGGGCCACTTGGTGCCATGGTTTAGTTGAGGTGTTGGGGTATGGGTTGGACTCAATGATCTTAAAGGTCTCTTCCAGCCCAGTGATTCTATCATTCTGGGATTCTGTGATTCAGTCAAAGCATTAAGTAAGGCAAGAGAAACAGTTTCAAGAGCTATTAATCAATATGAAATAAATATTTATAATTAATAAATATTNATGATGATGGACAACTCTGTAAAAGACTGAGTCAAGCAGAATGGCAGTAAAAGACCATATATAACATACCAGTGTTAACCCAATTCCACAAAGAAGTAACAATTTGTACCTAGCTTGCAGTAGAAAGTATACAGAGAAATGTATTCAGAAGGAAACTTTGGAGAGATACTGGAGAAATTCAAAACTTTTATCAGACATGGACCAGGAAAACCTGGACTAGTTAATCCTGCTCTGAGCAGAGAGCTTGAACAACAGGATGTCCAAAGGCCCTTCCAATCTCAACAATCCTGTGATAGCAGCAAAGAATGAAGAATTAATCTAACTCATGTTATAAATCCAAGTATGATGGTTTGAGGGTTTTTTGTTTTTTTTTTTTTGGAGCTGATGTGAGAAACACTGAGGTCCAAAATGAGCTCTTTGGAAATGAGAGCACTGATAACCACATTCAGAATCCAAAATTGTTGAAAAGTGGGGGGTTTCAGGAGATATGCCCCACCTTTATGCTGTTGAGAGGACACTGTTGAGATCTACTTGGGTATTCAAGGTGGATTTCTTTCCAACACATGAAAAGAAGCCACAAGCACTGAATTTTCTGGAGTTTTGGTTTGCAAAGCCAGGATCTGACCTGGTTTCAGAGCCCTGTGTTCTCCCTCTGCTGGAGACACAATTCAGAGTAGACTGACAGATTTAGAAGCAATCTTTTGCTCTCTCATGACATGACTGTCACAGAACTGCTCACATCAGTGTTCATCCTTGCACTGGCAAAATCCTGAAGGAAATTGAAACAAAATATTATGTGAGGTTGAGCTCTGGTTATCTTTTCTTGTGAATCAATACAAAAAACACCAAAACAAAACCATAGGAATGTATATATTTTAGAAGACCACAGAGGAAGAAGAACATTATTTGTAACTATTATTCCTCCTTACTCAGTGAATGGTTTCAGTAAAACTCATCATTCATTAAAAATGATTCATCTCCCTTGGCCTTTATTCACTGCTTTATGTTTCTAATGAACTTAATGTAGCAAGTGATGTAATCAGACAAAAGCATGGTAAGAGCTCTTTCTGCCACTACAGGCACAATCATATTTAATTAAGAATTTATCATTAGCTAAGGTATTAGTTAACTATTACAGGCCCACTATATTATCTAGCTCAGAGAAGCAGCTTCCTCATTAACAAACAAGTGTTTGGATCTAATTGCTGCCTCTTTAATCAGCTTGCTGCATTAATATCTCATTAAATGCGCCTCACAGAACAAAATTATTGCTTAGATACCACTGGAAAGGATTAACAAAACCATACTAAGTTCTTGGAGGCTCTATCCAGCAATCAATAACAAAGGACTAGGTATAAACACCTTTTAATTACTACCTGGAAACAGTGAGTGGAATTACATTCCAACAAGTGAAACTTGGGTACAAGTTTCAATCTGGAACCAGTATTTCTCTGTGAATTGCACACTTCCCTCTGCAGACAGCTGTTAAAACAGCTCAGGAGTTGAAGGATAACATCAAACACCTACTAATTTTGTTTTCTATTTCTACAGACATTTTACATTCATATTTCACTTTGATCCCATACATCTAGGCTGACAGCACTCCTTTCTATTCTAGGCATTACACTATAGAAAAAAATAAATGTAATAATCACTAATTTTGTGTTTGCTTGGCTTTTTTTTTTTTTCCTGGGTGGGCTTTTTCCTTTTTAATTTTGCAAGAAATCAATGCTCATTCTGGATCCTCTTGCTTTGTTCCCTTTATTTCATGAATATTCCTTCCATAACTTCATAGATCAGCATGGGATTACCATGGATACAGGAGATGTTTTGGAAATTATGTCTGTAAATCTGTCTGTCTGTCTTTAAGTAGGCACTACCACTTTGTAAGCAGACGGTCCCTAAAATGTTTATTTCTTCATACCTAGAAAAAAAATGTTGTCTAATATCAAACAAGCAATATGAGGCATTCAGGAGATATTTACTTTGTTTTCATTATATTAATCTGAGTATCAGCAGGAAAAAAATCCCAACACTACCTGCACTCAATCCTTGGAGCAATTTTGAGTTGGGGATTCAGTGAGTCAGAGTTTGCATCTTTATGTACGGAAAATTATCAGGTCCTGCAGTTTGGGGGAACAGAACAAGAGATGTAAAGTAAGCTCATACTCCTTTCAGGGCAATTTTCAATAAATAAATTGTGCGAGATAATACTGTGGGAACAAAAAGAGCAAACTGAAGGAATGTCTGCTATAAAAGTGATCTTGTCTGAATAACAATACTTTAAAAAGTAAGTCTCTTTTTCAGAGGTGAACTGATTTTTCAATGAAGAATAGGTCAGAAATACAAGTGTAATAAAATAATATTTCAGTTTTTTCTAAGAGTCTGTAATGAGCAGTTTGATCCATAATTGCCATCTTGAAAAAGGGAATCAGAGTAGTTCATATTTAAAAGAGATGCTTAGAAGTAGTTTCTTTATAAACAATAAAGTAGAGACAGGCTTGTTTTCCTTTCACCTCCAAGACAATCATTTCAATGTGAAGGAAAATTACTTTGTATTCTTAAGTAAATCTGCTAAAAGTGTAGAAATTCTAGATTCCTTGCAAAAACAATCTTTTGTTTCCAGTTTGTGCTCATATACTCACTGTCAGAAAGATGGAATTCAAGTTATTTGTAAGACAAAAGAAACAAAACAGCCCTCAGCAAGATGTGAAATTCAAGAAAATACCCAACAGTAATACAGGATGTCAAAGGTCTGTCACTGGGGATCACAGCAGCATTTACTTTAATTACCTGTAATAAATGCACATTATCAGTGCAATGGGAGCACTGCTGCTCTGGAGGGTGCAATGAGCTGCAGGATCCCAGGGTTGTGTGTACTGGGAATCAGGGAATCACAGATTGGTTTGGGTTGGAAGGGATCATAAAGCTCATCCAGTGTCACCCCCTGCCATGGACCTTCCACTGTCCCAGGCTGCTCCAAGCTCTGTCCACCCTGGCCCTGGGAACTGCCAGGGCTCCAGGGGCAGCCCCAGCTTCTCTGGGTGAATTGCTCAGCAGAAATCATCCTTCAGAGTGTGTGCAGCACCTGCCTGACACCTGTAAACCTCTCCCAGCAGGTGAAACCTGTGCCTTGCTCAGCACAACCACACTTTGGTATTGACTTAAAGACAGAACTGCTCTCTCTCCCCACATCAAATCCTGCAGGATGCTCAGGGGTGTTCTGTCCTATGGCAGTCACCTTATTTATCTATATTCAATACTTGTAGATGGCTCAGGTAACGGCAAATTCTTTTCTTTTTGCCCACTTTTCTTTTTTGAGAGGTGTATTCTGTGCCAGGGTGGTGTTGGGGTTGGTTTGTTTGTTTGTTTGTTGGGGTTTTGTTTGTTTGTATGTTTTGGTTTTGGTTTTGTTTGTTTGATTTGATTTTGTATTCACATCATGTGGTTTTTTTAGAATACAGAAGGAATTGAAACACAAGAAAATACCAAAAATAAATGTTTGGGACAGTCAAGCTGAATTCAAAAATCTCTCTGAATTTAAAAAAAAATTAAATTTTTATGGTATAAGAAAGCAAATTTTCTTAAATATAAAAAACCAAGCATTTGAAAACTGGACCAAATTTTCCTTGTTATCAATTTTGGAGATTTAGAAGCTTAGTCTCCAGGTTGAATTTTCTGCTGAACTTGATAAGAACAGTTTTTCCTTGTTCTTGAATCCACAGTTTAAGATTGAAAAGGAGGCTATTCTGTCCAGCTTTGCATACACTTCAAAGACAAAGAATACAGAAATCATTTTTAATTAAAGCTTTAAAATTAAACCACAGGTGTTCTTCATAAAACATATGGCAGTTTGTGTCTCCTACTAAAATAAAAAGAACAAAATTAAGACTTTGAAGTAAAAGCTGAATTATTGTTCTGATGGGGAGCAAGTCTTCTGCCTTCTCCAGTGCTGCATAAAGCTTTGAATTTGCCTTTTCACCTGTCACACTCTTTTTTTTTTTTTTTTCCCCAAATCCTCTCTAATCTCCACTCCTTTGCTGTTTAAACAGTGCTTTTCCAGACATGGATTTTTATTTTGTTATTTAATAACTGTGGAAGCATTAACTTGTGTATATCTTAATAACACTGATCTCTGCCTGTCTGAATATTGGCATTTAAAGCCATGATGCTGCTGTTTATTGATTTTCAGCATTCAGTGGATATTGTCATTAAATACAAACAATTTACATGGCCTACCACACTTTCAAAAATAAATACAGTGAAACCAGTATTTTATATCTTGTTCTCTAAAATGTGCTACATTTACACATTCACCTGGGTTTATGATATTTTTTGTTAAGTGTTTCCCTTGAAAAATATGTGCAAACCAGCACTTTTGATACTAGTAAAGGACAAAAATAACCCCTCAGCATCTTTCTGTTGTCACCTACACAAGACATATCAGCTACAGCATCTACTGACAAGTTAAAGAATCCAAAAAGTTCAGAAAATAGCCTAAAAATGCCTATACAATGTTCTGAAGACAGAAGAAGATTAATGCAGTGAGGAATTGGGAAAAACAAGGAAAACAGGCACTGAATTCCCTGCCCACTTTATACTTAGAGTTGCTCTTTCAATCTGTAATATCAGCCTAATTTCTCAGTAAGTGCTGCTGGTTACACTGACACAAAAAAGAAGTGTGAAGAAACAGGACTTCTATTTAATTTGTTTTTTACACAAACATGCAAATGTTTGATTATTCATTTCTTTTATCTTTGCCTAGCAGTGGGAAATCCTTATCAGTAGAGTACAGCATGTCTTTGCCTCTTCCACGGTTACATTCCATGGCAGTGAACCCCAAATCTTCCTGTTAATGACTGCAGAAGGCCAAGATTTCATCTGCAAGCTGAATTGTAAAAAAAAAACATAGCAGGCAGTAACACACAAGTCATTTTTCATAGATAAATAAAAATTATATAAATTCAACATAAATATATCCAGCCTCCTGCCAGGGAGTTGGAGAGAGCAACAAGTTTCCCCCTCAGCATTTTTTTCTCCAGGCTGAGCCCTTCAGCAGCTCCTCATCAGACTTATGCTCCAGACACCTTAAAAATCATAATTAAATTGATAGAAGGAGCAGAAAAACACAAAAATGAAAAAGGCTTTCAATTGAAGAGGCTTTAAGCCATTGCTGCCTGACTAGTCAGGGAAAGTGGTCAAAGATATTGGGATGGGAATGATGCTGATAACAAACTGGTGGTTTTTTGGTTTTGCTGAGCAGTGTTTACTCTGAGTCAAGGACATTCCAGCTCCTCCCAGTGCCCTGCCAGAGCTGGCTGGGGGCACAAGAAGCTGGGAGGGTACCCAGCCAGGACAGGCTGACCCCAGGTGTCCAAAGGGATATTGCAGACCCCAGGACACCATGCTGAGCAGTAAAACCAGGGGCAGTCAGCCAGGGCACTGAGATTGCTGCCTGGGGGCTGGCTGGGCATCAATCAGCACTGGTGAAACATCCCCTTGTGCATCACTGCTTTGTATATTCTTTATCATCATTAGCATCATTATCCCTTCCATTTCTGTCCTGTTAAACTGACTTTATCTTAACTCATGATTTTTACCTTCTTTCCAATTCTGTCCCCCATCCCACTGGGGAGCAGTGAAAGCAGCTTTGGGGTTTTGTAAACCACAACGACCTATCCCTCTTGGGGTTCTCTAATCCTCCTCTTTGGAGACCTGAGGAAAGGCAGGAGCCTCCCCCAGCTTCTGGTACAAGCACCTCACCATCACCTTGTACAGGACCAGAAAGACAGGAAATGGTTCACAGGTCCCTTTTATTCTCTTGCTCTGCCAAATCACTGATTAGCTACTTTCAGACAATAACAGAAGATTTTGTTGCCAAGGTGACCTCATTTCTGAGAACCCAGATTTCTTCCCGGGTGATTACATTTCCATGCTATAGCCCTGAAGGAAAAAAAATCCTCAGTGCTTGTATTTATTTTAATCTCTGCACTCATCTCTAATTTTTAAAGGAGAAATTAGTTACACATAAAAAATTGAGTTAGTGGCTCATTAAAGACAGGCAGAATCTAAGTGTCCCACTAAATTTATAATGGGCAGGCAAATATTTCTAAACTTGTGTGGCACAAAGACAAGACTGTGAGCAACAGATCAGTCATGTCCTGCTGAATGTCACTTACCCTCACCTTGGTGAAGGCAGAGAACAAAGGAACAATTCCTCTGATTTCCCCACATTTCAATTTCTCTATTAAATAACATCATCATTATGCCTTCAACGCTCGCCTGAAGTGCTCAGCAGACTGGATAACAATTAGTGCCCTGACACAGAGTGAAAAGTATGAGACACTGAGATCCACACAAGAAAACTCAATTTTCCACAAAGCCCAAGGAAAAAAGAAGCAAACAGAGAATCTAAGACTTCTCTTACCAGACTGAATATGGATTTCAGAAGGTTCTCCCAGAATCTAGAGCATAATGTTCACTTCATCTTTATAAGCATTTACAACTCCGTGAAACATTTTTTAAAATAACAATTAAGAACTCAACACATACAGAAAAGAAAACAGGAGACTAAAATATGTTAACAAACAAGCAGATTGTGCTGGAAGCTATTCCAAAACACATACACAAATTTTACTGGAATAAATTAGTCTCAGTACAGCAGTGAAAGGTACTTTCAAACCCCCCAAAATAGTTGGGTTCCTGGTTAGCAGATAGGGAGACTGGGATTCAGGTTCTCTCTGACTTTTCCCCCTCCTGGCCACACATTTCAGGAGTGAGAGGCAGAGGGGAGCCATTAAATTCCAATGGTACTGATCAGCCACATCCTCACCCTCCCAAAAAAAGGAAGAGTGGAACAATGAAGCATTGGAGCCTCTGCTTAGGGCCCAGACTGGCAAAAAATGCCTTTTGGAATGAAAACAGAATTTATGAACACAGAAGTTCTTACTCCTAAGCATTATTTGAAAGTCAAATGTTCTATTCAACAACATGGCTCCAGTTAAACCTTATCAGAGTGGCTTGTCACACAGCACCCAAGCAGCACAACTGGATTATTTCTGTTCCACATCTCTGCATGTATTTTAAAATGTGTTAATTCTTCTCATCCTTGCATGGAACATGAGACCTCTCAGAATCTCCAACACAGGCTCAACTGCTGAAGAAGGTTTCAGGATTCTACTGTTCCTAAATGAACCTTTACAATACTAATATTTAAATTATTAACTACTAAGAGTGTCTCCTTTATTAAACAGATACTCATTGGTACAAAAGTCTATAAATACAAAGTAATATTACTGTAGTTTTCTCTATGAAACTAAAAATGGTGGCAGTCCAATGACATGCATGATTCCATAGTAAAATATCACTAAATAAATTTCAGCAAAATATTTAAAATACTCAAAAGTGAATTGTTTTCTTCACCAAAATGACACTCTTGCCAATGTCACCTAAATATCACAGCCAGATACCCAGAATGGAAGGGGCTCTTTAAAAGCCCACTGCTTTTAAACTGTAACTCTGTTAAAAAATAGTTTAATTTTTTTTAAGGCTTCCATCACAAAAATTGAATAGGTAAAGAAAAGCCTATATCCTCGTAAATCACATTTTCATAGTTTGAAACAGTTTATGTGACACAAAATGTGTTTTAATTTGATTAAGTGAAAACAAAGCTCACAAGTGCTGTGCCAGCATCCCAAGAACATTAACTAAAAACAAGCAATAGAAACTTGAAGGTGAGTCCTTGACTCATAAATTAGCACAACCACAACTGCAAATCTCTGTTTTATGTGTTTGTTCAACAAATACAGGCACGGAGAAATCTGCAGCATTCACTGGGAGCCTCCATTTATTCTCCAAACCAAAGAGGCTCCTCATTAGCCTTCTACTTCATGAAAGATTTGCAGAACATCATTTCAGCCAGAAAATGCATCAATCAACCTCACCATTGGAAATGAGACCTGCCAAAGAATTTATCTGCAAGCGTCCTGAAGTTATAATTACACAGGTAACAAAAGTTAATAACATGTTACTTTTTTGGCTTGTGGCTTTCAAGCTTCAAATTCAGCTAATTTATTTGCAAACTGCAATCTTGTATTTGGCCAGGAACAAAGATCTATTGATAACTTAGAGGTAATTACAAATTGACATAGTGAAATGTGCTTGAGCCTTTCACTAGCCTTGAGTTATTTACAGATATTTTGTCTCATAACATGCAAAAGCACAATTAATCTGAAGTGACAGAAGAAATATAACTAAGGTTAAAAAAGCAAAAATCTAAAAAATCTAATCTAAAAAATATTTAAAAGCCTAATAAGCACTTTAAAATTATTTATTATTACATATTTCCATCATTTTTTTCTTTTCCTCTGTAAATGATTTAAAACAGAAAAATAAATTCCCAGGTGGGTGGTGAATGCAAGTGGAGGTGAATGTAAGACCATTAAGCTCCAATGTAAATTCTACTCGTGTTAACTTTGAGTTAACATATCATAAATAATTATTCCCTATTTTTCAACAGTACATTTTAATTATTGGTATCCTAAAAAAAGAATCAAATAAATTTTTGAGGAGCAGAGAATACAATGATGAGCTATCTAGTTCTGCCTGGAAATTCCTGGTTGGCTTCAGCAATTTAAGTCTCTCTGATAAAATATATACAGTCATAATGTGAAAAAAGAGAGTAATTTAATTTGGCAAAGTAAATTATGATTTTCAAGTGAAAACCACAGAAAGAGGATATTTTATTCATTTTTTTCCCTAATCATACATATATTACCCTGAAATACACTTTGCTTGTAGATTTCAGGGCTCTCTCAAAGAAGCAATGCACATTTCTTCTTTACTGAATTTACTTCAAGAAGTTCTAAAACTTACAACTTACAGCCAGGTTAGTAAAGACCATTTTTAATTTTCCTAATTCCAGACAAAAAGCAAAATAGTGACACAGTGGCCCTTCTCCACTACATTACACAGCAAAAATTCCCCACCTTTTAGCTTCAAAATTTGCACAGGCATACAGGGATTGATTGGGAGTTACGTATCCCTTCATCCCATCCTTCTACAAGCCATCATTTTTATCCATTTTTAACTAATATTCTGTTTTTCTGTTTCTCCACCACCTGCCAGGAGTATCCCGCTCTGAGAAATGCCAGGAATACAAACTTCTGTCAGCTGGAAATGGACAGGAGCTCGGGATGTCAAACAGGCTGCCACTGTGCCCAAACTCTCCCAAATATCAGAGTCATAAAATAACCTGGTCTGGAAAGGACTTCAGAGCTCACCAAGCCCAATCACCTGCTCCAAGCAGGGTCAGCTGGGAGGCCAAAACAGGGCTCAGAGCTTTATCCAGGCAGGTCTTGAAAAGCTCCACAGATGGAGACTGAACCTGTTCCAATGCCTGACTCCGCTCTGGGAGGAAAACTGATAATCTTGTTAAATGCTCAACCCCTTCATTAACAGGGAGGTTTCCCCTATTTCCTCAGACTTCCCTGCTAGGAGTTCCCTGGAAGTTACAGGTGCTGGTTAGGAACTCAGGAAGGAAACCACCCACTGGAAGATGAACCCTTCCCACAGCTCTAAAGACTTCCCTGGGGGCTGTCCTGCTTTCTCTTCCTCCATTTCATGAGTAAAATTCAAGGCACTTTTACTGACAAAAGCTCGTTTTGTCAGCACAACAAAGCAGGTAATGTTTATGGGCACCTAAACTCACAAATGTCCTTCAGACAGTCTGGTACAACAATAATGAAGACCAGATACTGATTTCCATGTCCTCACCACCCCACAATGCTCTCCATCCACAGGAAAGTATTCTAAACTAATTCACTGAAAATCAAAGAATGCCAGAATTTGGGTTGGACAAGACCTTAAGGATGATGCAGTTCCACCCCCCGCCATGGGCAGGGACTCCTTCCACTGTCCCAGGTTGCTCCATGCCTTGTCCAACCTGGCCTTGGTCACTTCCAGGGATCCAGGGGCAGCCACAGCTTCTCTGGGGAACCTGTGTTAGGGCCTCACCACTGTCACAGGAAAGAATTTCTTCCCTCTCCAGCCTTCCTGTAGGCCCTCTTTAGGTATTGGAATTTTTTTATTTTAAATTTTAAAAAGGACAGGAAGAAATCATGTCTTCCCAATAGACATGACACACTTCTACACCTTTATTTATTTAAGAAAATAAATATACCAAGAGAGGAAGAAATACTAGTTCTAGAAGCTAAAGAAAATTGAAAATATTTAGAAGTCCCCCAAAAGCAAAAAATTTAGGATATGAGGAAAATAACAAAAATAAAGGCCATCATAAAGCAAAACCCCGATCAGTTTATAACTTGTTTCAACTATGTTTTTTACCATCCCTCTCAGAGAAATGGGATCACAGGTGCCAGACATACTTTAATATCATGAAGTGACAGGTGAAGGTTGCATTTCATATCCCAGTGTCAGGCTCCTTCTGCTCCCTTCCAGCTGAGGTCTTCATGCATCGTGTTCCAGGTAAATCTTGTCAGTTATGTGTCAGGAAATTTGGAAAGGAGACAGGGAAATGAAAATGACTCCAGTAAGAGTAATACAGACATCAAGATCGAAATGAAAATGGTAAGAATTGTTCTGAATTCTTAATAACTCCTTCAAAAAGGTCACTTAGCAGCTCTGACTTCAGGCCCTTCTTCCACAAAAAAGAACTGAATGAAGTAAAATGGGTAAATTTTAGTATTTTTTTCCCCCAAACATAACTCAATTAGCAGAAATACCATGAAAAATGTCCTGTCCTGCCTCTCTATTTTTTAATAAAGGTTTGCAGCTCACAGCATGGTGGGGAAAAGTGCAGAGAACCTGAAGTGAAGAACTGCGCGTGTAACTATTCATATATCTGGTGTAAAGTCCAATCCTTTAGTAACCCAGGAGTAAATAAGGATTCCTTCTGCATTAGGCTATGATGGAAGTTTTTCTTTTTTGATTCACAAATTCCAGCTACAGTAATCCTTAGAAAAATGCCATGAATCCAACGAGCCATAATTAATATCTCTGCAAAAGCCTTTGGTATCAGCAAAACAATAAAAGCAAAATTTGCGACTCAAGTGATGATTTGGACATCCAGATTTAAATAATGAACTACTTTCACCTGGTATTCAGAAAAAAGAACAATAAGGAAGCCACGGGTCTCTCCTCCCCATGTTGACCTGGAAGATAAGGCTGTTGATCAAGGGTAAACACTGTGTTTAAAGAAAAGCAATGAGGAACCTGAGAAAAGACAGGAATTTTTATTTCTCTAAGAAAACAATTAAACAAAACAAGGAATATCTCCAGCTCTCAGATTGGTGAAGTTTCAGTCACTCAGTGATTGAAATTAACAGGATCAATTTCCTATCCAAAGCAATTCTTGAATGTGTAGTATTTCAAAGTCTTGAAAAATTCAGATAAACTGTATCTGTGCCCAGATTTATATTTTTCCAACAAAGGGTTGTGTTGTGTTTTGGGGATCTTTTTTAATGTCTTTCACCACAAACGTGAAGATATTTAAGAAACTGTTAAATGTTTTGCAAAATACAAATTTCACAATGGAGATGTACTTCAAGGAACATTGTGCTGAGAATCCAAGAAAAATTAGGTTATCTGGTTGTTAGCTGATATACAAGAAGTATTGCTACAACAAACACCTACTTTTTATTTATAGCTCGTTGTAATAGGACATTATAAAACTAGAAAACAGATTTGTATTCTACTCTTGGTGGACATCACTGCTTTATTAGTGAAGATAGATTTAATTTCATTTCTATCAGCTGGTGTTGCACTTCAGTTATTATGGCTCCAGTGGGTGTAATGAAATGTCACTGCTCTGCAAGGCAAGAGTCAGGAACAACATTATAAAATCAATACTGTGGTCAGGCTATCTTGGCATTCATAAGACTTATGGGTTGCTTTACAAAACGCGTGTGCTAACTGCATTAAGGTCTCTTTCCTTGCATCCTCTGGTTTTCAATTTTCCATGATATTGAAGAACTTCAACTGCTCAACACAAATTCTCCACATTTGGCTCTACCCAGTGCTAGCTCCTTACAGAAAATCTGATAGCAATTGCCTTTTGTAATAGGCAAGACCAAAGATGCAGAAAACAACAAGTTTAACTCAATTTAAGCCCCTTTTTGCTGAAAGCTCCCTCCCTTCCTTTCATCAGATTCTTCTTTGGGTTCAACACTGCCAGTCAACCAGGGACTCAAGCAGTGCTTGAATGGTCGTGAAAATGATCCAGCCTACGCGAGGCTCCATCTGAAATTAAGCCATAACATCTCCTTCTGAAAGCTCTCTGTGCTGAAAGCTGGAAATTTGGAATAGATCAGCTCTGCTGATGATCAGGCAGTGCAGTCAGGGCCACAGTCGTGCCTTGGAAGAGAGGATGCATGGCTCAAGCATTGCAGCTGGGCAACGAAAAGGTTCCCATTTATGCACAGTGGAAATGTTTTGATTCTTAAGCTCCAAAATATACGAACTGGCAGGTTCATCCCTGCCAAGGCAAAAATTATTCGGGATATGCCTGAAAAAATATCAGCCTTAAAGTGAATAAATAAGATGTATGTAATTTAAGTCACATACTCATTATCCAATGAGCTCATGAATACTCCTTGAAGTATATGTGCTCACCACCTTTATTAATAGAGATTTTAGAGCGACGTATTTCACTGAAAAGTTCAGCAGAATTTGTTACTCAATTCCAGACACATCAGTTAACAAAGAAAACAGCAAGGGTAGCTGGACCTCAGGCTGAAAGAAAATGAACTAACAAGGTTGTACAGCCTGGAGAAGGCTCCAGGGAGAACCATCCAGCATCTTGCAGGACCTAAAGGGGCTCCGGGAGAGCTGGAGAGGGACTTGGGACAAGAGATGGAGGGACAGGACAAGGGGAAATGACTTTAAAATGAAAAATTGCAGGTTTAGATTAGATCTTAGGAATAAATTCTTGCCTGTGAGGGTGGGGAGGCCCTGGCACAGGGTGCCCAGGGAAGCTGTGGCTGCCCCTGGATCCCTGGAAGTGTCCAAGGCTAGGTTGGACAGGGCTTGGAGCAACTCGGGATAGTGGAAGATGTCTCTGCACATGGCAGGGGTTGAAATGAGGTGGGGTTTAAGGTCCTTTCATCCCAAGGCATTTGGATTCGATGGTCTGTGACTCTGTGTGTGCTCTGTGCTGGTGTCAGGGAGAGTGGAACTGCAGGGACATGGCACCACTCGTTACTGGAATGCACACAGACAAATCCAATCCAAAGAGCTCCTGCCAGCAGAGCTCAGCCAGTCCCAGGTTATTACTCTGATTGTTTCTCTCTAAAGCACAACTAGCAATATTAAAATCATGACTATTACATTTTAATGATGTTGTCATGGAGAAAAAGATTGGTGTGTCTCACTGTCAGTTTGGGGGGAAAAGGCAGAGGCCATGTTTTGACATGAACAGCAGAGAAATCTCTTAACTACTGTGCTTTCTTCCTCCTTGTTTTCTTAGAGCCATCTGTAATGAATATACAATTTTAATCGACGCCCATTAAAGAAATATAGCTCCTTTCCTCTTATCAATAAAATAAAATATTACACCAGATAGTGATATGTTATTGCAATGACTGGAATGCTGAGGGTCTTCTAAATCTGTTTTAGTATGTTTTGAAAAGATACTTCTTTAAGCACGGTCAGCGAGGCTGTAAAGCTGCACTTCACACCATCACTCTGCTGTGCCTCATCTCACTGTCAGTTTGTCAGTACCCAGACACCTGTACTATCAGCTAAATGTTAATGTATTCTGTCAAAACCAGATTACCTTCCCCACTAAATTATTCAATGTCATTATCCGACTTGGCCATCTGCAATCCTAATGCCTTGTGTTCAGAAACTCCAAGTGCCTGCTGTATTATTTTTGTTTTACATTCCTACATAAATCCGTTAAACTCAATATGTTCCAGCGAATCCACAAAATCAAATGCAATCTGCTGGGCTGTAAAACACCAGTTACTGAAAATCGAAGGCTTTATTTTAGTAACAATTCAAGGAGTCACTGAGCAGTCTGGGTGGGCTGAAGGTCGAACCACATGCTAAGGAACGGGTTAGATAACCCATGCTGCACACCAAGGTATGTGTTTGCTATACATAGCATGGCCTTGAACCTATCCGTGTATTTCATATCTAATAAAAATCTGAACAGTTGGTCTGATTGGATTTTAAGTGATGCAAATTTGGAAATCAAATAGGCAGACTCCCTTTAGACTTGGTCTATTTAAACCATAATTGTAAAGAACTGCAAATTACATTTACGACGTTGTGGAATTCTCAAGGGATTGGGTAAGAATTTTACCGTAGGAAAAGTATTCATCATTTTAAATTTGTTATTAACAAATAAAAATGTACACAGCATGTGATGCTCTCTGGTTTTATTATTGCCATTTTGCTTACATGGCAGTACAAGTGTAACCACTCTTCAGTGAATGGAATGCTCTTCAGTTTTCATAGCCATTTAATTATATGCTTTGACAAAACCCAGTTATATTATTGTCATTCTGTTAGTCTGGCTACACTAAGTAAAGAGATAAAATACCACTTATATTTCCCAGACTACAGATTAAGGTGTGATTTGGAGACCAGATTCCCATTCTCAATTATAAAGGAGAAGTTTCATCATCACAAATAAATTTTAAAAGCAATGATGGACATGAATAACTTTCTCCCTGACACTTAATACTCAGGGAGAGACTTTATTTGCCTTTGGTTAAGAGAGACAGAAGCTGAAAATGTGACGTACACACCCTCTCCCAATATACTGCTAAATGGGAACACATAGGAATCAGGATAAAAGAGAAAAAAACTTCTTTTTCCCTGTTATTAGTGTCTCCACCAGAAAATGACCCGTGTCCTAATTCTAGAGGCAGGAAATTTATAAGCACTGGCAAATCACAACAGTATTAACATTGCTGTGCAATTTCACATCCAAAATTCATTTACTCTGCTCATGATCTGCCACTGTTTTTATTCCTCCTCTCTGGAGGGAGTGTATTTTGGCACTGATTCTGACCTGTCTTAGAGGAAAACCCTTTCACTGAAGTAAAGCTTTACAGGAAATGTTATAATATTTTGTGACAAAGCAAAGTGCATAGGCAGTGTCTTCATTTCTGCCACACACTGTAGCCACCCTGAAGGTGCTGCATCAGGTGAGGGTTTTTTTGTTATCAGGTTTCTTTAAAAAGCACACAGTGAGAGTACAGGATTCCCAACCATCCCCACTCCACATCTTCACAGTTATTTTGGGCAGATTTTCCCCAGTAGGAATTCCTGCTGCTTTGGAAGCTACTGGTGCTAGTGAAAGGCAGGTACAGCAGGAAAATTGTAGCAGGTGGAAATAAAGTGGTCATATCTCAATGTATTAAGCTTGATACATTTTAAATGATGCAGCACATTCTGTTTTGTTTCAGTATTTGAAAAGTAAATGGAGGTTAAAGTGCATCATGTCTACAAAACGTGGTTCAAAAAGGTTTTACCAAAGTATAAAAGTTTTCACAATTCTCCTTTACTTACTGACTCTACTTTTCCCCTTCCCAATTAATCTTGGACTAAGAATCTTGTTAAAAAAGAGTTAAAAATAAAGGGACAACCAGGTCAAAATAATGCCAAAATAGCTATTCTAGAGGCCTGTGTAAATCTCTTAAAATCTTAATGCTCTACAGGCTGTTTAAGTAAGGATCTGGATTATTCACTTTTAAACAGTAAATATCACCTTTGGTTCAGGAGCTCCCTGAACCATAAATTGCTGGAGGCTAAGATAATAAATTTTGCAAAGAGGAATCACAATCACAGCACGTTTGCCTGGTTCTTATATTCTTCTTGAGTCATCCCCCGTGACTATTATCAGAGAGAAGATACTAGGCCAGATAAAGCTTTATTCTGAGCCCTTTTATGTTCTTATTCCCCCAAATATAACCACCTTCTTTGAAGATAAGACCAATTTTCAGCACTTAGAACCTATGCACAATTATCCAACATCACTGAGACAAACTCCCAGAAGATATGAGCAAATCATCATATGTAGTTATTTTATTCACAGTACCAATTTGCTACATCCAAATCTCTCTGAAAGGTGGGACTGCTGAAAGGACCATGGCCATTCATTGGTACAATAAGTTTGAAACACGTTTTCAAAACCATCTTGATGATGTTGCCCTTCACAAGCTACCCTCCTTTTAAATACTCTTCTCTTTTGGGCTGTTGTTTGTAGATGTTTTTACATCGTTTCCAAGCTTCCTTTGTACATGATTTAGTCATGGTAAGAGAAAAGCATTCCAAGAAAATAATCCAGGTCACTTAAAATTCAGTGTATTTTGAGGGTAGGGACCTGGTTCCACACTTACATGCCTGAGTGATATGAATCCAGCCTCAAATGAGCAACCACTCCTCACCCTAAGCACCTGAGACATCCTAGATTTGTAAAGACAAGCAAAAATTCTATAGAAAAATTATATTAGAAAGCAAATAATAGAATCACAAACTGGCTTGGGTAGGAAAGGACCTTAAAGCCCATCCATTCCAAGCCCCTGCCATGGGCAGGGACATCTTCCACTATCCCAGGTTGCTCCAACCTGGCCTTGGACACTTCCAGAAATGGGGCATATCATTCTTACACTACCACTTGAGCAAAATCATTTTACTTTTGTATTTCATGTGTATTTTAATACATGCTCAGAAATGAGGCAGTAAGAATGAGTTTAATTATCTATTAAAATAAAATCCAGTAACGGCCAAGACTGTCACAATAACCTCCTCCCCACAAGAGTTTCTAGGGAGCACCATATCTAACAGATACATTAAAACCAGAAAAAATATTAGAAATTGATATGAAACCCTAAGAAGCTTCATCACCTCAGCCATTAATCTCCTAAGGCAAAACAACATGTACAGAGTTCTAGAAGAAGCTGTCCCTCTAGCTCCTGTCTGTAAAAAATAAAGAAAAAGACCAGGAAAGCAAAGCTATTTACCTAAAAATCTAAATCACCCTAATGCAGTTAGACTACTGTGGGCTTGGCCATCTGGCTGAGAGGCTCATTAGTAAAGAAATGACCCCTTCACATAAAACACAGTTGGGTCATTCCAAGCTAATGAGCCTTCAAGTTTTATTGTTTTGTACACACAAATGCTTGGATGTAAATCTACTTGGGAAGTCTGGCCTTACACAATCCAAATCAGGCACACCTTTAATTGATTCACTCATTTCTTTATTTAGTTACAGTGAAAGGACAGAAAAGAAAATAGAAATAATTTTTTTTAAAAAAAGCTTTTGTATCTCTGCTTCAACATGTATTTCCGTAGTTAAACCACGATATGAAATCGAATTTTTAAAAATAATTTTACTTAAAATTCACCCTGACATAACGTTACTGATTGAGCATTTGCAAGGATCATGTGACATCTCTCCAGGCAGAATACACCAGGATGAACCAGACCCTGTAAAATCCAGGACCCAACTCTCACAGCATAAACAATGAAGTTTTAAATCTTGTCAGTTAACCTTACTGCCTTTCCTGGGGATACTGAAACACTGAAATCAGGCATCTTATATTCCCAACAGAATCCCTTACAAATATGTGTAAGGATGAACAACCTTCCCTGACATCCATGGGATTTGCCTCCACATCCTCATTCTATACAAAGAAATCAAAAGTACTACATGAGGCAAAAGGATTCATGCTCACCCACCCAGTCAGAAGAAAAAGACCTAATTTTCTATTGAATGAATGGATTTATGAAAGACATCAACAACAAAAAATTCCTCCTCACACTTCCTTTCTCTTATTTCCTTTTTTTTTTTTAAATATAGGAAATTTTTAAGAAAATATATTTACTCATATGGACTATTATGGCATGCTAGCCATGACAATGACCCCTGTTCTAACTTGGATAATAATTTATTCACATTTAAGCTTGCCTTGCAATGCCTTTAATTGTTAGCACTATTGTTCAGCTTCAAATGATTAAAAAATGTATTTAAAAATAAAATAATGAAATAACAAATGAATTCAAGTGCTTGAAGTTTTTAATTTTTTAAAAATTCTAATAATCTGATTGTGTCCATGTGGAGGACAAAAAGAAGTTACAAGAAAAAAGGTCATTCATCCAGTAACAATAAAAATTCCACTGAGCAGCATCACCATAAGGTACTTCACAGAGAGAAGAAATACACAAGCAAATGGTTTGGCCATTTGACATCACAGCAGCTTCTGTTCTGCCCTATCAGAAACAAAACCCCCACTGTCCAATAACCTTAGGAAATTCCCTGGGTGAATGGTCCCATGCCTTGGGAAAACTCAGCACTGAGCCTTTTGTCTCCTTTCCCTTCGAAATTCTACAATAAAATCCAAGTAATGTGATTTTCTGCAGTTTCCTGGGTCTAAGGGGCTCCAGGCAAGGGGGTTGTGCCATTCTGTGATTGTCTCTCTCCAGGAAGAGCTCACACGGGGTTTAGTGCAACAGCTTAAGAGCACCAAAGGTTTCATGGCATTAAAAGTCTCTGGTTAATTCTACCTTCTCTACTTGCTCAGCTTAGCCTTAAAACCCAATTAAAATGTAATTCATCTGATCCCAGGATTCAAGGGCATCCCTGGCAATGCATCTGACAGCCTCATAGTAACAACATTCACACACATCGTGCCCTGAGGTACTTCAGAGCACATCACGAAAAGCTCAGGCACTTAGAGACACAAAACTGTATTTTAGGGACCTCAGTGAACTGAAATGTATAAATTTCATTGCAACTTTAATGCATAATTACAGTTATGATGCATCTGCCTGTGTTGCCACTCTCATTGTCTTGTTCTTCTTAAATAAATGCAAGAATTGGACAATGCAACAAAGATCTGACAAAGACATTAAAATCCTATATAATAAAGGTATTGTGAAAATGTGAGGTCAGTATGTTACCCTAAACTTAAACACAATTTACTTTATAAAGCAGATAAGCTTAAAGCTTTGGTCAAAATCACAAAATAGTTTGGGCTGGACAGGATATTAATGATTATGGAGTTCCAATCCTTTCATATGGGCAGGGAGACAAACTAATTGACAAATTATAGACAAATTAATTTCACAAAATGCTTCATTTCATTCTGTTGCACCCAAATGCAAGCCAAAATATTGTAAACAGTTACAATATCTGTTAAAAGGAAAGGTTCTGAATAAGTTTCCAAATATCACAAAAACTGAATCAATACTTCAAATTCAAAAAATAAACTAATCCAAAAAGAATATTGCTTATTCCTTTACCTCAGTCATCTTAAAAAAAAAAAGAAACAATCCTCCTACTCTCACCAAGCAAGTTTTCAGGGAACTAATTACTGCAGAGACCTTTTTTGTCTTCCATTCCTCAAGTAAAAACATAAAAACCAACTCCATGTGCTCCCAACATCTGGTAATACACAACTCTGGAAAAAGCAACAAGTTACTGTGTCACGAGATGTGATGCCCTTGCATTTCTATTGCATTTTAGAAATTAAAAGAAAACTTCCCAGATCAAATATCAGACCCCACCAAACACTGATCTATCTGATTTCACATTATCATCCATTTCTCTGCTGTAGAACTTGGAAATGATTCTGTATTAGAACACGTGTTCTCGAGCTCGGCATCATGTAACTACAGCTGAAATAATTTCCCCAAAAATGCCAGTAGAACTTACCACCTCACTTCTGTCTGACAGTTCATCCACTTAATATTAATTTGATTAAAGCACGTTCTTTTTTTTTTTTTTTTTGCCGAACAACCTTTTGAACCTATTTGCTTCTAAAGAACCCACAGCCACTAACAAGGTAACACCTTTTCTTTGTGTACAATTACATTTTCTTGGATTACAGCTGTACAACATCAGCATGCAGATCGTCAGTGATGCACAAAACATTTCTGATGTGCAAGCATGCCCTCTTCTGGATATCCAGCATCATCATTTCGGCCGAAAATTCCCTGAATTACAGCAAATTCCTCCAACGCTGCCTTGCAGAGCCTTGCTCTCATTTGTAAAAACACTCCTGGTGTAAGCAAACAAAAATAACCCAAACCAATGCAGGATAAACTGCTGGTTTACACACAATTGTGGTATTTTCTATACTTTGGATTGCTAATGACACTGTAAATATTGCAGAGACATTATTGATAGGAAAAATTTGGACCTTTCCTGAGGTGAAGAGCATCCTGACTATCCAAATGCTGATCTAATAATGTGTCATTTTTGTCTCAGTTTTCAGTGCAGGGGGCAAGCCAAAGCCATGCAGAATGTGCCCAGCTGTAGTAAAAATTCAGACCTGCTGAGAGGATTCAGGTAGTTTTTACAGCAAATAAATCAAAAAAGAGAGAAACCCCATGTCTTTGAAAATACAGACAGTTTGCAGCCCCTTCAACAGTCAAACACTACAATTATACAATCATTGAAGGATTTTTAATGTGCAGCAGACGATGTTCTGTAGCATCCAAGAAGACAGATTTTTGATGTGGTTTTCTGAAAGCTCACTAATTGCAGTAGGTTCATGCTTCTTTTATTTTGATTCATTCCCAATAGTTCTATAAATCCACTGGGAATATTTGTCTTTGCATCCAAAAGATCACAACACCCAACCATGTTCATCTGGATTGTGTAAATACTTGAAGTAAGATCTGGACACCAAGAGCAGTTATATACAGGGATAATAATCATATTGTTAATGGTATAGTATAAAATGCATGATAAATTTCTCTCATATTGATATTGACTTGCAGACATGGAAAAACAACAAATTAATAGCCCATAAATGCTAACTTCAGTATAAATAAAATTAGAGAAGTTATGAATCACACTATATAGACAAGACTGATAGAAGACTTTTTTCAGGTGGACAAACAGCTTTAACAGCATCATTTTCAGACACCCTACGTCTGAAATTGAGGCAATGTTTTCCAGCATATCAAAAGCAGTGCTGCAGAAGTCATTAATGTAAAAACACACTTTAGAAAAAACAAAACAACTTATTAATTAATACAAAATTAAATGAGCTGAACATGAAAACCATTGCATGAAAATGCAATTTTGGGAGGTTGGTATGCTTTGACTTTGATTAGGGGTTTTTTTTGAAGAAACAACACATTTTTATTTTCTCTGAATACCCTAAGTTTAAAATGATCAATTACTCAGATAAGGTACCAACAGTATAGTCAGACCTTTTGTATGCATACATACATATATGAGATAAAACAATGAGGAATAACAAATGTATTTCTCAAGAAAAGTTTCCTGAGTATTGATGAAATTGTGGTCCACTTACTAAATCATTTATTCCCAAATATGGTGCATAAGAAATTAACATAATATTTTATAGGAAGGTAGTTTGTGCTGTTGGTAAAAAACAATTAAAATATCACCAAAATTAAATCCCACACCATCTTGACCATCTTGTAAGTGGTTGCAGTCTGTGTTGGTTTTGTCTCAGTTTTCAGTTTCATGGGCAAACCAAAAGCAAACACTGCAATTATACAATTAATGCAGAATTTTTTAATGTGGAAATGGCAAGGCATTCAAACTTTAATGAATTCAGACTGATGTGACCTCAATTTTAATGTTGAGTAGGAGAGGCCCAGGCAGACTAAGCCCTACAGGAACCGAGAAAATCAGGTTTGGATTTACTGTCAGTCTAGAAAATTTCCATGCTAATTTGGAGGGAAATATCTTGTTAGAAACATCACTCAACCTAATACACCGACTCAGCCTTAGACTCCATAAACCTCCTGTGATTTACTTACATTTTAACATGACATACAACACTTTTATAATGACATATCGTGGTTTGCTTTTAAAGACGAAGAGCAAAAAGGAGGCAAAATGTTCTCTGGTTGATGCTACCAAGGAAAACTCAGCACTGTGGTTCAGAAACAGCATTTCCTCCCACAAATATCAGAATCACAAAGTCATAGATTCAGAAGTAAGACAAGTGATGATAAACGAGATAAGGAAAGAGAAGAACCCTGCAAGGCAGGAACTGTCTCCTTATCAGTGAACTCAGCTGTGATAGGACTCCCTGCCCTGGAGGTACTGGGACATTCACACCTGGCCTGAAGGTGTTCACTCTGCTGATGGGTCACAATGGGCCACAGTGGGCCCAGCTGCACTGATGGGATGGACATTAGAAGGTGTCAAGGCTCCAGAACTGTCCCCTCATCCAGAACACTCCATCATCCAGGTGTCCCTGATCCACAACATTCCATCACCCAGCTGACAGGCCCCGCCCCAGGGGAGGTACCTGGGTATTCCTACCTGAACCTGAGTGAATAGAAACCAACAGATGGGGTGTATCAGGGATTTCTTTTGCCACCTGCATCCAGTCTACAGCCATAATTTTGACCGACTGACATTGAAATTCCAATGACCAAGTCTTGTTGTGAAGCCTTTGGGTGGTGAGGTATTTTTAATCTCATCCTTTCCTTCTCTTTCTTATGCATTTTCTCAAGTGCTTTTTATGCTTTTATATTCTCATATTACTAAAGATAACAACCAGAATGCCTGCATATCTGTTTTCCTCTGCAACCAAATTATTCTACAATAAACTGTACGTGTGTATATTTACAAAAAAAACCATATTCAGTGTCATTTCTAATCCATCCAAAGGGATTTATTAACAAGAACTTGGGTTACCCTCCATTTTAAGAATGGATTGTAACAGGTAGTTGTAAAAAGCAAATTACTTTAGTAAATTTAAAAATCTACTCATCTCAACAGGGATGTGTACACCTGAAACCATAAGAACCTGAAGTCAGGATAATTTTTTTAGGGTATTTGTTATTTCCAAGTCACGAAGTTTGGTTTTCTCAGAGCTTTTTTATTTGTTTCTTACTACAAACACCAGCATGGTTCTCTGGATCTGATAGAAAAAAAGACAGAAAATTCTGAATATGAAATTACAAAACCAGGAAATCTGGGAATGAATAAATAAATAAAAGCTAACTTTTGAATTGTAAATTATGCAACATTTCTTTAAGCCTGCTGAAAAATAATGGACATGCCTTATGATGAGGGCCTGACACCAGCAAAATAGAAGAGACAGAGGGTTCCTGAAAAGGTGTCTCAAGTCACACTGTGGTTGCATGCTTGGACAGTGATTTATGTACAGTCATGAGCAGGTGAGGCACTCAGGAGAGATGCACAAGTGCAAAAATCCTAAACTAACTGAGAAGCAATGCATAGAACATTTGGGGGCACATCCTATTCTTCCAATAATTACTGTTGTGTTTCTAATTGTTTCTTTCAAGTACACAAAGACAAAACTGCTCTAAAAGAGCCAGGTGAATAGTAAAATAGCTCATCTCCAGCTTCAAATACAGTGGAAACCTTTAAACAAGCTGCTGTCCTCTAGAAATTACTGGACCAGCCAGGAATTTGACAATGGTACCAATGGAAAAACTGCCCTGCTGTGCCAGTCATGCCTGAATCACTCGATGCTGCTGTTCCAGCAGTCAATTTCTTGTCACTCATCCCAGGACAGCTCTGGACATTCCTCTGTCTCATAACTGTAATTTACTGCTCACTGTCACCCAGATTAACCTTACACAAGTCAGCTCCAGAGCTGAAACATACACACCAATTATTGCTTATCTTAAATAAGAATTCAGATGAAGCTGTTAAATGTGACAGCTGGCAGTATCTTGAGAGTTTATAGATTTTTCAGTTGCTGTCGTGTTTTTGGTTCTGCAATCAAGCACAATAACCAGCTGTCTGCTGAGGACATTTCATCTTCGTGTACTGCAGCACTCTGCTTTTCCTTTGAGCAATTCCAATTTTTTACTGATATATTTCTGAAGAGAAGCTGCCAGCAGGTTTGTGCTTTCTCATTTGTTTTTCCAATATTTTGTCGTTTCACGAAATGACCTTTTCTTCTCTATAGGAAACAGGAATTAGAGCCTAGAGCAACTCAGGAGTGAGCAGGTATCAGTGATAGGTAGTAACTTTAGAGAGTAAGATTTCAAAGAGCAAGCATTGAGCAACATTACCCACACAGTAACATAGGGTCTTCTGAGAGCACAGTGCACAGCATTGCATCCAAATGGTTCTGGAATATCTCCAGTGAGGGAGACTCTACAACCTCTCTGGGAAATCTGTTCCAGTGCTCATATGGGATCCTCACATCTAAACATTAAATCATCAGTAGTAATACAAAGACTCCATTAAGAACGGATCATTCCACTCAGACACACAGAAATATTATCTGTCCCAAAAAACAATTATAATAAAAGAGAAAAAAAACAAGCTCCTCTGGTATGTTGGCAGGTCCTGGGAGCAGGAACACTGGATGAAAGGGAAAGCAAGGCAGGAGAATGCAAGTTGGCTTTAGAATGAACCCAAAGGCTTTAGAGGAGAAAATCATATTTGAACCAGCTGGGAAATGCCTTTTCAAATGCAGAGCTGAATTAATGCCAAGCCAGTACTGGAGTGATTACAGAGGTCTTTAACACTCACAGCTTACTCACTTGTCAACTGCTTTCCAAATTTATCATTGATACACCCCAGCAACACAACACTCAGTCTGGCTCTGGCACTGAATCTGATGATGTCAGAGGGAATTCAAAGCATCCTTTTTAAAGCACATTTTTCTAAAGATAAAATTTCCTCCCTTTCTTATGTTAATCAGACATCAACCCACAGCAGCACCCTGAATCTTGCTAGAAAGGGTGCCCAGCACTGGGCTGAGTTTGGCAGAGCATTTCTGCCAAAAAGGAGTCTGAGAGCTGGAACTCCCAGGTTCCTGGTATTTTTTGCTCCCTGACAGGCTGCAATACAAATCATGAAGGATCCAGGAGAGAAAACCAGCAGGAAACCAGACCCCAGTCAGAGCTAACCATCCGTTAAATAAGGCTTTCATTTAGACAAATGGAAAACAATTGCATTAAGAGCTTCTGTGGAGCTGCGTTTAGGTCTTCTCCATAGGACAGTAGTCTAGAAATGTAATTTGGTTTTAAAATAAATGCTTGGATTTATCACATACACATAAGAAGCTGAAAAACACCCTACCAATTTTCTCTGAGAAAAATTTCTCTGAAAAAAAAGTCACACGACCTAGCAGACTGAGAACTCTCTTGCCTTTGCTTCCCAAAAGTAACAGATTCTAAAGTTCAGATGAGTTAATGAGAAAAATAAATAGATATCATGCTGGGAAAAGATTTTGTCAAAGTTACTGATAAGGCAAATAAAGTAAATGCATATTTCTGGATGTACAAAGAATAATGAAACAGTTTACATCTCATCTCCACAGAAATTCTTGTAGGGGGCTTATGTACTGTGAGACTCTGGTCACTGCAATAACTATAGAAATATATAATTATTCACAGACCCAGTAGAGAACCTAGGGACTAATTAAAAATGTTATTTGACAGGTAGGAAATGGAGCAAATCAACACTTATCTGAGGAGAAAGAAGGAGAAACCAAAACATATCTCTTCTTTTATAACAGTAAATAATACAACTGCAGAAGCAGCATCATTTTTACTTACCTAAGTTGAAACCTGCTCTATCCTTCTTTCTACCATTTTCTTTCCCCAGATTTTTCTTTGGATGCCAGAATTTTTTAACTATCTGCTTTTTCTTCAAGTCATAGCCCTTTCCTTCAGCTCTTCAAGTTTTGTAAGAAAGACCCCTCTGAACCCAAATCATAGAAGTAGATTAAAGAAAAGGAACTATTTTAAGGAAACCAGAGACTGAACTAACATTGACTGAACAGCACATTCCAAACCCTGCCCTTCATCATCTGTATCCTTTAAACATAACTACTAAATATTTACTTCACTGTATGCTCATTTGATCAACACTCATCATCTAAAAAAAAAATCATCCTCATTTCAGGTACCATCAAACAGAAGAAACCCCAAAACATGAATGTCTGATTAATTTCACAACCTCTAAAGCAAGAGCAGGATTGCAGTGGTTTAAAGTTACACAGACAGATATTAAAGAGGTCCATCTTTGCAAATCAACCTTGATCAGACTCAGAACCGTGTCACGTTTGGTGTGTGCCATTCACTTGAACTCTTTTGAAATTCATGAGAGCGTTACAAAACTTTACAAGTGAGATCTTTTATTATACTGAACATGCTCAGAATTATTGAGAACTGAAGAAAATCAATCCAAAGGTTTCAAGGAAATAGGTTTAGTACCAAAGCAAATTCTGCCAGGGCAGACCAATGGATAAAATGCAACCCTTAGGTAAGAGGAGCTGCCTACAAGCACAGGATCTGATCTTCTGTCCTGGCTATGGACACTTAGTTAATGTATCAGAGCAGCCTGGAGATATTTAACTCATCCCCTGCCCATATTAGATTATAACAGCTGTCATCTCAATGGCTCTTCAGTATTGATCTGATCTCCAGTATTGATCTGGTCTCTGACAATTACAACTGGAGCAAAAGCAACAGAGGCTCAAATGATTTAATGAAGGAAGGAGTCTGGCAGTTTGTCCCTTCCCAGGGCATACATGACATGGAGTGGGGCTGTGGCAGCTGCAGAATGACCCATGGAGGATTCAAATGCCTTGGAAGGGCAAATTGAGGAGTCTCTGCTCAAGCACTGAGATTTTTTAACCTGGTAGCTTAAAATGGTATCAACCCTTAAAGAACTGAATTGAGACTCCCTAGTTTAGCTGTACCTATGTACAGAAACCTACATTTAGACATATTAATATGCAATCTTAATCCCATCCCTTGTGACTGCTAACATCAGTTTGCAAATTATTGTTCTCCAGTTCTACTTTCCAGATGTGGTTAAATCAGAAGTGCTGTATTTTACTTAATTTAAGTATATACTCAGGTTTTACAAAATTTATTCCAATATGTGTAAAAGATACCTTACTTAAGTTGACTGTATTTCAATATAAAGCAGAAAAATACATAAATTACAGGGGTTGTGCAATTCAGACCAAGAAGGACAAGAAAAAAGGACTGTTTAAAAAACCATACTGTGGAAACCATAAAAGCAGCTGCTCACACCATTATGTGTTTAAGTAAAAATGATGAAATTATATTAGCAACCTTCAGTGTGGTCATAAATGCCTGCAGAAATTTAAAACTCTCCTCCCTCTGTACATGCAGTCAGAAATAAAATAAGAATGTTTCTGGTCCAAGGGCAAATTGCATCATTACCAAAACCCTGTGTACTGATAAAGAGGCACCACAATAAAATAAGAAGCCACCATTCATCAGTCCTCAATGTTTCTTGGAAAGACCTTCAAGGATTGCACCAGTAATGCTTCTACAAAGCAAGACTTTGTAGGAAGAAACCCAGCAAGTCCTTTTTCACCATAGCCTCATCACCTGGTATTTAATGTTCTCTTTTATGACTTCTAACCCATAACACAGCAGCACAAACTTCACCTTCATTCAGGTTTTCACAAGAACCTGTCAACTATCACTTCAGAAAAACTAAGAAGCAAACAATGCTTTTCAATTTAATCAAACTGCTATTCCTTGAGATGACACTATTATATGGAATAACATCTTTGAAAAGCAGTATTTAAGTCTGAACTGTAAAATGAAGTGACTAAAGGACTGAAGTTTGCACTATTGATACTGAATTGTATCACTGTAACAACTGTAACAGTACCAATGAAAATAACAACTAAAGGTCTATCTTAGAACACCCTCTTCAGCATTATTTTGATGATTCCAGCAAAATGGGATCAAAATGTGTCATCTGATACTCTGGGAGCAGCCAAAGACAAGAAATAGCAAAGTAGAGAATGCTCAGTTTGCTACCTCTTGGCAAACATTTCAAATTTAACACAGGTTGTTGATGTTGCTTTAGACTTTCTCCCACATCCTCAAAAGGCATGGTAAGAGAACATCTGAAGTTTAATACACAATGTTGAGTGGAGAGAATTTTCTGGGTCAAGGTGTGCAGAACAAAAGTTATGCACTGCCAGTTCATACCACGTTAAACAATTCAACACCTCTGGAAACCCTACCCAGAGAGTTTTTAAGATTGTGTAAACAGCACTAGTGCTGAACACACTACTTTCATGGCAACTGTTTCACAGCTGCACCAGCAAGTGAAATCTTCAGTGGTTTAACCCACAGACCAGAGTCAACCTCTTACGAATATCTATAGGTAACATCCTAAAGATCAAACACAATGAGCAACCCACAGGGGAGAGCACGCTGAAAATAAACCGTACTCATCTCCAATATGAAAATAATTCTTAGGCCGTTTCGCCTTTACGTTACTCACCGTTATTTTAACCTAGAATAGTATTCTACTCCCAAAGGAATTGTCAGTTATTACATAAGAATAAAATTTCATGCACAATTCACGGGGAGCATGGAGTTCCTTGGCGCCTACAACACCAGCCCTGTGAGCACCAAACTCCTGTCAAACCTTTGCAACGTATTAAAAAGTTCAACAACTCAAACAGCACCACCTCTACACTCGACACAGAGCCGCAATAGGAATTCCGAGATACATTAAAGCAGCAGCTGCGGCCTCAGGGGGGCTGGGGCTCCCCGAGGGCAAGCAGCGGGCGTGACTTACGTTGTTCATGTACTCGGAGAGCAGGTCCTGCAGGGCCTGGCGCACGGCGTTGCACTCGGCCACGATGCGCTCGCGGCGGTCGTCACGCGTGCAGGACGAGTCGGCCATGAGCGCCGCCCCGCTGATGATGCTCTCCAGCCGCTCCTCCAGCGACGGCCGGAACCGCGCCTCGCTGAACGTCATCGGGTCCAGGATGATCTTGTTCTGCAAGGAAAAGGGAAATGGGAAAAACGTGAGTGGTCGCCAGTCTTTGGCATTTTCGGTGCCTTCGGAGAGGCTTCTTAGTCTTTCCTATAAATAATGTATTATAGAATACAAGGTTGGAAGAGACCTCAGGATTATCAAAACTTTCTTGGAAAAAGTATATACCAAATTCCTGAAAAAGTAAATATTAGAGAAATATACATATATATAAAAATTCACAACCTTGTTACCCAGAGAAGCTCTGGCTGCCCCATCCCTGGAAGTGTCCAAGGCCAGCTTGGACAGGGCTTAGAGCAACCTGGTCCAGTGCAAAGTGCCCTTGCCCATGGCAGGGGCTTGGAACAAGATGATCTTTAAGGTCCCTTCCAACCCAAACCATTCCATGATGCTAAACCAGTATTATTCTTCCACAAATGTTCTGGAAATTTCTTGTCTCTTCAGGACATTCATATGCAATGTGTCAATTTTTTATTCCTGAAGATAGAGTGGGATGTTCTCTGTTAATAATTTCATTTTGATTATTTTTATAAGCAGCCTACACTGCTGAAATGTTACTATATTACCTCAATATTTCATTAATTTAAAAAATTGAGGAAGACTGAAAGAAAATCATTACTAGGTAATGACACTTCCACAAATATGAAATACCTTGATTTCCATTCTGCAGAGCATCTCTTAACATCTTTTTTTTTGTTTTTAGTCAGAAAAAAGTGCTGAATTAGTTAACTAAAAAGGGAGCACTACATGAAGACAGTCTGAAAACATCTTCAGTTTGTCAAACAGTCTACTGGTTAGCAAAGTATCTTTATTCTACTAGAAAAATAACTGATTTTCAAAGACTCTTTTCCAATAAAGAAAGGTTAATTCCTAAATTATGATCACTGCTAAACACTTGAGTACTGTATCTACCAAACTTATTACCAAGTATCAAATAGGTTAAAACCACATTGATTCTACTCTTCTCACAGTAAAACTATATGTAAAGTTATGAGTTTTGAGTCACTGCTGGATTATATTTTGATCTGCTTTTCTCCTTTTGCAGTTCAAGATAAGAAATACAAAAGCAATAATCATCTGCTCTCACTCTCGGGCATACTTACAACACCATGAAATTCAGGAATCTTTTGTTGAAATCATGCAGAGAAGTCTCCTAATTGCATATGAACTAAAAATGCTCTGTAAGCTGTGCACTTGTTATTTGAGCTTTAAAAGAAAAATCATGAAATAGGAATGAAAAATGTAAAAGCATTCTGATTTCTAATAATCACACCTACTTTAAAGCAGATAAGATTTGTTAATGAATCATGTTAATTTTCAAAATGTTCTGATAACTTTGTGATTAGTCTATTTCTTTTAATATCCAAGAGCAATCAGCAAGTGCAAGCCAAATGATACAAGTAATTTGAAAAATATTACTTAGTGTATCAAAATGTACATTAGACTTTAGGAACATGACACATAACCAACATGTGCCTTTAGCATTGAAAATTGTATGTGTTTATTATTAATCAGAAAATGCTCAAGTAGATTTAGTCGAAAGTAGACAGATTCCACATGAATATTTTCTTTATTTCAGCAGGACAAGGCTCTTAGAAAAGATCTGACTTCTCAATAAAACTTCCAATTCATACACAGACCCCGTAACTCTCATTACCCCTGAGAAATCTGTAACTTCACTGAATCCTCAGCAGTTAAGCAGTAATAAATGCAAGAAATTTATGAAAATCTATTATTTAATAAAAGGACATTTAGAAGAATTTTAACCAGATAGCATATTGTTCCAGCTCTAGGAACTGCTGACTTAGCAGAAAAAAAATGCTGTATTAGCCAGAATGTGAAATAATGTCTCACATGTATCTTCTGGGGTCTGTGTTTCACAGCAAGAAGCAGAGCAGTTTTACAAGTACCTCAATTAGAAATGACTTCTCCAAGATTTAGGCCTGTGCATATTTATGTATTGAGGCTTTTGAGCCAAAGGGTAATGCTTGGGATTTTCAGAAATCAACTGTATAAATTAATTTTCACAACCTTGTATTTCACGTGGCAGTAGCAAAACCACAATTGCACCAAATGAACAATATAAGCAATTTATGCATTACTAAGAAAAAAAACACTGAAAAAACCAGCTGCATGTTTCAGATTCCTAACCAGTCCTTCCAGAAATGCCTCCCTTTTCCTCCTCTTCCTCAGAGTCACACATGTAAGGTTCTCTACCAACACAGCAAATTTCAAACAGCAGATTTTGCACCTCTCAGGGAGTCATGAATCACATTTTTCTCCTGAGGTGTTTTTGAAGACCCTGCACTCAAGTCTTCTGCGAGACCCAAGAATCTACCTGGAATATGGAAATATGCATGTACATTTCCATATGTATCTGCATATGCAAATGCAGGGTCCTGCACCTGGGGAGGAACAACCCCAGGCCCCTGCACAGGCTGGAGGTGACCTGACAGAGCAGCTCTGCAAAGAAGGACCTGGGCGTCGTGGTGGACAATGAGCTGCCCATGTCCAGCAGTGTTGTCCTTCTGCCAATAAGGCCAATGGGATCCTGGGACTGGGAGCACTGCCAGCAGACCAGGGGGGTGATCCAGCCCCTCTGCTCAGCCTGGTGAGGCACATCTAGAGAAGCATGTGCAATTCTGGGCTCCTCAGGACAGGAGAGACAGAGCTCCTGGAACAGGGCCAAAGGAGGCTGTGAAGTTGTTTGAGGGTCTGGAGAATCTCTCTTAAAATGAAATGCTGAGCGAGCTGGGGCTGCTCAGCCTCCAGAGGGGCCCTCAGCCCTGGGTGTCCCTGGGTGTCCCTGTGTGCAGGGAGGGCTCAGGGCAGGGCCCAGGCTCTGCTCCAGTGCCCAGCAATGGCACCAGAGCCACAGGCAGGGACTGAGCCCAGGGAGTTCCACCTGGACAGGAGGAAGAACTTCTTTACTGAGAGCCCTGGAAAAGATTGTCCAGAGAGGCTGTGGAGTCTCCTCATGGGGATGTTCCAAAGCCACCTGGACACAATCCTGTGCCCTGTGCTCTGGGATGGCTCCGCTGGAGCAGGGAGGTGGGAGCAGATGAGCCACTGTCATCCCTTCCACCCTGACCCATCCTGGGATTCTGTGCATACTTCTATCCTTTTTAAGCCCTGAAGATGAAAAATCTGCAGATCAAATATCTCCAGTATCTCTGATCACTGAAATCCAGATCACTGTTTTCACAAGCAGATATGTTGTATTCCATGACTAAATTCAGGAATTTCTTTATGGACTACATACAAATACCAAATATTTAGATTTTAAATAAGAAATTGAGTAGCACAGAGGGTGTTCAATTAACCCAAGCCAGCTTTCCTCACTTTGAACTGTAAAAAATGAATATACTTCTGGGTTATTTCTACATCAGGAGAAATCTTTATGATGATCAAAACTTAGCTAATGAAAAATAGAAGTCACTCAGTTGTACTCAATAATTTTTCATCCATATCCCATAAAACTTTCTATTTATAACTAATTTCTAGGCCTAAATATTATTAAATATTTGTTTGGTATATCTGTTAATGACAATTCAGGATCACAGAAAAATTTAGGTTGGAAGGAACTCCTGAATGTTATTTTAAACACCTCCTTAAAACACAGTCAACCTTAACATCAAGCCAGGTTGCTCAAGGCTTCATCCAGTCAATATGAGAATTCCATCCTTGGAGATTTTCCAAACCTCTCTGCCTATTGTTTGAGTGCTGATCACCTTCATGGGTAATCATGGGTGACTTTTTCCTTCCCAATATCCAGAATTTTCTCAGAATCACCTTGTGTCCATTGCGCCTCATCCCATTACCATGAAACTCAGTTTTGCTTAAAATATCACAAATAATGACATTGTTACCTTCTGATGGGAGGTTATAAATAAATTATAGCCTAGATGTTTATTTTAAACGCTTTCTCAAATATCTCAGAAGGAAAACAGGTTTTGGAGTTTTGGGAGAAAGGAGACTGGGGATGAAAACCAGCTCCATGACAGCTCTTGATGTTCAGTTACCAAAGAAAGACAATTTTTTGCTTACAAAAGGTGCTACTTCTGTTCAAAGAGAACCTGGTGCCAAAATTCAACTTCAGCATTGCTATTGACATCTACAAAGCTCTTACACATATATTAACAAGGAAATAATGTCTTCTTGGAAAGAAGAAATAAGTCATTGGCAGGAAATCTGACTAAATAAATTCCATTAAAAGTCACAATTTCCCGTCACTCCTTAAAAGCCAGTTAATGAACGATGAATGTAAATGAACGGGAACACTTTACATTTCTAATTAGTTAACTAACATCAGAGCCATAAATCAAGGACTGATACCATAATTCAGTCCTTATAATTAAGTGTTTCAAACGTCTCTATAAATGTAGACAGATTACTGTAAACATACATCATTTTTGGCTGCAGTTGCTGAAATAAAATCCAAGAAAATTAATTTTAATGTAATTGAAGGCTTGTTTGAAAACTGTTAAAACTCGTGATAAAATCTTGTTTAAATATAGTTAACTATTTTCTCTTCAACTCTTCCTTTTTCCTTAAATTATATCAAGGTATGTTTACAGAGAAATTGCTGTGTTTTAATAAATATTAAAGACTTCTGAAATAAACCTCTTCACAGTAATTACTGCTATAAACCAACTTTCTCTTGTTCAGAAGGTAATGAACTATCTCAAACACTAATCAACTAGAGGACACAATTTCAGAAATTTAAAATAATGGATAAATTGTTCATACTTCAACTAAAAATACTGAAAATAACCATATAACCTACGTAAATGTATTGTATGATCAGAGAGCACATCGTTATTGAAACTTTGTGACATTTATCTGCATTAAAATCTCATTTTCAACCATACCAAAAAAACCCCTGCAGTCTTTATTAGAAATATAATGCAAAGCAAAAGCAAAACATTAAATTAATAATTTAAAACAATTTTACAACTCCAAAAGAACTAGAATTACTGTATCATTGCCTACATTTTTCCAATTAAATTACTTCATTATTATGTGCAATTTCCTTATGGTTCATAAAAAACCTGCTCATCCTCTGGTTTCTGTACATAGAAAGTCTTAAGGAAATTTCAGCAGCTTCTTCAGAACCTCTGCCTTGTTTATTTGTCAAACACATTTTAATTAATCTATTTAGAATGTGAACCTTCAGGACAGAGACCATTCCCTAATATGGTTCCTAAATATTTAGAATCACAGAATCACAGAATGGTTAAGGTTGGAAAAGACCTCTAAGATCATCAAGTCCAACCATCAACCCACCCCCACCACCATGTTCACCACTAAATCACGTCCCCAAGTGCCACATCCACAGAGTTTTTAACAATTCCTGAGCCAGTGAATACACAACTGCCCTTAGCACAAGGAAAATCCAATTTTCAAGGTAAATGCCTCTGCAAAGTGTGATAGATATTTCAGATAAACAATGCCACAACCACGAGACAGCAGGAAAAACTGCTTTTGTGTAGAAGGCAGCACATGATATACTGAGGGGCCCAGGTTTTCTGAGTAACTTGGAGACAAGACTGTATAAATAAGAATGTTTGATGTATTTCTTTGTCAGAAGTGCCTGCACTACTGTGAAAACAAATGCTGTGTGCTGCAGGTTTGGTTTCTGCACCTTTGTCCATGTCTCCTGCAGTGCTAACAAGGCTGCTGAGCTCTTGTTTAGCAATAAATCAAATGTTCCTACCTGCCACAGTGCTGTGTTACACAGACACACCACACAGCTGGAATTCCAAGGAATAAGACTATGACAGTGCAATGCTAAACTGCAGCTTTTGATGAGCTGCTCTGGAGTGATGAAACAACACAGAAATAATTCACAGGGGGCTCCAGGAGAGCAGGAGAAGAACTTTGGACAAGGCCATGGAGTGACAGGACAGGGGGAATGGCTTCACATTGCCAGAACCAGGGTTAGATGGGATATTGGGAAGAAATTCTTGACTGTGACAGTGTCAGTGGCTGCCCCATCCCTGGAAGTGTCCAAGACCAGGCTGGACAGGGCTTGGAGCAACCTGGGATAGTGGGAGGTGTCCCTGCCCATGCAGGAGGTAGAACTGGATGGTCTTTAAGGTCCCTTCCAACCCAAAGCAGTCTGGGATTCTCTGACCTTTCCCTCTGGCACACCAGGCTGGGCTCACCCACAGCAGCTTCACGAGCATCCCACTCAGGCAGAAGTGCAGAACCACGAGCAGAAGCGACAGCCCCCACCCTCACAGCCCCCTCTGACTGCTCTCCAAATGCACATGGAGATGCTGAAATAGTGGTGGTGTTCACTTCTCACATACCTAAGCTACAGAAGCATCTCAGAGGTGCTAAATAAACACAGGCAAAATAGTAGCAAGCGTAGTCTAATTAGAACATTCCACTTAGTGCTCTTTTTGAGCTATTGTATGTAACCTGAAAGAAAATTTAATATGTTTTTGATTTAGTACTTCAGATTTTTATACTTACTTTAACAAGAAAATAAGAAACTTGCAATAATTTGAAGAATAATGCAATAACTGTACTGCTACAGAAAACATATTTCCCTATAGAAATTATAATTAAGTTTTAAAGTGTGTTTCTTTTCTGTGTTTTTTGTATCTCTAACAAAATTGTGTGGATGAGGGCTCACTACAAAAATTCTTTTGCACATAAACTGGTCTGCTGCAAACAGGTTACATGTATTTGATAGGGAAGCACAGGCAGCAGTTGGTGTGTTGGCAAAAAGGCTTTTTCTACCTCCGAAAAAAGTGATAGCAGATCTCTATGGTTAAATTCTAACAAGAATTTTTGATTGCTTAATCTCTCCATAATACTAGTTTTCTATACAAGAGCATTTCAGGGGGGAAAAATAAATGTATAGATCTAAAAAAATAAATCCAGATCCCCACTAGATGGTGCTCCTATCCAGCAAATACAGCTCAGCAGCACCATTCCCACTGCTAAAGGAGAATGAAGGCAGTGAGATCCTAATCCATAGTTACCCAGGATGCTTCCCTTTCCAGAGGCCACATTTTTGTTATGCATTTGCTACCAAAATCTTGACATTTCTAGCGCTGTACCTTGTACTCTGGAGATGACCCTCTCCACAGTAATACATGTACAAACCCATACCTACACAGAAGGGGTTATAATGGGCAGGGAAATGCAGCAATAACTGAAAGGAAAAGCTTGTTTGGCCACTCAGCACCATCAGGACCCCAAAAATTTACTCTGATTCTTCCTCATTTGAGACATCAGTTCAGCATCCTCAAACACGTCTCTGCAAACAGGGGAAGCTTTGGGGTTTAGAGTAAAATGCAATGTTTTGCTGTTGGTTATTATTTTTTTAATACACAAAGCATGACCAGTGTGATGTTTCCCCACTCAGGGGAGATCTGAGTGCAGGAAGCACCAAAGTATCTCACTACAGCACTGAAGTTTTAGAAACATTGGGGTGCAGCCTGGCTGCCTTCACATAGGAAATGGCTGGCTTGACACTATTGCAGTGTAAAAGCCACTTCAGCTGCACCAGGGACAAAAAACCCAACCTGTATTTTGGAGCTTCCAAAACAAGAAATCCATGGACTTGAGTGAATGAGACCAGATGAAAACCACAAAGTTGATCAGAGGGCTGGAGCCCCTCTGCTCTGGAGCCAGGCTGGGAGAGCTGAGGGTGCTCCCCTGGAGAAGAGAAGGCTCCAGGGAGAGCTCAGAGCCCCTTCCAGGGCCTAAAGGGGCTCCAGGAGAGCTGGAGAGGGACTTGGGACAAGGCATGGAGGGACAGGGCAAGGAGGGATAACAGGCTGGACAGGGCTTTGGAGCAACCTGGTCTAGTCGACCACCCCTGCTCACAGCAGGGGGTGCAATGAGATGATCTTTAATGTCCCTTCCACCCGAAACCCCCCTGGGACTCTACAGCACTTCATCCAAATCCATACATGAGGTTATCTGAATTTGCAGCACGCTTTCTCCAGTGCATTCCTAGTTAAATTCAATATAGAATTGCTATTATACAGAAATTGCCATTTGCCTGGGCTACAGCTACTCGAGCTCAACAAGTCTGATTCCAAATTGCTGTGGGATGTGCAGTAATATTTTTGCAATTGTTCCTTATGAATTTCAGCGGCAAAACAAACACATTTCAATTCTTATTTCGAAGCTCACATTTTGTCCTGTTCTCTGCAGCATCACAAATCGCTTCCCCAAAGAACATATTTACAAGCAAATTGCAATGCCATAAATGTTCTGCAAAAATCCATTCTCATATCATGTAGCAGTTATTTGTCCAAAAAGGAACATTTTAAAGGTAGTCACATAATGAAACAGCAATTTTTCTGTCTGCTATTTTTCTGTCACATTTAGAAAGTTCTTAATTTTATTACCAAGAAAAAGCAGTCTTTTCTATTGCTATACCCAGATACTTTGTCTTTTCAGTTCCTCTGTAATGTCTTCCCCTCATTACACACTGTAGCGGTTTCACATTCACCTGCTCGCCTGCTCACACCAGGCGAGAGTGTAGTATAGTGATTTTATGAGAATAAGGATTAAGAGAAATGCAAAACAGGCCTAAACTTCAAAGATAAAAATAGTTTATTAACAAAAAAAAACCAAAAAACAACAGAATCAAAATCANATATAGAATTGCTATTATACAGAAATTGCCATTTGCCTGGGCTACAGCTACTCAAGCTCAACAAGTCTGATTCCAAATTGCTGTGGGATGTGCAGTAATATTTTTGCAATTGTTCCTTATGAATTTCAGCGGCGAAACAAACACATTTCAATTCTTATTTCGAAGCTCACATTTTGTCCTGTTCTCTGCAGCATCACAAATCGCTTCCCCAAAGAACATATTTACAAGCAAATTGCAATGCCATAAATGTTCTGCAAAAATCCATTCTCATATCATGTAGCAGTTATTTGTCCAAAAAGGAACATTTTAAAGGTAGTCACATAATGAAACAGCAATTTTTCTGTCTGCTATTTTTCTGTCACATTTAGAAAGTTCTTAATTTTATTACCAAGAAAAAGCAGTCTTTTCTATTGCTAGACCCAGATACTTTGTCTTTTCAGTTCCTCTGTAATGTCTTCCCCTCATTACACACTTATTAGATCTTTCACTCCATTTAAGGTGCACTGCATTCTCCAGCCATGCAAAATATTCCTAAAGGAACATTAATGTCTTCACGAAATATGTTATGATAGCCCATTTATTAATTATGAGCTGCATTTAACAGCCTGGAGGACAGTGACCAGTGTCATCAGACACTTTCTTTCTCATCAAATGTAGTCATCTCCCAAATGGTTGACTTGCTCTGTTCAAAAATTCATTAAAGATTGAGTTACTCTGCCTGTAATTTCTCAGCTCAAATGCTGCTCGTAACAAAAAACAGTACCATTTCAGTACCCTGGGACCTATCCCAAATACATAAACACCTCAAGTACTAAAAATCACTTTAACCACTTTGTTCAATTCTCAACCATATCAAATCATAGAGTCTTGCCTGATTGGAAGGAACCCACGAGATCAACCAGTCCAACTCCAGGCCCTTCCCAGGACAACACCAGACTCCCACTCTGTGCCTGAGAGCATTGTCCAAATGCTACTTGAACTCTTGCAGATTTGGTGCTGTGACCACTTCCCCTTATATTCTTTTAAATTCCATTATAAACCACATTATTTTCATACTCAGAAATCAGAGAGTAAAGGGGTGACCACAGGCCCAGCAGTTCAAGATGTAACAAGGACCAACACTGCTAGACTGCAACTTCAAGGACAGAGAAACAATAAATTGAATATTAAAAAGACAAAAAATGATAAAACATCAGATAAAACAACATCAGCTACAGGGCTTGCCTGTTTGGATTAATATATATTAAAAAGAAAGCACTATATATGCCTTTTAACAAATAAAATATAATTTTATTCCATTGCTAGAGGCAGAACTTGTACACAAAAATACAGAAGTCAGGGAGAAAAGTCAGGTAAGCCATCTTATCAGTTCTTTCTGGAGCAATACAGAAAACAACAGATATTTGCTTTTGGCATCAGTAGAGAAAAGGGGTTTTGGTCCTTTTTTTCTTTAGATATCTTCTCCTCCCCTCTCTAAGTTAGAGGATTTATAAATTCTATTTAATTTTATTGCAGATAATTCAAACCTTGCTTCAAACACAGGAATAATCCTTTTTATGGAGTTATGGTGTTATGGTGCATGCATAGTAAACAGCTTTATATTTACACCACCATTACACCCACCCTCACAGCACCGTGCAAGAATGATTACCCTCATTTTTCATATCCAAAGCTAAAGGACATTATTTAGAATTGCTTAAAATGTAAAGCATTGTAGGTTACTCAATCTGAAACCCCTAGAATCTGAATTTCCACTGTGATTAGCACTTCTGAGGTGTTGGCAGCACATCCCACTGACACAGCCACACTCCTCGGGACTCAGGAATTGTAATCCCAGTCCGTATTCTGAGAGGAGGCACCCTCCTACTCACCAGAGATCCCAAGTGACCAGTAAATCTTATTTTTGCCTGTTACTGCCCCCTCTCTATCCCATCACGGAGAACACGTTCCCCAACAATCTGTTTGCAGCCTTTGCTGTGGCAGAGACAATCCTGGAATCACAGAATTGTTTGGGTTGGAGAAGCCCTCTAGGATCATCCATTCCAACTCCAGCACTGCCAAGGCCAGCAATAACCCCTGTCCTCAAGGGCCACATTCACATGGCTTTTAAATTCCTCCAGGGGTGGGGACTCCACCACTGCCCTGGGCAGCTGTGCCAACCCTTTGTGTGAAGAAAATTTCCCTGATATCCAGTCTAGACTTGCTCTGGCACAGCTTGAGGCCATTTCCCCTTGTCCTGTCCCTGTTCCCTGGGAGCAGAGCCTGATCCTTCCCCCAGCTGCCCCCTCCTGTTAGGGAGTTATACAGAGCCAGAAGGTCCCTCCTGAGCCTCCTTTTCTCCAGGCTGAGCCCCTTTCCCAGCTCCCTCAGCCCCTCCTGGTGCTCCAGTTCCTTCCCCAGCTCCTCACTCTTCCCTGGACAAAATAATTCCTTTACTTTATAACCAGACATAAATATATATTTTTACATCCACATATATTTTTACTCCTTTGCAGTTGCCAAACCCACACCAGTGTCGATGCCATCTATCTTCATTTCAGTTTCCACCCAGCACAGGTTTCCTGGTCCTTCTCACTGCCTTCTTCCCTACTCAATAATTTCACTCTCTTTTTATTGACCTCCCCACCACACTCCAGTTTGAGGTGTAGGTCCTGTCTCTGCTGCACACCATGAGGGCTATGGGGAGGACACCTGATAAATCCATCCCATAAGAGCAGATGTGCCAACACAGCAGTCCCTCAATAACCAGAAGAGGTGAGACCTTACCAGATCAAAATTACCATTTCCTGAGAGAAAACAGAGCCTCTTCAGAGTTCACAGTAAGTTCTTCAAAAATTTATCTATGCAACTTCCATAAATTTGGCCAAAAATCGTGAGGGGGAATAAATTGTGCACCCCCATTTGCATTAAGAACTCAGAAATATTTCATAAGTATAAAATACATGCCAAATTTTAATAATAAATTACTAATAAAACCAGGAATTCGTGGTTTCAATTGATCTAAGAATAAAGCAGCAACATGGAAGTTAAAGGACAAAGAAACAAGGCATTAAATATGTACTTTTGTAATCAATTAACTTCAAATAGGACTTTAAAGGGAAAAATCTACTAAGGAACAGATTTGTGAGCTCTCCTTATATCTACATATCTACATAAATTATCTCTGAGAAGCAATAAATGACAACTATCTCCAAAAACTTTGCTGCTAATAACTCACAGGTGACTTTACACAACCCCCCAGCGTAGAGAGTCTGACAATTATAATAAGACCTAGTCAAACACAATGGCTGAAGTGCTTCAAATAGGTAGAATAATTACTTGTAGTCCATGTGATGATATTTTGAGTGAGAAAATATTCACACTGCAGTTATTTGAAGCGCTAAGCCACAGAACGCTGACTCCGAAATTTGAATAACGAAGGCTGAGAAGTGTTAAAAATTATGGAAAAAAACTTTTAAACTTATTTTTAATACAGAATTATCTTGACATATAAGCACTTCATACCAAATACAAACTGATCTCAATTAATATGACTGAGACTGTAAAAGAAATATTATTTTCATTATTTTCAATAGAAAGCACAAACTTCCTTTCCCTTGCTGAAGTAATATACTGCTATCATAACAAGAACTTTTTTTTCTCTACCACCTTTTTAATCATTACATAATTTCACTAGTCTGGTAATATTTCTTGTTTTCTTGCTTGTAAAACATAAATTCACAATCATCCCACCATCAACAGCTACAGATTCTGACATCCCCTAGAGTTTAGGGAATATCACCTCTGTTGCAAAATTCACTGTGAATAAATCTCATTCAACAGCTAAGCAGTGAGTTAGAAAATGGATAATACAATTGTTTCAATCTCTGTATCCTGTATAAGCCAAAGTTTTCATTTAGTTTCTTAAAGTGAGAAAGAGAGGAGTCCCCAAAAAGGCAGTTTTTCCACAGGTAATGATGAACAGAACACGCTACTCTGGCTACACATGTCCCACACACATGCATGACTCCTGCAACATCACAGAAAGTGGAGAGGACTTTACCTGAGGAGAAAAAGGATGAATATTCTCATAGAGGCAGGGGACGCTATCTGATGTCTCACACAGTCTTCACTACATTTATTTTCACTAAGCACAACGACTCTCTTTGCATTGAACAACAGCCTTTTTTCCAGAAGGCAGCAGCAGCATCATCACTTTGGAACTGTAAAGTCACATGTTTTCTGTCCCTGTTTGTCAAACCTTTGCTGTCCATAACATGCAAAGTCCCACACAAAAGCCAGGCCACAATCAGAGCACACAGGGGTATTATTCTCAGGATCTTACCAATCAGGGACCTGCAAGCTGAGAAGGCCCTGAAAAACCTGAGGAATTCCTTGAATCTTAACCCACAGTAATTGTGCAGAAAAACAGATTTAAGAATAGGTGGAGGAGACAACCCCAGTCCAACGTGTCATGAGATGAACCACCTGCACTACACCTCCACTTCAGCCCTAAAGGCAGCAGGACTGAGCAGCTCCTGATTGCATGTGACAGATGCTTGGGTTGCAACCTTGTGCCTTAATCAAAGTGAAAAGGACACCACTCCTTAATAATAACTTTAACAAATTTTTGCCTTAAGTCAGAATGAAAGACAAAAATATTTTCAGAGACTGTCTGCAATAATGTTTTTCTTCACTGCCTGAAGAACAATCCTCATATGTGAGATAGGGAGAAATCATCAGACAGGATTGCTAATGAAATTAACAGCTGAACGATTAGCTGTCAGGAAAGTTGCTTAAGCGAGACTGTATCTATTGCTGGAACAGAGGCTGCATCACTTTGCCCACAGCTGAACTGACTGCTATCAACTCTGTTTGAAAGATGCTTTTACAAAGCCCTTGATTAACATAATTCATGATTCAAGTTGAATGTTAATGTTTCCAGGACGCTGAGCTCCATTACCATCTTCATTTTTTTGTCTTGTCTTCCTGACTTGCCAGACAAATATGATTTTACCATTCAAGCAACCTCAGATTTTGGTCACAAAACTAAACTGCCAGATTAATCAGACTTTGCCTTATCTAGAAGTGAGATTCTAGTGAGTGCCTTATCTGTAGTGAGATTTGTCAAGGATTCTAAGGATAACAAGAACTTATTTTTCTCACTATCCCAACTGTCGCCCTGTTTTTGAAAGCCTTCTGAAAAGTTTATATTCTTGAGACAGATTTTCTCACACATTAGACTGAAAACACTGGCTTTGTTTACATTCCTTCTTGAAGAAGGGAAACTGATGGACTGGTCACAGAGCCAGTCCAGTTGAGAGGTGGGATTTCATCTTCCAATCCTCTCTCACTTTGCAAACCCTATAAATTGTGTATCCATAATAAACAGGCTTCCTCTTTTGGGGGCTTCTGCTGTTCTCTAGATTGTGGTGAAACCGTGCCCTTCTTTCGTGTCCTGTTGCTACACCCAACCACTGCATATGAACACAAATAACTCCTTATAATTCCAGCCCATTAGCAGCAAACAACTATTCCTCACTAAAACCTACACACATCAATGTCTACCCTTTGCCTCTGCAGTCTGAGGAAACAGATATGAATGAAAAGGGAAATTTGAACCCCGTGTAAGAACAACTTAGTTAAAATCTCTGTAGATTGTGTGGAATGATTGTATCATTTTCCACGCCCTGCTGATACTCACATCAAACTCATTCAAAGCAGCAGCGAGCTCTCCTATGCCAGTGTGGCCCTTGTTCTCATCGGTGGGCGAGGTGGCCTGGGCAGCGTTGGAGATGCCAGCAATTGCTTCCTGCACTTGCTTGAAGACATAGTCCCTGTTGGCCCTGGTGGCGGCGACGTCGGGGTGGCGCAGGAAGGCCTGCGAGGCCGTGTACAGCATGGTGGCGTTCTTCTTCAGAGCCCCCCTGGCCGCGGCCATCTCGTCCCTGCAGTGAGGATCCTTCAGCTCCTGGATGAAAACACATGGCTTTTAGAGAGAGAAAGGAAAGAGTTTGTGTTAAATGTATTGCCTGGAGCACCCAGGCGGGAATGCCGTGCAGTGGTTTGGCAGAGATGGAATCAATGGCAGAACCCAGCAGACATCACTGAAAGAATTCCCCTCCTGCCCAAGGAAGTGCAGTCCTTTTGTGTCACTATAGCTGTTACATTCTGCTCACAACATCTTACCAAACAGTCGCTTCCCTTTTGCAAAAACCAACAAAAAATGTGTAGCAAATGTTCAAAATTACTCCTCTCAAACAACTAGATTCCTTCTGCTGATTCTGTAACAGCAACACAAATGCAACACTCCTGTTGAAGTAAGTGCCTTATTTTTCTAATTACTACAGCCATGTCCTTCATAAAATTATCATAAGGTAGACCTCTAAAAAGATCAAAATAAAAGTATTACACGGATGAGTATCATAGAATCATAGAATCAAAGAGTTAAGTGGGTTGGAAAAGACATTTGAGATTATCAGGTCCAACCTATGACCTAACAGCATACGGTTTTAGTTCTTGAAGACTTACTAAATATGCCTCTCAGTACTTCTGCTTTGCTTCCCTTCACATTTTGCTCTATTCCTCATATCATTTGTTGTTTGTGTATTTAGACTATCATGACAGATACTTTCTTATGTTTCCCCTGACAACAAGAATCAGATACTGCACAATATGTTATCAGAACTATGTATTATTGTTATTTAACCCATGATTTTTTAAAATTACATAATAAAACATACTGTCCTTGACAGCCTTACAAATATTAAGACAGCCCTAAGAATAATCATATGGAATAACAAAACATTATTACTTCTAATTTAAAACTACGGATAAATCAGTCTGGAGGGCTGAATAGTTTATTTATGTTCACACATGGAATCTATTACCAACACTGAAAAAGGACTCAGATATTTTGAATTTAAAGGTTCTACCCATTGATTAATTTCAACCACCATGGCTGACAGGGAACAGTCTTCACAGAGAATTTTTTGCCATATTTTTGTATCTTCAGTGAGTTCTTTACAGATATAAACATTCATTAACTTCCACATTTGTTGGGGTTTGGGTGTTCCTCCCTTTTGTTTCTCTTCACCTGTGGAATTTTTTTGCCCATCAGTTGCTAAGGGACCATAATGGCCGGGTACTTAAGGGGAACAAAAGAAGTGATTGAACTGAGGGAAACAGGTATTGTGAAGCTGGGAGAGTTTTTTTCTCCCAGCAGGGTGGGGGTACCTTGGAGTTTGGGGCGGGCAAAAGGTTTGGCTGGAGGAGGGGACGGGACTCTTGCTCTGAGCCGCCGGGGAGAACGGTTGGAGGGGCTGCTGCTGCTGCTGGACCTCGCCGGGAGAGCTGTTTTCTTCTGCTGTGGAAGGAGTCTCTGTCCGGAACCAGGACCTGTCACCATCTGTGTGGGTGCCCGGGATTCCTGAGTTCGCCTCTCCCTGCTCTGCTGGAGGCCGGGCTGCCGCTGCCCCATCCCTGCCGCTGCTCCGGAGCTGCTCTGGGTTTCACGGCGCTGCAGCCTCTGCACCCCCTGCCTACCGAGACACCGTGCCGTCCCAGCCTGCTGCCTTCCTTTCCTGAGAGCCTCGCCAGGACACCGAGATCCACTGCTCAAGGGGGTTTGTGAAAGTAAAACTTCTTTTTTTATTTCATCCCTCCCCGTCCCGGCTGTGTGGGGGGGATCCACCACACCATCGCCACGAGCTCCCCGAGCTCGCGCCACCAGAACCCCCCACCAGCTGTGACTGTCACTGCATCAGAAGTGCCTGCGAGCCAGCAGGCTCTCACTGGGTTCCTGATTCTGTTTGTTGTTAGTGCCATAGTAACTGTTGTTTGTTTGTTTTATTATAAATACTAGTAAAGAACTGTTATTCCATTTCCCATATCTTTGCCTGTGAGCCCCTTAATTTCAGAATTACGATAATTCGGAGGGAAAGGGTTTACATTTTTTTTCCATTCCAAGGGAGGTCCCCTGCCTTCCTTAGCAGACACCTGTCCTTCAAACCAGGACAACATTATTCTCTTTTTCCCGTATTTGCAGCTCTTGTTTTCACAGGGGAAGTGTCTGAATGTACTGAACAGCACTTTCCACATAGTAACTAGATTCTACATTTTTAAGTCATTTGCCTTAGTCAGATGTTTGGTTATTCTGTTGTCCTGCAAAGAGCAGGGAGATGGGTTTGATTATCCTTACAGGTCTCTTCCAAGTTGAGACATTCAACGATTCAATTTCAGTACAACCCTGAAAATGCTATTTCTCATAAAAAAAGCCCCACAATCATGATTCAGAAGTAAATTGCCATTACTGCAATTCAGAAAATAAATAGGTGGATGAATATGGAAAGCTAGTTTCCTAATCCAGTGTGCAGTGCAATACAAAGATGGAACATCCTTGAATTATTTGTGATATTCAAATATAATTGAAGTTGGAGAGACCTTACACAACTCCACAGTGTCTTGAGAAGAACAATGTTCAGGGGAAGGTTATCTTTATTGCAAAGTTATACAATGACTGGCCTTGAATAAATGTTATTGTGACTTTCCAGTCTCTTTTTCAGCTGCCTTAGCAATGAATAAATGGATAAATGAATCTATATTATTTTTAAATATCTGAAAATTATTAATAATGGTTTCAAGCACAAAGTAGATTTCTGTTCCTCCTGAACTTGAATTATACTGAACTAGCAAAGAGCTTGTGCTTTACCAGCTGTCAGAATGACCTGAAATCTGCATAGGTTAGAATTAAATGGGAATAATCATTGAATTAAAACTATCCTTCACCTCCTGAATCACCTCCCTTTTCACCCTTTAAGCTGTTATTAACTGAAGCCTCTTGGAAAGTACTCTTAAAGAAACAGCACTTCTGAAAAACTTCATCACATTCAAAAATAATCAGTGTGATTAAATTATAGGCCATGGCACAGCAATTAATTGTTCACTGAGCATTTTAATCCAGACTTGGACATAAAACACAAGAACTTCAGGATGAAGATGGACTTTTCCAACCATTGCTGTACTCACCTGTTGTCTCCTCGCAGCGACATAGTTCAGTTTCACCATTTCCTTCCCAAATTCCTTAAAGCAATTGGCTAAATCCTGCTCATTTGTTGCATTTTTCACAGCTTCTAGTGCCTCCTCTACCTACAACACAATAAGTCAGCTCTGTCAGCATTTTAATCCACTCTTTGACAAAGTCTGTGACTATTCCACCCAATACTCTCTCTTACATGGACCCAATTTAGGTTTCACATCCATCACTGTACAGAGGCTTTATGAGAGTCCCATGAACTTCAATTAGGTTTTTAATAGAGCAGCTGTCACTCTGCATTACTGTCCATTTACTGTGCCTTGGGATCATGTAAAACTAATGTATTAATTTCCCTGCTCACACTTATCAGATGAAATATTTAATGTCTGAGGGGTTTAAAACAAAATACCTGAGTATGTTCTTAAGGTGTGGCACAGGCTTTATGGGAAAATAAAGGAAGTCAGCACTTCTGAACAAGAAATATTTTAAAAGGAAATTCAAACTTACCATTAGGACTTAAATTTACCCTGAAAAACCCAAAACACTGTATCTTTATGAAACAAACGATAGCTTCAACACAGAATATTTGTATGATTTCTCTTTTTCTCAGCTCTGAGCTTTCCTTCTTTAGTTATTTAACTGAGAAAAGAATCTACCCAAAAAAAAACACATCTGCACCTATTCAGTGAAGCTGTAGCTAACGGGCGAAGATATAAAACCCCAGTTATGCCAACAAGTTGATCCACTGAATGTATTTGGAGCCTTTATGCAAAGCAAGAAAAAAATACCCGAAGGGATAAAACGTTCTCTTCAAGCAATAAGTAAAGGAAACATTACTGTGACTAGATGGGAATTCAAAGTTGCACTTCTCTCCCTCACAAGATAACAATGTAATTCCAAGCAAAAACATTGAGAACTGAAAAGATTCTACTGATCATTCTTGCTACAAGCTATTGTTCAGCTAAAAGCTGCAGTTCATAAGCACATGCATAACAAATTTTCCCCTCAAAAGGCAAGGGTTTATTGGGATGAGGACAAGCTCCTGTGCACAAGGAGAGATTTGCAGCTCTGCAGACATTGCTGGGAATTGATGAATTCAGCAGTAGCTGGTGTCTAATAGCTTAGACTCTTAGAAAGGCACAATTATGTGCTGAACTCGTCTTTTTATTGCTTGAGTTGCTCTGTTTTCCTACCACTGAGAGAGTGTATTTTCATTTTGCGCTTTTACCTACTTACTGCAGATTCACAAATTACAGGGCAGTAGAGTAGCAAACTCATACATTTCTATTGGAAAATGCATAATTCAGGAACATAAATTCAGAGCTGTTACATTGGAAATTATAAACCAAGTTAATGCAGATTTACAAGCTCCAAGCTTATTCAGAATCCAAGTTCCATCTTCTTTTACTCTTAAGAACAGTGTTTTTTAAAAAATGAACTGACTGCCTTCCCATTAACACAAATTGCAAAAGCATCACTGTATTAATTTGCTCTTCCAGAACTTCTGACAAAGTATGAACCTTATTTACAAACATATACATTAAAATATCTGAAAGTTTCATCTTTAACATGTTTGTAATGCCAAGAACAATCATGACAAACTGATACACATTTTTCTAAGTCCTGCTCTATATTAAATAGAACTCCTGAAAAATTTGTCAGAGATTCCACTCTGATAATCAGATTTCAAAAGATGCTGATGACATGATGGTGTCGGTCATGGCTCAAGACCACAGATGCCAAAATGAAGAAACCAATTATGAGAAATACTAGAAAAGACAGGAGCACAAGCTCCTTTTTAATGATATTTTTATTATTATATTTTCTTTTTTACAAATTCATACCGGAGCAAGTTCTCTACCCTTGAAAAAACACTCAACTGATCTGCTCCTCTGATTATCCTAGAGTTAATTACAATAGATCAATAATTCTCTGTGTGCATTACCAAATACTATAATGGTACATGGTTTTTTAATGTGCTACAAAAGCTTCTGCAATAACCACTATTTCTAATTTTAGCAGTGCAAAAGATAACCTGAATGCAATGACCAAGAGTCCTGCCAGAAAGCACCTGCACATATTCCCTCTAAAACATTAATTAAAATGCACCATTTCCTGGGAAGCCTTTGACATGCTTTCAGAGAAAACTGATTACAGCACAATTCAGCATAAATCAGGCTTCATTACTCTGACATGCAGAATTATTTTAGTTCATTAATTTTATGGGTAACTTACACCAGGCTTTGAAGGTTACCTTTGAGTCAATAGAAGAGCTGTTCCTTCTTCAATTTTGTGTAGTATAACCACTTTAACCCCTAGTAATTAATTTGTCTAAGAGTAGTTAGCACTGTAAAGTGGTAAGATAAGGATATTTATGTGTTTAATCCTCAGAAATAAATTACCCATTTTAACATGAAAATGAAAGTCAGAGCAAAGGTCCTTGTGTTGAATTTTGTTGAAAACAAAGATTACTGACTTCTTGGAAACAGAATTCATAATAACATCAGATAAATGCAGAGATTAAAAACCACACTGCCAGACACTGCCCTTGCAGATCTGGGGTGTAAACTGTGCAAGTAAATACACACACTTACAAACCAGCACTGGACATTTGTATTTTACATAACAGAGCACTTTGCTGCAAAAGAAATCTCAGATGTGAGAACAGCATTTCCCATTGCCTGTGAAAGAGCTTGAATAAGAATTTTAATCATAATGTTCAGAAAAGAGCTGTTGTTTATGATATTCAAGCGTTGGCCTTGCTAGGAAAGGACAATTTGAATTACAGTTGCACGGAGCATTACAGAGAGGAAAAATTAAAAGCATATTTGAGAGAGACACTGCTTACACTGCACGTAACCAGAGCCTCATGCTGACAATTCTGAGAGCAGCATTTTATTCATTAAAGCAGAGCTCACTAGAACCTGTGCTGAAAAATCAGCCTCTTTCCTTATGAAAACTGTTTTCCAGCTATTCAGGTTATCTGCACAGCTTGCAAGTTGAAGGGTTCTCACTGTCTTTCCAGAACATGAGATTGTTGTACAGTTACACTATTAAAAAGACAAACTATTGGGAAAAAAAAAAAAAAAAAAAAAGGAACTATTTTTGGAACAGTTGCTAAAAAGAAGCAACTCTCCATCTCCTCTCTCAAATTCACACATGCACTCCACAGGCTTTAAATATTCTGTTTATGATTTTCTGCACAATTTTGGGGTTTTTTCAGAGGTTTTTGATGATTTGTTTATGCAATAAAAATGTAACAGAGCAACAACTAGGGAGGGTGGAAAACCACATTTTCCAGTTTCAACTGAAAATCTTTAATACTCCTGTATAAAAACATGAATAGTGGTGGTCAAAAGGTATAAATAAAAGATATAAATCTGTCCAAACTATCTGGCAATCTTTAATTCCTTTTTATTCTTTGTAGAAGAACAACAGTACAAGTTGTACTGTTGTTTCACTTGAAATTAAACATTCAATCTTTAGATATATTCAGAACTCACACAGAGAAAAAAAGAAGAGTAGAGAATTATAGTACCTAAACTGTGCCACAAGACACAATACTGGGAAAGTAACCACTGGGATAAGATGTGAGGGGAGCAAATGGTTCAGTTCAGGTCAGGGAAGCTGTTTAACAGCAATATTAGTCCAGCCACTGGAGATACCTCACAAATTTTGCTTTAAGTCTCAAAATATCAATTTCTGCAGAACTAGAAAACAAGTAAGACTAATGCAGGAATGTGTTAACTCCCACTGCCTATCAGCACTTCTAAGAAAGCACAGTAGAGAGTAGGCAATGTGGACAGTTACAATCCTAACCGATTTACCCCGTTTTTCCATGCACAAAGCACGCAAACCCAAGAGAGAAGGTGGAGAACACCTACGATTTTGAGGTGTGAGAGGAGCCTCATGACATCAGCCATGTCAGCCAGGATGAGCAGGCGGGTGACGGCCGAGAGCAGGGCGCGGGCAGCGCGCACCATGGTGCCCCTCTTCACCGAGGAGCAGGGGTCGTCCGCGAACTCCGACGAGGCGATGCGCATTGTTTCTCCTGGCGTCGGAACAGAACAGTGCCTCAGGTTAGCTTCCAGCCTGGTGCTTTTTGTTTTTCCAGAAAGTAGGAATAACTCACTATAAGCTAAGCTAAGCGCTGGTGGGAAAAAGTCACAGAACCACAAAAACCGTGTGTGGAAGGGGCCTTAAAGCCCATCCAGTTCCACCCCAGGGACATCTTCCACTGTCGCAGGGCGATCCAGGCCCCATCCAACCCGGCCTTGGACATTTCCAGGGATCCAGGGGCAGCCACAGCTTCTCTGGGCAGCCTGTGCCAGGGCCTCACCACCCTCCCAGGGAACAATTCCTTCCCAGTACCCCATCCCTGCACTCGAGCAGTTTGAAGCCATTTCCCCTTGTCCTATCACTCCACCCCTTGCCCCACGTTCCTCTCCAGCTCCCACGGAGCCCCTCTAGGCATTGGAAGGTCACCCTGAAGCCTTCTCATCTCCAGGCTGAACAACCCCACATCTCCTAGCCTGGCTATGGTTCATAGATTTTATTTTAACCCAACCTTTGCTGATGTTTTAAAAAATTCTGTTTGTCTCCAGTGCAGAATCTCAAAAAGAAATTACTTCTAATGTGAAATCAAAGTATATTTACATTGCTTTTAAGACCACTACAACCACATTAAAAAAAAATCCCAGGTGGCAAAACTTCCCATAAGACAATGCAAATAGTTGGAGAGAGATTTAAGATGGCCACAGTGATTAATTTCCATCAGAACTCTTTTTCTTATTATATTTACCATTAGGACTGCGTGTTCATATTATAATTTTCAAGCAGAGTATCTTGGATGATAAGCTGATAATATACAATTTCAAAATAAAATTCAAATAGCTCATTTCTAAGGCTACATACTCCTTTTAGCTTCCCATAAGGTTGGCAAAACTCTCACATAATCTCTTAGGAGACAATTAACAAACAATCATTGCCAGATAAAAAGAGAACAAACCAAATTTCTAGACATACTTAAAGTTATATTGCTCAGCATCACAGAGCTGAAATTCAAGGTAAAACAGAAAAGAAGGCTTTTGTGGAGGAAGAACACAGTTACTGTCCCTACCTTCCCAAGCATTTCACCTGTGTGCCAAAAATCACTGAAACTAGGAGCAAGGAACCCTGAGGCCAACAAGATTTTTCTGACACATACTTTAATTCAAACTGTTGTTTGAAAAATTTATCCACAACTCTTGGCTGTGAGTGTGCTAAAAATTTGGAATTAAACTTCTATGTTATTAATATTATTATTATTATTAGTCAATTACTCAAATATTTAATGTAAAAGGAGAGATTGAGAGCGACCACAGAAGAGCTGAAAGCCCAGCATGTGAGCAAGGGTTAGATGTGAGTTTCCTAACCTGGGAATTTGATCCCAGTGCAGGACTGGCTTCATCTACCCAGTGTAACACTGTAAGGATTCATCTTCCCTTCAATTATTTATTGAGGGAAACCAACCATCCCAATTTTGTGTAGAATTTGCTCCAAATTGCACTCTTGGAGCATATTGAGCTGATTGAACCCAAGGGGACACAAACAACCATTTGAAATCCCAGCAAGGCTTTCCCTTATTTGAGCTCTAAGTACAATTCAGATGAGATGGAAGTGATTCCAAGCATCCAGCAGCAAAACTCTTGTAAGTGAAAGTACTGAAATCTCTAGAAATCCAAGCTGAAATGATAGCCAAAGCAAGCTTTGGATTTTGGAATCAGATGCCTGCAAATTGTTTAACTTCCATTTTGGTGCTGAAGAGATTTTACCATTTTCTGACAAATTAGCAGTGTGTAGCTTCAGATAAATATTTATATTGGACTGACTATGAAAGAAAGAAATAATTGACAATCAGCGAGTGGCACCAGGAAAGCAAGAAGGAAAATTATCTTCTTAGATTTGAATATCCAAGGAGATACCCCTAGCAAAAAGATTTGAAAATCAACACTCATGGGCAAAGGGAAAATGCACAGAAGGTCAAAAGGAAAACAAACAGTTAAAAGAGTTTGGATTAGATATTTAACCTTAGAAAGCTCACATTAGGTGAAATAAATCTCCAAAATAATTAAGAAAAAAGTATTAAATAGACATAACCAAATAAACAAACCAAAAGAAGTATGAATATAAAAGTTCACAGCAGGTTGTTAAAAACTTAAAAAGATCTAGTAGTTCATAATTTAGAATCTAATAACCAAATTAACTAGCAGTTATGGGGAGGAAGGCTTGTCTTTCTCAGTGCTAATTAACATATTTTAATCCTTCTACAGCAGTGGTATCAAACCACTCTTAGGCTAAAGGTAATACTGGAGCTTCAGCTAGTCCAATTATTTTTTAGAGAAACCTTTTTATCTGCATTCAGTTATCCATTTCCTTCCAAATTAATTTCAAGTTGTTCTGTAATCTATATTAAATTACTTTCAGTGAAAATTGGGTTGACACAAGAAACACAGACATCTGAAGCCATCAGGTCTGGTTCCTTGCCACTGCAGTCAGTTGTGTGCTAATATAATTAATAATAATCTTAATACGATAATAGCTACACTCATAAACTTATCAAGCTTCCATCTTAGAAACAGCTCAGACATTTAACCCCAATTAATCCTATGTGAAGTGGGAAACTAATTCCAAAATGAACTCCAGCATCTCACAGGTTCTCTTCATTAGAGACACCTTAATGCCATACTGCCTGTATTTGTACATAATTTAAATCCATTTCTTCTCATGCCCCATTTGTCCTTCAGTTTCACTGTGTTCTTCTTCCACTCTTGTTCCTATTGTCCCTTTTTAGCTTTGTGCATTTTTTTGAGGAACCCTGATAGATTAAAGGCAGTACTTCAGTTCCCCTCTAATTGCACACAATATCCACTTCAATAATCATTACAGCAGTCCCAAGAAACAATTCTGATTCTGGGGTACAAATTATAAAAACTGCAGGTTTCTAGGACCATTTGCAGCTATGAGAAACACTCATGGAATCCCAGAATATACTGGGTTGGAAATGTAGGGATCACTGAGTCCAGTTCCTGGCCCCACACAGGGCAACCCAACAATTCCACCATGTCTGCAAGAGCTTAACAACTGCAAAAATCTACCAACAGATGATTGCAAAGGTCATCTAAAAAATCTACTGGAATTTCATGAGCAGACTTAAGGTAAAACATCTACCTGTAAGGAAAGCAATGAACCAAGGCTTTCAATGGTTAACAGACAGAGGAAATGTCACTGTTTCCAAAGCCTTGAAGTGTTTATTATGAGATAGAAGACAGGCACAGAGCAGCAATTTAGAGAACAGCTATGATCAGTAGGGGATGCTGACAATACACGAAACACCTGGAAATAATTAATGGAACAATGACAAATTGATTGGATGTACCACTACTGAGCAGCTCTCAAATGGAAGAAATTAATAAAGCTACAGTCTAATTAATCCATTTCTTTCAGACTTTTCCTTTTGTTCTACATGTCCAAGATTAAAAAGACAGAACAAATGATCCATGACATAATGGAAGTATTTTAGAGTGTTCTCCTTGTAATTAGAGCAAAACCACTGTTATGAAGCCATCCTAAATTATAATAATATATAGCCCAAACTGAGTTGCAGATTCCATATAAAACAGTGAGGATGGCACTAAATGATGATATGAGAGATTTGAAAAACCCATAATTGCTAATAGGATATATTTAAATTATATAAGCAGGTTTTTAATCCTTGCATCATGGATGTTGTCTTGTTAAGAAACAAAAGCAAACCCTTCAGGATGCAAAGATATGCAATTTTATCCCTTTTGGATTTGTCTAGAACTTCACCAATTGAGTCAGATCACTCACTGTCCATCCCAGTGTACATCTGAACAGTCAAATTTTATGAATAATGACCTTAATCTGGTCTTGGACGGTTGGTTTCTCACTGCCTATATTCTTCCTACCTCATTAATAACATCAACTATTTACCACATCTCTTAAAACATCGTATTTTTTTTTTTACAGTATTTTAAAATTCAGTCTCCATAAGTGAAAATGTTCATTTCCCTCTCAACCTCTGCTTGACATTATCAGAATGTGGGAAGTAATTCGTAAAGCATTTTCATCCTGCAGACTTACTAAACACAAATATGACTTAAAAATTCTATTCAGAATTCCAAAATCTTCACACAAATGGCTGTTTAGTCTTCCCTTTCCTTAATACCTTTTTTCTACATCTTTACTACTGTGTCCCCTACACTCATCTCCTCTTCCCCTTGCCGCTGGGACTTTGTTCTCCATCTGTGGGAGAATGACCACTGCTCTGATTGGTTTAATGGATTTCAAGGCCAGAAAAGGCCATCTCTGATGAAGCCTGATCTTCTCCCGTCACATTTCAGCTCCCAGAGCTGTGTCTCTCTCTGGAACTGATGGTACAGACAATCCAGTTCACTTACAT
>VZTR01018010.1:165330-211222 GCA_013400775.1 Chaetops frenatus | reverse complement strand
CCACAGCTTCTCTGGGCACCCTGTGCCAGGGCCTCACCACCTTCAGAGGGAAGAATTTCTTCCCAATATCCCATCTACATCTACTCTCAGCTGAAAGCTGTTCTCCCTTGTCCTATCAGCAAGTAATTAAGCTACCAATTTTTCCACAACTTCTATGTTTATACTAAAAATTTAAGATCTCTGTAATTAAAATAAGTGTTTTCTTCTTTATCCAAATGCTGCAGAGTTGCATCAAGAAGCACATTCTAAATTGTTAGAATAGTTCATCACCTAAACAAGAAACTACAGTGGAAAATGTTAGGAAAAGTTGCCATCTTTCTGGTGAATTGTGCATGGTACATTTATTAAAATCTTTATTGTAAAAAAGGACAAAAATGAATGGAGCTGACAAAGAAAAATTCATAAGTCCTAGTGATTAAAATCTTGCATTTAATCATTTAATGGGTTTCTGCACAACAATTTATTAATTTAAATAAAACTGTCATTAATAAATGTAACGTATCAGGTATAGAATGGAACAACATTTGGAAAGCACTCAAAGTTCATGGAAAAGGTAGTACTCTCAAGAAAACAACAGTGGCATTCAGCATCAGGCACATAGATTCCATAATTCTGGATATTATTTTCATTCTAGGGCTTGAAGAGACTCACAAATACTGTACACGAAAGCAAGTTCGAGGGTAGATTTCATCTGTGCCCAAGGCCCCATGAACTAAGTTCAAAATCTTAATTAGAATCAGTTCCACCACTCTCTACTATCACATACGAAAAAAAAAAATTTGAAATTGATGTTTTTTGAGATAAGCTTCAGTTTACAGGGTTGATATTTTCCAGCAAGATGTGTTTTCATAACAAAATTTATCAAAAAATCCCAGTGATCTGTGAAAAAGAAGGAGCAGCAAGTTGGTAATGTCAGCTCATGGGAAGCACTGTGAGGAGGGGGAAGACTGATGATGAGATTGATCAGTCTGTGGTTTATCAACTCCTAAATTGTTTTAAGGGTCACTTTTGTATTCCTGTGAATATCTGCTTTTCCTTACACTTAAGATCCTACCTGAATGTCTTGACAGAAGCAGAAAGAGCAGCAGGGAGCACCTGCTTAGTCTGGGGAACAAACATGGCTAAAAGGAAAAAAATCTTTGCCACAATCCCAGCTGGGATTAAGAGAACACTCACATTAATGTTGGACAATTGAGGGGTATGCAGCCAAGACAGAAAAAAAATAGGAAAAATTTTAATACAAAAATTGAAAGTGATACTCCATTATGAGAGAGCATAAGAACGAAGAAAAGCAGACCAAGGAGAGTCATCAGCACAGGGAAAATCTATGGCATAGACTTATTATAAGAAAAATATGAAAAAGAAGATAACAAACAATATAAAGAAAGCATTTAAAGGTTTACACAGAGAAACAGATAGAAGGTACAAGAGCACTTTTAAAAAATTATTTATTTCTTCCATTAGTTCACATAATCTGTACACATTGTTTATGGTAACCTATATTTGAGATCCAAAGTAGTTATTTTTTTGCCATAAAGCAACTTACCAAAGATTCTAAAATCATGCTCAAAGCATCAGCTTACCTGAAAATTAAGTTTATGTTTCCAAAATTGGGAATTATATTTAAAAATAAATTTTCAAAACTACAGCAGCATTTCACTGAATTCTGACTTGGAAACATTTTCGTACCCTAGCACCGAATTGCCAGTTTCAATGGGAATTCACATACATGCAGTGACACCTATGTGTGAATGTAAGAGCTCCTTTATATAACTATGCTCATTGCTTGAATGTTTAAAAACTGCTAGAGCTTCTGTATGGAGAGATAATGAGATAACTGAGCCAGATAACTGGTGTGAATTTACATTCCAGTGGAGGCATCAAAACACAAAACTGATCTACAGCCCTCCATCAACCCCAGAAAGGCAGATTGCTGTTGTGCACAGGAAAAGGCTCGTAAACAAGACATCATTAGCATTAGATTTGTAATGAGAACAGAAAGAAATGATAGTCAGTCTAAGTGTGTGTAAGTTATAGAAAACACTATGACTGAGCCTTAGGACTGTCCCTTATTGATACCTGAAAATGGCAAAAGGGAGGCTGGAGATGGCTCTGAGCAACCTGGCCTGGTGGAAGGTGTCCCTGCCCATGGCAGTGGGTTGGAACCAGATGAGCTTTAAGATCCCTTTCATCCCAAACCATTCCATGATTCCATGATCTCCATCCTTTACTGGATGCAGAGGAAGCTCAGTCACAAAGGCAGAGGAAAAGGCTGAGGTACGAAATTCTTTCTTTGCCTCAGTCTCATACAGTAAGAGCAGCTGTCCTTCAGGTACTCAGCGCTCTGAGCTGAAGGGCAGGGATGGGAGCAGAATGAAGCCCCCTAAATTGATTCTACTCCTGTCACTAATGAATTTATAGAACATTTTTTATTGCTTCTTATGGCAGTAGCCAAGTTTCAGTTCTAGCTGGGATTTGGCCCTTGTCATTTACAGGCTGCATGACCTCCAAACATCCTTGTATCTGTCCTGAGCTGCCCATCCCTTGTCCCTTCTCACAAAGGTCACAGACTCCCTTTTTTGCCCAACTTCCAGCCAAATTCTCTGTTTAGATCAGTACTAAACACATACAATAAGGAGTGATTTAAAACCTTAAAGTCTACCACAAACATGTGAAAGAATGCAGAGGTGACATATTTTCTGAAGAAAAAACACATCTATTTCATCACATACTGTAGAAATCACATAATATGAACAGAAGTTAAAAACTAAGTCTCCTCCCCTCAAAAATAAAAGAAGCACAGATCTGAAAGTCAGTTGGAACAATTACAGCTGAATGAAATTTGCAAACATCCCAAAACAAAATCAGTGGAGAGCCTACAATTTTATTTTTAGTAGATATAAAACCAATTTAAATTCCATCAGCTACACAGAACAGGCTCCTTTTCCCATGTTCATATATAAACAGCAGTTGGAATATCTCACAGATCTGAAGTCTAAAAAGAATTTGTCTCTGATAAAGGGATTAAAACAGAGAGAACAAGATACCTGGAGATCAGAATGCTATAATTTGACACTTCTCAGAGGAAATCAGCGCCTGTTATTCAATTATAACATTTTATATTCCCTCACTGTAAAGTATTACTAGCCTTTGTAGTATGTGAAAAATGTACTTCAGACAAAGACGTGTTCAAAATGGAAAATGGAAAGGCAATAAATTAAAGCCTTTTATATACTGACTAAGCATTTTTTAGGATTCAAATATTAGAAAGTATATTTCAAATTTTCATGCTGTCACTTTTAATACTCCTCTCATCGAATACCACTTGCTGAAACTATATCCAAAATTAAAGCCTAACCTATATGGGAGAAAGAAGCTTTTATACAACTTTTGAAGTTGGATGACTGCCATGGAAAATGCAGTCAAAAATAAAGAACACAGAACAAAACGTACTGTAGGGAAACAGGAGGACTGAGCAGGGGGGCAAGGAAGACTCTCAGATAGAGTTTAGTGCTCCAAGAACTGCTTGTATCTTCTCATTAAATGCCACTGGGCAATCATTGAATCATGGAATGGTTTGGGTTGGAAGAGACCTTACAGCTCCTCTTGTTCCAACCCCTGCCATGAACAGGGGGACCTTACACTGGACCAGGTTGCTCCAAGCCCCATCCAACCTGGCCTTGACACCTTCCAGAGATGAGGCAGTGTCTTGGTTTAAGATCCTTTAAAAAGTAAGGCACTCTAAAATGTACCACCTTTGCTTAATTCCAGCCAATCCCTTTCCACCAGTAAGGAAAGATTACGAGTAGATATAAGTGAAAAAACAATCATTTACTAACAAATGGAGCAGCAACAGGCAAAAAAACAAAGGTAAATAACTGCTAGATACAAAACTGCCCAATCTCACAAACCTCACGGACACAAAGAGAGACCCAAAATGTTGGAATTACCCTTCCCAAGATGGCGCCCGTCTGAGGCGGCCACATGGCTGAGGGACAAAGGGAAGATGGCATCACACCCTTCCCCTCCAAAATGGCAACTGTGGGCCCCAGGAACAAAGAGACAAGATGGCAGCAACCCGTACCAGAGAGGCAGGAGCCCACAGAGTAGTTTTAGGGGCAGAGAAAAATTTTCTGGCTCATGTGGAGTCTGAGCCACCGCTTGCTCCCGCCATTTACAGGCTCTGCCATGGCCGCTGTGGTGTGTGGGGTAAAAGGACCGGTCTGTCCACACAGGCTCAGGCACCTGACCCCAGGAACTTGCTTGCTTTTCTCGATGCTGCCTGAATCTGCAAAATTCACCTCGAAACAGTTTCTAATTGCGAAATTCATCTTTACCAGTGGCTACAGTGGCAAACCATAAACAACCACCTCTGGAGAGAAGCTCCCTCCTGCCTTGCGCAAGAGCCGCCATGAAAGGAAGAGCTTCCACTCCCACAGTCTGCTCTGCTGGACTGGGGCCGCCTGCAGCAACCACAGCTTCTCTGGGCAACCTGTGCCAGGGCCCCACCACCCTCACAGGGAAGATTTTATCCTAACAGCTAATCTAAACCTGCCCTCCTCCAGTTTAAGGCCATTCCCCCTTTTAACTAAGCAGAAATAATCTTGCTAACATGGATCCAAACCCAAGGTCCCCATATGTTAGATGAATCACAGCAGTATTTACAATTACATTCTGAACACAGAAAATTTCACTTTCGAAAACTGAGTTCCTTTGCAAAATTTACTCAACAGAAGGAAATTTTGTTGTCAAAGTTTGTCAGTAATTTTTTTTTTTTTCTGGTGTGTAATCATCACAAAGTCACTACTGAAATTTTCCAGTTGGTTTTTGAAAGACGGAAAATTCTCCAGTGACAGAAGCATAAAGCAATGACCGAACCTTAAGCTCATCTCCTTGACTCTTTCTCCCTTCATTATGCTGCTTCCCAATTTAAGTATCCCAGACAAAGTCTCTGCACCCCTCCTGATCTCCCACCAGTTTCCCTATCCATCATTAGGCAGCTGGTGAAACCCTCAGCCCTTTTGCTCTGCTAAATACTTCCATCACTGACCTACACAGTCATCCGAGGTCACTCCTGTGCCAAGATAAAAGGAATTTCCTTCCAAAATCTTTTGATCCGACAGACTAAAATAACTGATTTTCCAGTTCAAAGATGACTCAAACTTTTCCTTTTTTATTTCCTTCTTCTTTTTTTTTTTTTTTTAATGTTGAAGAAAAAGAATTTCAGTTCAAAATTTCTGCCTAATGAATCAACAGTGATTTCATTTCCAGCACCCGGTTGCAACTCGGAGGATGTTTCAGCAACACATAAATCAGAACAGCTTCAAAAGGGGAGGTCAAGATGCTTCACCCTGTGGTGCTCTGCAGCTTCACAGAACTCTTCTGAGGGCTCAGAGACTTCAGCTCCAATCTCCACACTGAATTACGCACAGAGGGGACACAAATACAGATTTCATGCATGGGGGAAATCTCCTTGCAGAACATTGCTCATGGTTAGCCCAAAAACTTAATTGAAAAGGCTGTACATTAAATGCTGCTGAGGATTACTCACTGTGGATTAAGCCTACCCAGTTTGGGAATTACTGCTGGAAGACAGAACAGGCCAAGATAACTCTCTGGTACCTATTCTAATTTCTAAGATTTTTTTTTTCTTTCTTTTTTTTTTTTTTTTTTTTTAATAATTTTCTTAATTTAAATCCTAGTGAAACTATTCTCCAAATTTGACCTGAATTCAGAAATTTCATGCATACTAATGGGTGGTGGAGTTAAATATTTACTGCAAAACATGGCCTAGTTACAGTCCCTTGATAGGGATTTTTTTTTTCTTTTAACTGTGCTGCATTTCTGCAATACCTTCCCAAATAAAACCTTTACTAACAGTAATATTTCCTCTAAAAGAACAAGCAGTAGCTTTAGGATTTTATTTTAATAGTCAAGTTAAATATTTCTGGAGAAAAAGCTATTTCTATATCTTTCAGTTTGTGAGTATAATTTTATTTTTGACAACTGTCAGAAGTTGGCATGTTAAAGATATTTATTCTTCCCTGATATAAAGCCACAATAGTAATAGAATCTTCAGGAAAGCCAATGTAAATAAATATAGTATTAAAAAATCACCAAATATATTAATCAATATTACTTTCCAAATTTATATCACTGCTTCTGCAAAATCTTTCTCAAACTGTCATGTTTAGGCAATATATCAAACACCAACTACCCTTTATAAGAAACATACCCAGGAGATGGAAGTCACTTTCATAAATTCAAACTAACATGAGCTTAAACAAAACACTGAAAAGTGAAATGAATACCAGAGAAGCTCCAGCCAAGGCTAAACAGAAATAAATCTTTTTGAAATGGTGCAGAGAATAGAGAAGAATTAAAGATCCTCAGACAGTGAGCTGGCTTTATCAAAAACCAGTATCATCAGCAGTTCTCCCAAAAAGCCTAAACTATGTGTACAGAAAACCATAAAATCATGGAAGAGACCCTAAAAGACCATCTAGCTCCAAGCCCCCTGCCATGGGCAGGGACACCTGTATTCATTTCATTTTTTCTCTACTTCTAGTTTTCTCCTTAAGGATCAATCCTGACCAGTCACAGAGGGGAATAGGATAAGACATTGGTACAGCTGAATTTGTTTCACAAAAAGATAAAATAGTTTGGGTTAGAAGGGCTTTCGAAGGTCACCTGGTCCATCCCTTGCAATAAGCAGGGACATCTTCAAACTCACCAGATTGCTCAGAGCCCCATCCAACCTGACCCTGAATATTTCCAGTGATGGGGCACCCCCCACCTCTTTGGGCAGACAGTTCCAGTGTCTCANCAGTTCCAGTGTCTCAGAATAATAGAAAAATGAGTGCTGAGTGCCTGATGTGTCTGGCCAGCCATAAATATAAACTATATATATATATATATGTATATTATATATGTGTCTATATATATATATATACACACATGAGCTGTATATGTGTGTTTGTGTCCATGTGCCTACTGGAAATATCTGATCAGTCTCATTCCTGCTTGGAACTGGGGCCATGGAGCTACAGCAGCCTCACTCCTGGTTTTGGGAAGCCCTGACCCTAATTTTCTGTAAAGCAACTCTTGGAGATGCTCTAGAACATCTGCTTTTCATCAGAAGTGTTTTAAATCATCTCAGAAAAGGAATTTTCATGTCTTTCTGCAGCTCAATTCTCAGAGAGCTGAAAGCTAATTAACAGATGGAAAAGAGTCTGAACGAGGCAGCATTAAGAGTATTTGCATGGAATGGCATTTAGAGAGCCAGACTTCTCAGGAGGAGCATTGCAAACATGAGTAACAATTGAAGTCACCTCCAAATGTAGCAAGCATTTCAAAATAAATAGGATATATTTTTTATTAACAAGGTAAGAGTTTTCAGGCCACAGCTCCAGTGATTTGCTGAATAGAAGACTTCAAATCTCTGTGCTCAAAGCTTTCAGCCCAGGCAGGAGCCACCAGCCAGACAAAAGTAAGCTGCAGAGCACCTCATCACAGACATTACTGGAAAAAAGAGAATGTGTTTATTGTACACGCAGGTTCTTTCAAAAGTGCAGACCAAGATTCATTCCCCCATTAAGCAGGACTGCCCACATGCCCCACTTCACCTTTCCCAATGAATAGAAATTCTTGTTTGTCTAAAAAAACCTGTTTTTCAGTAATTTCTTTCCACAGACACATTTTTTTCCCTATCAAGAACCAGCATACGCCGGCTTCTATAAGCAAAAAAATGTTCTAATAAACTTCAGTGAAAAGGTTTATAAATAAATGTAGAGAGAACATATGTTTAAGTGAAAAGATCAGGGTTTGATTGGTCTAAAAAAATATTATCTAGATTTTCGAGGGACCAATTCTAGATTTTCTAGATTTCTCTAGAAATCATTCTTCATAGTATTTAGTTTTAATTTTAAAACTTCACTCAAAAAGTTTTCAATACTATGTAGTTGAAAGCATTACAGCATTAAAAATATTATTTTTACTATGTTCTGTCAGAGACAGAAAAAATTGCCAAGAAAGTTAAAGTCACTTTCGTGTCTCAGATGTTCATTCACAGTTTCAAGATAGTCACAGAGTACATAGATCACATTCTCTTTTATAATGTCCATAAATCTGCATGAACAAAAATTTAAGTCTATCTCGACTTTACCCTGTCTTCAAACACAAAAAACATCAACAGTTATTTTCTCTCCCGTGTCTGAAGTATGAATTTCAGATTATGGTGTGAAATTTTACCTACCATGCTTCAAAAGCAAAAAAATTTTAAACACAACAACCAGCTGCTGGACTAAATCATGTCTTTAACGGCAGTTTCATCTACATGCCAGAAAACTTCCAGAAAAATTACATCTAAATCAGGCAGTCACTAGCATATACCTAAAGACAGACATTGCCAAAGCCATTTACCAGACAGAAGAAATTTACATTAATATAACCTATTTCCTTGTGTTGCTTTCTGCAGCATTCCAGACTCTCTTAATAAATTTAATCTAAGTGGAGTCCAGTGGACCTGCAGTTTTGATAGATTTTTGTGTCAATCATGGCCTGAATTTCTCCTCCACAGGGAATTTCCTCCTTGTCTCCTGATCAATATAAAAACAGATGCATTTAGACACCTATGCTGTGAGTGTAGCACGTACTTTTTATTCCTGGGAGTTTTTCTTCACTTCCCTGCACTTCTCAGGCTTTGTAGCTTCACTGTTTATTGTCAGAGAGTCATGGAATGGTTTATGTTGGAAGGAACCTTACAGATCATCCAGCTCCAACCTTGTCTGCTTTTCCCTTCTCTCTAATATGAAAAGACACGAATGATAAACTCCCACATTTCCCAGGTCTCCTCTGTCCCCCATCTGGGAGATCACTTACACAACTCCAAACAGTACCAGAATAAACACCCACACAGCAAAGCATTTAATGGCCCAGCAACTGGATAATTTCACTTAGATGATTGTGAAGTATAAGTGTTCCTATTATGGAATCATTATGGGATACAGAGATACACAGGAATGAGCATTAGGCATCAAATCTTTTCTTTTGGTTCTTTGTGTTTTCAGAACCCAACTTCATCCATCAAACCCATTGATCACCAGAGTCTTCTACAGCCAACAGAATTTACCATTCCACGCTATGGGAGGAACAAGAATTCCAACACCACGGACATTCTCAGCCATTCCAAAGCATTTTGCAAATGATAGAGAACATTTGTTCCACACCTATCAATGGAAAGCAGGAGTCCCTGGAGTGAATTGCTGCCTTTAGCAGCACACAACAGCACCCAGCAACGCCGGGCAGGAAACAAGGAGCTCACCAAGAGCCAGCTGGAAGTGCCGCAGACATTTTTAGGTTGACGATGTAGTTTTCCCAGCTGGAACCCTGCCAGGAAATCAGCCAGGAAAACACAGCCTCAGTTCATTAATCCAGCTCTTTATGCCACCAAGCTAAACATATCATTTCACATCACACCAGGGCTGCTCTCATTTACACGGCTCGTGGGTGCTAATAATGGAGTGTGGTGTCTCCTGCTCTCCTCATTATGGGATCCTGTTGAACAGGCCCAAAAAAAGCTGCTCCACTTTTCTGACAGGCTTTTTTCCCAGCCTGAAGTGTTGACAAGAGATGAATGTCTGTGTCACTCAGTGTAATGCTGTTTAAGATCTTTTTTCCTCTCTCTGTTTCTTCATTGTTTTTTGGTTTTTGGTAGTGGGGGGTTTTTTGGGTTTTTTATTTGTTTGTTTTGTTTGTTTGGGTTTTGGGAGTTTTTTAATAAAGATTTAAAAAAGAAGAGTAAAAGTCTTATTATCATTTAAGAAGTCAGAAATTCACTCTAGATCAGAGAGTGTGAAGTTTAGGTTGATGCCTCTAACTCAGAAGAAGGCTCCTGAGGAGAAGCTGAGTCAGCATCACAAACCCAAAAGGGAAAATGTTATAAATTCAGTGAGAACATAGGCGCTCGGGTCACCACTGAAGATGCTGAGGTACAACTTGACAAAGGACAAAGTAAGTAATGTAAGCAACAGGAAACTGAAATAGTTGACAAATGAAAATTAATGCCAGAACAACCAGGCATCAGCACTAAAAATCTAAAAAAGAAAAACCCAAGCAAAACCCCCATCATCACAACAACAAACACCCAGCAGAAAAAAATTAACAACAAAACCCACAAAACCCCACTAGAATATTGGAATATCATTGTACATAGAGCATAGAGCAAACACTTAACTTATTCTGATGTACTGGCAATTGAATATTTAAGAAAACCCAAACCACACAGGAACAGGAAAACAGTTAAACCAAATATAAATAGAGTTGAGAGGAGGAAAAAATACACTCAGGATAGAACAGACTGAAATATTCACTAATCAGTGCTTATATACACAAAATTTAACCCTGCCTTCTCATATCATCACTTCAGTCCAGTTTTTACAAGATGAAAAAAACTAAGTATGAGTTCTAGGGGAGTAACTCACTGAAAATCAGTTTTTTACACCCAAATCCTTTAGACTCCTTTTGAAATCTCAGTTCTTGTTTTAAAATTCAGGGCTGATGATACTGGCAGATGGTATCTTTAGATTATAGGGTTTACAATAGAATAAACCTGAAAGGTACTTAATTCTGCTGCAATAAAGATAATTACAATCAAAGTCAACAAAACTGAAACATTTTGTTATAGGCATATATGAAAACATATTTTCCCCTCCCACACAGCTAAATTTGAAAGCATCTCATACCCATTTTATCTTTTGAAAGCAAATTGTCAGCTACTGTGAGTATCCACTTATTTTATCAGTAACACCCACAAAATAATTGTCTTAATATTGTTATTATCTCTGTATTTTCAGGTCTTGATAGTTTTTTTATATATTTCAATATATCCTTGCAACCACAAGTACTTCCATATCACTGGATCAATCATCTGGTTGATAATTGTTAGATCTATCAGAAACATATGTGCCATAATCCTAATTCTACATTTGCACCCACAGGCTTTAAACCACCGCTCAGATTTAGCCAAGTGAAAACAATCACATCATTTTGTCACACAGCAGAGTGAAAAACAGGCTGAAAATGGAACAATAAGCTTAGGCACCAGGCAAAGCTTTACTCCCATCATGCATTTTGTCCCACAGACCTTGTTTTCGAACATCTTCTACAGCAGCAACCAACTCCTCCTTGAGATCCTGGCTCTCTTTAGCAATTTGGTCTCCTTTTTCCAAGAAGTTTTGAGTGGCCTGCTCCACTGAGGCAGCCAGAACATGAGCCTTCTTGGAGCGCCCTTTCTTCTTGCCAGATGGTCCTTTATTGCTCGTGTTCACCAGCGTCGTTACCTTTGGGCAGGAAAAACAAGTTTTTGTCAGTTTGAACAATTCCCCAGCTATTAAAAGGAATACCTAATTCAATCCTCATGCTATTTGCTGTGCCCTGGAAGGGACGTGGTGGCCACATGTTTTGAATAGATAAAATTGGAAGCATAAAATCCAGCAGCACGTCCCCCAAAAGAGGGTTTTTCTTTTAATCTCTCCTCAGTCTGCGCCAAGCAAATCACAGACAAGCAGCAAAAAGAAAAAGACAAGAACCAGGCATGGCAGGGCTGTGGTGCCAAAGCATCGTTTTTGTCACTGGTTTTCATTTTTAAAAAATGAAGAAGCTGATAAAACAGAACCTGAACACACAAGGGACAGAAACCATTCAAAAAGCAATTGTCCCTTGAGGTAATGTACTGTCAGTGACATGCAAGTTGTGACAAAAACATGGTGGCTGTTTTCCAGATGTGAAAGGTATCAAGAGCTCCCACCGCAAAGATTATACAGGTTAAAATTCTTTGCCTTAGTGCTGCTTCACTAAATTCCTCATATTTTGTCATAAAACCAAAATGAAAGGCAGTGAATGACCCTATCACTATTTAAACAGATGGAAACTCTGCTTCCACGTTTGTAGAACCTCCTGAAGGAATTCTTTATTGAGCTGTCAATAAACTGACCAGAAAGCTTAAAAAAACAGCACAGTGTGCACATCCCACACCTCAGTGCTGGGCAAAGAGGGAATCCTGCACAACTCCAGCAGTACCAGGCTGCTGCTCTGTAAAACAGGAATATTGAACTGGGTATTACCGGGTGTTAAATGCACAAAAAAAACAGCAATGGATCCATAACGCTCAGGGATGCAATTCTCCCCAGCCAGGATACAAAGCAGGGCACTTGTAGTGTTGTATCAGTGTTCTAAGCCACCAATTTGCTGTAAGAAAATAAATGCCTTTGCAATAAAGACATTTAATTAAAAAGCGAAAGATTTTAAAATAAGTACGAAAATTCATTGTCATCTCATCCCCATTACCAAAAGAGTGGCAAGGTCTTTGGTACAGTTTTGACCAAAAGGCCTTCTACCACACTCTTTGTGCTACGTTTTTTTATCTCTTTCAGACAGGTTTTTTTTCCAAATCACATCTAAAAACTACAGACTGTGGAAGAATAAAGATATGTACCTGTATCTATATCTATCTCTATATATAATCAGGGCTTGAAAACACCATATGCATGGATGTATTGGGAGAAAAGAAATGTATTCCAGATCCTTCTTTCAGGAAGCTTGGCTACTGGAATGTCATATTAATCCATCATATGGAGGGGTTTTTTCCACTATATATATCTAGAAATCGTATTTTCTTTATTAGCTTTCCCTTGCAAATATTCCTCATGAAATTTCCTGAAGATTTTTCTGTAGTTGATCATTGTCATTGGCATCTAGCTATGGACACCTATGGAAATGCAAATAATTCTAAACCATCACCACATAACAAAAGAGAACTTCCCAATGTGGAAGTAATTACAAATTAAAATAAAATATTTAATAATATTTTCTTTAAGGCCTTTTTGAAATAAGAGAACTGCTTTGTCCTATGCTCCCTAATATCCAAAAATAGAGAAAAATCACTTAAATTGTCTCCAAGTGCTCAAAATCTTCTCAGTTAAGAATTTCTGTGTCAGTCTGTGTAAAATAGATGAACATGTGCAGGTCCTAGAGAAGAAGAGGATCCAGCACTGGCAGAAAACCTTTGCTAATGCTCTGAGCTGCTGACTCCAAAACTAACACAGCCCATAGGAAAATCCAAATCACCACGTTTCCCACCACTTCTTATAACACACATGTAGGAAACAGCATGCCCAAAGTCAATCCTCTTTTTCAACAGGAAATGCTGGTCTATTCTGCTTGTACCCAACTCCTTCATAAGTGTTTTGCTGCTCTTTTTTTTTTTTTCTTATTTATTTTCTTTCTACCATTAAAAAAAAAAAAGTTTCCATTATGTCAAAAGCTAGGATTCAAATATAATCATGGAAGAGTGCCACAAGATCACAAATGGTGCTGGAGGCTTTGTTTGCCAATGAACCTCAATGATTTGCAAATTTTAAGCGAAGGCTTTAAAATTTTAAACAAGATCTACCAGCATGAAATCCAAGAGAAGCAACATCTCACTACCCTCTGATCAACAGTATTCAGATGAAGCAAGGGGAGAAATCATTCTCCTTGTGGCGCTGAGACATTTCCTTGGGAAAGGGCAATTCTGGATTCCAGTTTCTGCAGCAATAGATCGTTCTGGATAATACAGAGCACTCATAGGAAGAAAACCAGTCATAAAAACTGGAATCTGGCCATTTTCACTACCGTGTGTCAGCCTCTTGAAATTACATTAAATCACCAGTTAAAAGGCTAAAATAGCAGTCTCTTCCAAAATTATAATTTCTGTTCCTGAAAGTCAGCTGTACTGGAACAGGGCAAAGGGAGACGAAGGCTTCTGACACCAATGACAGAAAAACTCATGGCATATTATCTTCCTTCCCATTTCAAAAAAGCCAACAATCTATGAATTTATATAAACTGCATTTTTAAAAAATGAAGAAAAAATAATAATAGCCTTTTATCTTATTAACATAGTTCAGTTTTCCAGCAGGGCTTTAAAGCTAACTGGTTTATTTAAAATATCTTGCACCACCTAAACTGGCACAAAGGAAATAACATGTCTATCAGCTTCTGTTACTAATTGCAGCAGAACTCGCCCAAAATTCTGTACAATTATCAAATATATCACTTGATAATTACCATAAGCTCATTTGGCAGCCCTATGATGATCCTGGCTTTGTAATCACACTAGGGAACCTTGCTCTCTTATTTTATTAAAGAAGCTTCACATAGTCCTAGCACAGATCTCTGCTGGAAAAACAGAACTTCACTAATTAATAGTTCAGCCCCATCCTGAATTAAGGCCTCCTTCACACAGCTCCAGCAGCACAAAAGAAAGGTGAGGATGTCTTTGCTGAAAGCAGCAAATTCTATTAGCATGGATTTCCCTATGGCAGAGGTCATGTGTGGGCAGGGAATGGCAGGAGTGAAAGGGGATAGAGCTGGATCACACACTCATCAAATTAATCCCCTGTCAGCAGCTCCAGTTCACAGAAGAACATTCCTGGCTCTCTGAATTAAACTGTCTTCCCTACAGATTTCTGAAAGGGGTGGGCCACAAGTTTAAGAGTTATAATTCTTCCCTGCCACCTTCTCTTTGCTCAGCAGCTGCTGGAATGGCATTGTTTACCCAAGACTTCCCATCATCACCACATTAAAAACCAGGCATATATTGACAATTCTTGAGGCAAATACTGTTTTGTTTTGGTTTTTTTTAATAATCCTGCTAATCCTTGTGGTTTCTGTCCTGACACAGGACAGATGCTTTGGTACTGTGTTTTCAGCACAGATTGGGTGATGAAAGGATTGAGAGCAGCTCTTTGGAGAAAGGCTTGGGGACACTGCTGGTACACGGCAGGGGGACTGGACCAGGTAATCCTTAAAGACCTCTTTCAGCATAAATCCCTCGATGATTCTGTGATTCTACAAATTTAAATGTCAATGACAGAGGCTGCTGGGAGTTTTTCTGAGGGTGGACAGCATTTATATGTTTCTTTATTTTTAATAAATCAAAGCAGGCAAATCAAATACAGCTCTGCAAACACATCCATTATGAAAACCATTCACATAAATACTTGCTCCGGTTGTGACAGGTGAAATCAGTGTAAAAGGGTTTCTCTGAAGGATCACTAGTTATTTGTCGCCCTGTTTTTGAAAGCCTTCTGAAAAGTTTATATTCTCAAGTCAGATTTTCTCATACATTGTACTAAAAACACCAGCTTTGTTTACATTCCTTCTTGGAGAAGGGAATCTGATGGACTGGTCACTTCACCAGTCTGGCTGAGAGGTGGGATTTCATCTTCCAATCCTCTCTCACTTTACAAACCCTATAAATTGTGTATCCATAATAAACGGGTCCTCTTTTGAGGGTTTCTGCTGTTCTCTTGATAGTGGTGAAACTGTGTCCTTCTTTTGTGCACTGTTACTACAGTTATTTAAAAAAAAAAATTAAAAAAAAAATTCACTATTCTCCCCTACACCCCTTGCATTTTCAAGTAAATATTATTTGTTCTTCCCAGTGGCATTTCCTGGATGTGAACAGCTACGAGTTATTCCTCCCTTCTCATGCACTCATAGATCACCAAGGTGCTGGAAACACGCAGTGACCTGAGCAAAGACAGCCCTGACATTTCAGTGGAAGGGCCCTTTTTCTCCTGGATATCTGCTGCACTTCCACTCCACTGCACCATCTCATTGCCTCACTGCTTGTACAATGGTCACCCCCTGAGTGCTCAAAATCCTGCTGCTTCCAAAAGAAGTTTGTTTCATCAAAGACAAAAAACAAAAATCATTACAACTGTCTGGAAAGACAAAACCTCTTTTTCCGAACTGTCTCAAGGCTGGGTTTGCTTTTCTTTGTTTCCTCTGGCAGAAGAGAGCTTTCAAAACACTTGGTGAGAGAAGCAGATTGTGTTGGGGGTTAAAGCACCAGCACAGCCAGGGGAAGATCTGCTTTGATTCCCAGCTCCAAATGAGGTAGAGAACAGATCTGAGCACTGTGTTTGTGACCTTCCCTTGGACCATCCGGCAGCAGAGCAAAGAGAGATGGAATTTTGCCATACAAATTCCTGGCTCTGCACACCAAAGACTTAAGCTATGATGTGGCTCTCAGCAGTAGCTCATTAGCTGATTCCATTCCAACTGGAAGGTATTACTGAGCAAAATACAGGAGAAAGTGCTTTCAACAACTACTTTTCATTCACGTACAAAACAGAAAAGCAGCTAAATTGGATTTTTTTCCGTATTTGTGCAGAGGAGCAGATAACTTGGTGGATTTTTTCCAATGCTTGTGCTTATTCTCTAGTGCCACACACAAAAAAGGGAGCTTTTTTCCCTATTACACCGATGTGTGTGAACACAGATGTTCTGCTGAGTGTGATTCAGTCTGTAACATAACTCCATTTTTTGCTAATAACTGTTCTTCAATTTTCCCTATCAACTTGAGTAATTTGCCACTGTCCTTACCCCATAAATCATAACAGCTTACATAATTAACTCTTGTAATTATCTCCACACTATTAGCACCAGCTGTCTACCTAATTCACAGAACTGAAATTCTCTTTGTGGATATTTGGATTCTCGTTGATGAGCAGAACTTTGTCTATCCATGATGAATTCCAGTGGTTTAACCCAGCTTTTTGTACTCCTTCCAGCTCCTCTCAGTGTTTGCAAACACCTGCAGGTTAAAGGAACTCATAAATGAGCAGACTCCTCTCTCTAATACATAAATTATTAGCTGGGGTGCTACAAAATGCCAGGGACACACCTCCCTTTTGGCTGGGAAGCACCCAGATAACTGAGGCAACACTGATTAGAGCCAGGATATTTTACATTTTAATCCAGTGTAGCCTGAGGACAGTGAACGGCTCAGATTCGCGTTTCTGCTGCCAAACGCTAATTCCTGAAGAAATCTGCGTATTTCTGTTCTGCCCACATGATGCACCTTTAGGATGTAATTTGGAGATAGCAACACTGTTGCTGTTCATTTATATTTTTTTCTTATTGGTGCTCCCACCAGAGCAAGAGGTTTGCATCCTGGCCAATGTGAATGAATATTATATAAGGCACTTTTGAAGTTCTTCAGCAAGTATTAATTCTCTGTGGAATTTCTGACTACTTGTTAGTGCTATCTAAAAAAAATAAATAAACCACCCCACACTTACTTTCCTCCTACAAATCTTCCCGAAAAACTATCAAAATTTTCTACAACAGACATACAAACCTGAAATGTGTTTTCACAAAACATATTGTTAAGAAAAAGAAGAACAGAAAAACACAATTAAATGAAGAATCATGGTTATGTTCCTCCTACAAACCTTTATGAAAAATATATACAAGAGCCATGAAAACCTGCAGTATGTTTTCGTCAACTCTCCCATAACTGAAACACAAATCAATATAAATTAAACTAATAAAATGTCTCCCATAACACAATTTGCCTCTAATTTGTAATAAATTAGGAGCAAATATTATTAAATTCTCCTTTTGTGACAAATTTCTCATGTTAATTGGCACTAAAGGACTGTGATGCTATTTAGAAGCCAAATATGAATTCCAGGAGTTACCTGGTAGACAGGAAAAAGAGATGATGTTATTATTCCATTCATGAAAGACAAAAGATTTATATTCCTCACGTTTCCCAAGGATTCACTTTCTCCTTTACATTACTTGAGGTTCCTCATACCATCCACCTGTCAACTGATAACTCCAAGAGTTGACCATCTCTTGGAACTGGCAGCACAAGCAGCCACATTCATTACAAGATCCCCTCTCTGTCTCTGTGCTGGCAGGATCTCAAAACTTCACTTTTAAGAACTAAAATGCAAGAAAAAGTCAATTTTTAAGATATTCCTCTCAATGTGTAACTCACTGTGGGTTTCTAATTGCACAAAAGGGCTTGATCCCACTGAATTTCAACACCTAAAGACAGCACAGAATCCAGAGATTCCCATTATTTCATTTTTCTTTAGGTTACACCAAGCAAGTTAGGCTGTACCATTCCAAAAATTCATGTCTATGGCTTGTGTTAAACATGCATTTTCTGTCATCTCTTTATTTATAACAGTAGGTCATGATCATACAAAGTTGGAAAGAGGAATGAGAATTCTTCCCCACACAGTGGCCTAATTTTGGCAGGAGAGCCATCTCAGGGGCTAGACCATGAACTGGGGGGCACAGCATTGACTTGGAGGTAAGAAATGCAGGTTTGAAGTTCCTCAGGCTCAGCAGAGAAGTCAACCAAGTCTTCTTCCTTCAGGAGTGACCACCTTAACACCTGGGATATTTTATAGAAAGGTGGGCTGCAACACCAGTGTGCTTGTCTTGAAATGAGAAGAATGGGGCATTTTTTAACCCTGAAGGAAGATTTCAAACCAAGTACAAGCAAACTTGAGCTCTATTAATCACCTGTGATGTTAACTCCCCTCTGCAGGCCCAGAGTTCAACATAAATTCTGAAAAGGGATGGGATTTCAAAAAGCTCCCTTTCACATCTCTCCCACAATATCTTCTAAATCTCACTCCTAAGCTTCTCTCTTCTCTTCTCCATGTGTTGAAAAGGAGAACTAATCATGTAACTTCTGTTTATGGATTACACTCCCAGAGCTGAGTGCCTAAACAGACTTGGCATCTCCAAACCTTTGAGTCTTCCAAAGCTGTGTATCAAGGATCCTTCTGGGTTTTATATAGCATAGATTGAATTTTAATTGGAGCAACATTTGGAGACACAAATCCTTCCTGCTTGTGATCCTGCCACTATCTTCCTTCTGTTTCTCATTGTCCAAGTGAGACAACATCACGTATCCATGTGGGAACTTAAAATGTTGAAACCACCAAAGGCAAAGTTATTTGGCTCCAAATGATCATCTCTGTGCAACTCAACAGTGGTTTAACAGACCACCATTCACAAAATGTTCAATTAAAGAATAAAACATGAAGAACAGCTAAAAATAATCAGAAAGCTGGAGTCTACCTGATAATCAGTAAATACACATTAAATGCAGCGACCTCAACGCAGCCAGAAATATCAACTTCCAGTACTGTGTTAAATGATCTTGGCAACCACTGAGCAGTAATTGAGGATGAAGTAATTTTTTGCATTCGATAACTTTAGTTAACTTCTCACAGTTAATAAGTTATTACTACTGCAACCCCCTGCTGACATCTGTTATTTTCCTTGTTAATTAAAACAGTAAATGTCATGGATGCCATAAGTGCGTGTTTTTCTCCAATTTTACCAACTTTTAATTTTTGGGCAAAATTTTGTTGCACTGCTTTTGAATGGAGAAGAAAAGTCATTATCATCTGCATTTTGCTGTAAGGATATGAAGCCCTCAAAAAAAAGCTGCCCCCAATCAACGTGAATGATAAAATAAAAAGTACAAAATAAAAAGTATAAAGCATCACCTCATTAACTCTTGTTCCTTCCAAAATTGAATACTGAGCGAGTAGTCAAGCTTACAAACACATCACATGCAAAATGTGAGATATGTCGAGTCAACAGCTATATATTATTATCACAAAATTAAACCTTGTGGTACTCAAATGGTATCAAAAATAAAGGGTTACTGGTATTATGTACTATGTGGGAGAAAATCACCAAGATTTCATTTCCATACTCAGAGTTATGCATATTAATCGATCAGAAACAAAGCCACCTTAGTCTAGATATTATGAAGTGGATCCTTAAAATCTAAAAATAAAAAAAAAAAAAACCCCACAACAAACTCCAAGACAGAGAAAACACACACAACTGTAGCTGAATTAGAACCAAATGCAAGTGTATTTATATTCATCTCAAAAAAACCAAATCACTTGAGAGCTGTAAAACAAAAAAATACCAAAAACCTACTTGGTGTCACACTGCCTCCCATTCCACCAACAGCCCTTATTTCCTCCAGTTCTTTAGTAGAACAGAGAATAAACCCAAAGGGTGTCAGACTGATTCAAGGAAGATACTGCATTTAACCACATGAGGGCACACCACACTAGAGTAAAAGAAAAACTCCAGTGAAATCCCTGTATTCTTAGTACTTTGTGCTGTTTTATTGGATCTGTAGGAGAGCAGGAGCCTTGGCACTGTAAACAGCACATGCCTGACAAAGGGAAGTTCTTAGCTGATATTTAATGCACTATTTTCTTGACACTTGTTGTTGGTTTAAAAATCTGTTAGCAATCTTAAAAGCAGCAGTATTTAAGATGTAGTTATCAAAGGAACTCAACCACAGAGCAGGCAGCAAGTTGTACTGGCTAGAGGGGAAAAAAGAAAATGGAAAAGTGAGATAGCAATTGCTTTAGTGAGGTTCTACAGCTTTTTTTCTGGGGGTTGTGGACTCTCCAGCCCTGGAAGTGTCCAAGGCCAGGTTGGACAGGGCTTGGAGCAACCTGGGAGAGCGGAAGGTGTCCCTGCCCATGGCAGGGGTTGGAAATGGATGATTTTTATGTCCCTTCCAACTCAAACCATTCTATGATTACACTGAGGGAATACAACACCTGAAAGTTGTATTTCCTACCTTACTAGATACCACATCTGGAATAGAAACTTCAATACTATCTTTCTTTAGGTTTTTTCTCCAATGACTAAGACATTGTATGAGGAGAAATAACACAAAAGGGTTTAAATAATCCTTAACTGGATACCAAAACAAGACAGCAAGCAACTACAAAGGCAGGTAGCACAATGTTTAAGCTTCTCACAGGCAGCTGATCTCCCCAGGCTTCCAGCAGCCAAAGGAGAGACACTGCTGCTCCAACTGATGGAGCCACCAAGAGCTGCCTCCTCAGGGTAACGTTATCGTTTTTGACCTGCCCTAAACAGCCCTGAAAACAATCTCATACATCACTAAATACCAAAGGAAAACAGTTCCCATGAGTTTCTGTTTCAGTTAGTGTAAAGTACTGTAAGTGAAGCAAGTAAAGTATTTCAGACAGATGTGGTGAGTTAGTGCTCTGGTTTCTCTGTAACAACTAATATATCTTTTTTTTTAATGAAAACCTTGCCCATAAAGAAGGGCAGAAAACAGAAGCAAGCAATCTTCCATTCTATATATACACAGATCAAAGCAAAACTCTGGATACTACTTAATTTTCTGGGGGGTCTATTCTGGATAGTAAGAATAATAATGAAATTAACTTCTTCACTGCACTCAGGCTTACGTTACAAACAGCAAAGAATATCCTGGTGAGATTGCAAATCCAGAGCACCTGTGAATTCTCACTCAGAAAGGCAGGGGAGAGTATTCCCTGAAGGGTGCTTTATTTAGGTTGTTTATTTTGCACATTTCACACACTGTATAAAATCTCCGTCGCCAACTTAAAATTCCAAATTTAGCACAGAATCATGGAATATCTTGAGGTGGAAGAGACCCACAATGATTATCCAGTCCAGCTCCTGGCCCTGCACCAGACACCCCCAACAATCCCACCCTGGGCATCCCTGAGAGTGGTGCCCAAACCCTCCTGGAGCTCTGGCAGCCTCGGGGCTGTGCCCATTCCCTGGGGAGCCTGGGCAGTGCCCAGCACCCTCTGGGGGAAGAACCTTTTCCTAAAATCCAACATAAACCCCCCCCGGGACAGCTCCAGCCATTCCCTTGGGTCCTGTCCCTGTCACAGGGAGCAGAGATTGGAGCTGGCCCTGGGGAGGAAGCTGCAGACCCTGACTCCTCTCCAGCTGACCAAGCCCAGTGACCTCAGCCACTCCTCCCATGGCCCCTCTAGGGCCTTCACCATCTTTGTAATTGTTACATGCATCATCATAACTTAATTTAGGCTGGAAGGGACCTCTGGAGATCTCTAGCCCAGCTCCTCACCAAGGAAGGGCCACCTTCAAAGTAGGATAAGGATTTGTTCCAGTACTGCAATGTCTGGTTTGCTCAGGAGCTCCAAAAAGGACTCAGTACTGCAGATGTGGTCCTAGAACGACTGCTTAGAGGGGAAGTCTCACTCCCCTTCACTCTCTATTTATTCTTATGCTAAACCCACCAAAATAGCTCCACACTGATGTGGCTCTCCAGTCCCATGTCCCGAATTTTCCAGCAGAACTCTGCCATTCTTTCAGCAGAGCAGTGCTCAGTCACCCTCCACCCAGCCCATACCACAGCACCTGCACCACACCCCTGCAGGATGCTGCACTGGCTTTTGCTGAGCTTCACTTGGTTCTGCCAGCCCCTGCCCCACCTGCTGAGATACTCCTCATGCCAGCCCTACTTCTTGGGCATATCCCAAAGCCCTTCCTCCCAAACTGGTGTCTGAAAATTTACTTAGGGTGCATTTCACCCCACTGCCCAGACCAGTGACAAGACATTCAGCAAGGTCAGCTTTACCCCCAAGCCCTGCAGAATTCCCTTGCATTTGGTGGCCATTAATCTTCCACCCCTACTGTTGAAGTCCAGAAGTCCAGCCAATTTTTGACCTCCTTTGTAGCCCTGTATCCCCTGAGCATTGTAGAGAGACTGAGAAGGCAAAGCCTTTATTTCATTTACAGTTAGAAGGAAAAGTCTATATTTCATCTACATTTCTCTCTATTGTGTAACTTTTGCACAGCAATACAGGAAAAAGAAAAAACTATCCTAAAAAATCACCACCAGAAAAAGAACAGGATTGTGTTATTACAAACAACTTGTGTGAGAGATTTGATTGAGTCTGTGGAAAGGTTGCTTTGGATCTTTCTGGGGTTTTTGGGGGTTTTTGTTACAACAACTGACTGAGCTTTCAAGTCATTACTATACAGCTAAAATGAGATTCAAAGCTATCTTTTGATGGTCACACACAGGGTGTTTCTGCCACTGAAGAACCACCACCCCATCCACTTAGACTGGGTGGGGGGGGTGGTCTCACATCACTTCCAGTACAGCATATTTCATTAATTATAAGGCTATGGTGCTAAGCTGGCACACAAACATGGAATCACAGAATCATGGAATGGTTTGGGATGGAAGGGACCTCAAAGACCATCTGATTCCAACCCCCTGCCATGGGCAGGGACACCTTCCACTATCCCAGGTTGCTCCAAGCTCCATCCAACCTGGCCTGGGACATTACTGGGGATGGGGCAGCCACAGCTTCGCTGGGCAACCTCTGCCAGGGCCTCACAGGGAAGAATTTCTTCCCAATGTCTAACCTAAATTTCACCTCTTTCTGTCTAACCCACTATTTCTTGTCCTACCACTACAGCTCTTGATGAAGAATCCCACTCTGGCTTCTCTACAGCCCATTTGATATTGGAAGGTGCTGTGAGATCTCCACATAATCTTCTCCTCTCCAGCCCCAATTCTCCCAGCCTGTCTTCATAGGGGAGGCTCTCTGGTCCCCTTCTCAGCTTTGTGGCCTCCTCTGGACTTGTTCTAAGAGTTCCATGTCCTTCGTATGCTGAGGACACCCAAAATGCACCCAGCACTCCAGGTGGGGTCCTACAAGAGCAAGTAAATGGGGAGAATTTCCCTCGACCTCCTGGCCACACTCCTTTGGATGCACATTTAATTTGGAATTTCATCACTGGGGACCTGCCAAGGCAGTACAGATGCTAATTCAAACAGCCTGTTGTTCAGAGACAGAATTCCAGACATGGCAAAAGCGAACATTTCCAGAAACCTCCTTTGGTCAAACTTGAAGTAAGCACTGGCTCTCTCCCAGGCTTTGCCAGGAACTGATCCATCTCTGTCCTCCTCCTGCTCTTCTAGATTTTTTTGTCAGAAGAACAGAGAGCAGCAACATCATCCCACACAGAACTAACAGCCACTCCTGTCCCACACACTCCACAGACAGATCGAGTCGAGGAGACATCAACAATTTTTTTTTCCTTTTGTTTGTTTCAACAGAACCATGAGTAATACACCTAATTATGCCACTGCATATGGTACCTAAAGCTTCCTGATCACCCCAGCACTAGGCATTTGTCTGCCTCCCTCATCCCTGGATTTGGGGTTGTGTTTTTCTCCCCCATGGCAAAGCTGAGGCTGTTCTCCCCTCCTGCTGCAAATTAAAGCCTCCTTCTTAACCCACTGTCTCTTGCCATTACCACCATCAGCACTGATTTTCTGGATAGCAACACAATACCAGTAACTCTGAATTAAACTTAACCCTGTGGTGAGGGAAACAACAAAATCACAAAATTTGAAGGGCAATAACCTCAACTGGCAGTGACAGCCAAGAAAAGTCTTAAAAAATGTAAAAGAAAAGAATCTGATATATACTCCCAGCACTAAGCAGCAATTGGCAGAACAGAACAGCAGGTGCCAAAGAGAAGTTGGTGTGTCTGAAACACAAAGTGACATTAAATTGGTTTTCAGCTCATTCTGACTAAAGCAGAGAGACACAAAATAAGCTTTTTACTAAAACCCAAATGCATTAATTAACACTAAATATATAGACTTCAGGTTGTATTTGTAAGAATAAGCTATTTAACAGAGATGTCATCCTTAACAGCATATAATTCCATACTACATTTTAACAACCATTATCTCAGTAGGCAATTACTGCTAAAAATTAAAAAAGAAAAAGAGCAGATCTTTTCAGTCAGCTTCTTAACAAGCAAGTCTAAACTGTTTTCCTTAATTATTAAAAGGACAGCCTTTAAAAAACACCAAAATTCTCCAACACAACTGTTAGAGAAGAGAACACAAAGCCCTCTAACACAAATTTCCTTTCCCACTAAATACTGCTCAAGCAAAGAATCATTGTTCTTCACAAACGCTACTTAGAAATGTCTAAAACCACCCAATATTAAGTCTTTGGGGATGCAGTTTAACTTCTTTGCCTTCAGAGCAATACATAAAGTCAGTAGAAATCTCTACCTCTCTAAGTAGCAAAAAAACCCCACAAGGATTGACTCACAAGAAAGTCCAGAAATTTGCAAATAAATACAGCTGAATGTACAAAATGAGAAGTTTTAGGCAGTTACCACAGGGAATGTGTAACAGCTGGTAAAAATACTATCCATAGTATAACCTAAGAGACTCCAGAGACTGGGAATAGCAATATTAAGATTAGTATCTCTGAGTGGAAATGTTTGTTAAGCACCACAGTCAAAGCAGAAAAAAAGGATTAAAAGAACAAGTACTTAGTCAAAGTAAACATAAAAATTCTTCCACTCTGCCACTTGAAAGCCTGCACATTAAGCTAAGTACTGCTCCTATTGCTGCTTCAAGGAGTGTGTTTATACTTGGGTTGGGTATTGTTTGTGTTCTTTTATCTTAGATATAATGAACCTCTTTTTATTAACCGTGTTAATTGATTAAAGTTTCATTTAAATATGAATGCATCTCCTGCACTGTTTATAGATAAATTTTTATTTTGGTATTTGCTGATATATGAGTATCATTATCAAGGAAGGAAGGAAATACCTGATTTTCCTTCTTCTTCTTTTTTTTTTCTTTTTTGTTATGAAGAACACAGTTCTGAGTTATTAGAGAAAATATTCCCTTATGATTTTAAAGGGAATTACATTTCTATAGTGTAAAAGACTAAGCCAGGTACATTCTGGAGTGAGGTAACAAAGGTAGATTGCTGTTAAATCACTTAAGAAGATGATTCTACATCACTGAACAAAACCTTCACTAAGATTTATCTATCAAGGCAAATTCTATAATTTGTTATTTATGGGGATTACCCACCAGGATGACAGAATGATGAGTAATTGAAACCAATACTTTCTCTTATGCAAATGCATGAAGTTTTGGAGGTGCCACCAGGATAAGAGAGCTATGAAAGGCTATTTATTTGATTGTTACAAAACTGTACTGGAAAGATTCCCCGCCAGAGCTGTCACTGCATCTCCTCTCCTACAAGAACAGCTTTTTTTGTTGATCTGCAGCCCCAACAAGGATCTTTTTTAGGCAGCAGCACTGGCCCATCTGAACAGCAGTCGATGACTTGCAGCTGCTAGTCCTGCTCCACCAGCAGCCACAACCACCCCAGATTTCCACTTGGCTCAAATAAATTGTCTTATTCACCAACTGATTGATTTAAACTCGTGCAAAGCCCACTGTGGACAATTATTGTGAATTTAAAATCAAGACCAAGCTGCTCAAATGATAATATCAAATGGTAATATAGTGTTAGCAGAAGTAAGAGCCCTTCTACAAAGATTGCTTGTATCACTTCAGTGTTTAGATGCTGGTTAGGATTTTGGTATCAAAAATTATGATCTTGCACTTTTTCCACTCAATGTGTAAATACTGGACCTCTTCAAGGCAATTCTCTTTGGGACTTTTGACATTTAAAATAAAACAATGGCAGAAGGAGCAAATGAACTTTAGTGCAGGACAACACGTTCAGACTATTTCCATCTATTGAAACACTACATTTAAAAATCCCATCAGGATTATACTGCAAGCTGGTTGTGTTCCTTTGCTCCAATTATTTACTTTCTCCTCCTCCTTTCTGCTTCAAGTTTTCTCATTAAAAATGAACAGCCAAACCTTTCCTGTACACAGAAGTTTTGATGACAAAGTGTTAACTAAAGGGAGCTTCCTGAGAACTGAAAAATAAATCAGTCTTACAAATTACTCTTATTTATTATTATTTATTAAGTAAGCCATTTAGTATTTCAAATGTCTATTTTAAAGTTTGAAGGTATTTTTTAAAGTGAACTGAGTTTCCAATAAATTTTAGGCCAAATAAATGTGATTTACTGTGTTGACAAACTGTTGGAAAGAGGTTTTAGTGTGGGGGTGGGATATAAAAGGACACAGGCCTAACAAAGGCTGTTGGGGTGTTTGCAGTTTTGTTGGATTGTTTTTACTACTGAACTGGAAGAAAAAATAAACACATCCCTTTTGAAAGGTCTGATCAGTTCTACATTATACAAGAAGGAGAGACTGCTCAATGCATACATTTCAGATAAATAAAACTATCAGCACTCTGAAATTTAAGGAATTATGAAATTCCTCAGATCTCTGCACTTTACTGTACAAACCAAGAACCCGAACTTCGATACAAATTGCTAAGTAAATTCTTTAACTGGTTGTTCAGATTATTTCTAAAACAGGAAAACACCATATCCAGAAAACAAAAATATATTAATTTATGCTGAATTGTTGAAAGTTAATCCACAACTTGAAGAGAAACCTGGAAGAAGGACACTCACACTGCACTCATCCCAACAGACTCAGACACATCTGCAGCAGAGGGACAGTGTTCAAAAACACAGCCAACAGCATTATTAAAAGTAGTAATTTCTGAAGGAATTACTGTTTGCTGACAAGAAACTCTCTAAAGCTTGACAAACATCCTAGCCAACATCTTGAAAACATCAGCAGTTAGGAAGGATGAGTCTAAAAAGAACAAGTATCTTTGTTATAAGTATTTCTATGAAATTAAAGATGGGATTACACACATTGAATAACAGGAAATGTTTGTTTTCAGGAAGATAAACAGATCACTGTGCCACACAAGAATGATTAGAAAGATTTACATTTCCTGGGTGTCACCCTTTCTTTTCTAATATTCCTCTGTGTATTCGAGATTTGTTGCTACTGTTGATCTTAATAATTTGAAAAATTATCAGCCATGACTATGAATACAAATTAATTAAAATAAAATGAGGAGGAAAGGCTCCATTCTTAAGCAACTAAATTAACCCAGGTCAGCACCCAAAGATATCATGCAGTATTAGACCAGAAGAAACTGTTTTTATTAGTATGTTCATATTTCCAGAAGAATTAGAAGCTGCTCAGTACTGGAATAACCTTTGGTATGTTTATTCTCCTCCAAAGGCTTGCTTGGGAATTCAGATTTCATAGAAAATGTTGTGGGTATTGTTTTTTTTTTTTAAATACTATTGACTACAGAGTAGGCAAGACAAAATTAAATTACATTGAAAAAAAAAACCATAATATAACATGAAATCAAGGGGCAAACAACACACCTTGCCTATAAATGAGGCAGGATTTGCCTTTAAGTGACAGATGTTGTTTTACAAACACAATTCACACACAGAACACCTTCAATGTTCCCCATATGTGTCACCACCAAGCAAACTTGAGATCTAAATAACCTGATGTTTTCCCACACAGGCAAATGCAGGTGGAAGTATTATGTTTATAAGGCTTAAATATTCATTTTTATTCATAAATGAAACAGAGTCACACAAAGGACATTAAGTTAGACAACCTCAGACAATTACCATAGAAACCCACTTACATCTGTTAAATATTTTTGGCCAGAAAATGAATTCAAGTCATTAAGCATTTATGATCTCTTAAATACAATCTATTATAAACGGAAAATTTATTTACTTTAATATTTGATTGTGCAAGCAAAGGTTTTCACACCTGTAAACTTCAGAAAACCCCAAATATTTGCTGTTTAGCCACAGAGGGCTCTGAGGGCTGTTGTCCCCCTGCTACTTCAAGATCTCTGCCAACCTCTGCAGCTCCAGCAGAGGCTGAGGAGGGACTGAAGCCCAAAGAGATGCCATTATTCATTAGGCACATGATGCTCCTGCCTGAGTAATGAATCCCAGCTTTGCTCTGCTCTGACCTGGGGGCCCAGCCTGCACTCACAGATGAAATCATCATTTAAAATCCTGGTGCCATGAGAAGAAGAGTTGCTGATTTATCTCCAGCCGATGAATTCCTCGATTTTTAGGAAGGCATTAGGTTGCTTATTAGTCTCAAAACTTGAGCACCAGCTCAGGAGGAAGCCAGAACTTCCTCACCAAGAATATTTAGGCTTCTTTCAGACTAAGTGGAAAGGAATGATTTGTTAGCAGAATAAGAAGAAGTCTCAGAGCTGACCTGAAAATATGCAGTCTCTAAAAATAATAAAAAGGAAAACCTACACGTACACACACTCCAGGAGCACATTCCTTCCTTCTGGTTAACACAGAGGAAAGAATCACCCTGTCAGAGATAGCAGAGAAATTTCCCAGAAGAAGACAAAACACCATGAAGACTCCCACAATATTTAGTTAAAGTTGCATTTCTCATTATTTCTGATTATCGGTCTCTGTGTGAAGACAGAGTATGGTTGTTTATTCTTGACCCAGGCCTTGATCTCAATCCCACCACTTAATAAAAATCTTACAGCTTTCTTAGACTAGCAGAATCTGACAATGTTTTTCTTCTTAAAGAAAAACGTCTTGAGCACTGAAATGGGAGAAAGGTCAAAAAAAGCATTATAACCTTTCCTGCTTGCTCTACAACAAAAATCTTAATATTGTGCCTTGTGTTTGTTCACATCTTTTTTTTTTTTTTTTTTCCCTCAGGAAATTGCTCAGACTGTAGTAATAAACTTTCCCAAACCCCAGAATAATATAAGTCAATAAAAAATGTAATTAAAATGTAACAGCTAAGATCCCTGGACTCAAGATCTTACATACAAAGTACCTCTGCTCATCAAAGTTCTCCATCACTTTTCCTACTTTCCCTCAAGCCTGTGATAGAGATCTTGGGAAGTAAAATACTTCAGCCTTCAAATTTAGCTGAAGGATAATAAATAAAGGGACATAAGAAATAAAAGCACATAGGAAAAATATCCGAGAACTCAAGAACAATTCTGGCATTTGATATATGAATAAAGTGAAAAGGAAACAGATGGCACAGTATGCATAAAATCCACTATTATGCTAATGAAATTAATCAAACTAGAGCTGACCACAAAGTAGCACAGGGGACTTTTGCTACATTTAGGGATAAAATGGGAGAAAAATTTCAATGCTAAAATAAAAAGTTACAAACAGAGGGGAAAAATAAGGATATACATAAAGCTATTCTTGTTCCAAATATATGCTGTGATTGCCACTGCTCCCTGATGGTCAGAAAGGCAAAGGAATGAAAACCAGCAGAACACAAAGACAAAAAAGTCATTCTGGCACAATATCCATGGAAAGGATGTAAAAATATTTGGGCTTTCTCGCTCCAAAACAGGACCAGCTCCAGCTCTTTGTCCTTCCTGGCACTGGCATGGCAGAACCAGCATCTCCTCTGGTTTTAAAGACCTTCAAATGACCCCAGGCAGCACCAGGGGAGGTTTAGATCAGCTATGAGGAAAAGATTTTTCACAGAGAGGGTTGTCCAGCATTGGGACAGACTGTGCAGGGAAGTGGTGAAGTCACCTGGAAGTGTTCAAAAATCACATGGATGTGGCACTTGGGTTCAGTGGTGAACGTGGTGGTGCTGAGCTATGGTTGGACTGGATGATCTTAGAGGTCTTTTCCAACTTGAATGATTCTGTGATTCTGTGAATACCATCCCCTCCATGACTTCCTTGGGAAATCTATTTTAATGCTTCTCCAGTCTTACTACAGGAGAGCTTTTTCTAATATCAATTTGCAATCTTCCCCATTGGAAATGAAGTCCATTATTTCTCTCCCTACCCACTCCTGCCACAGAGAACAAATTGTCCTGTTGCCTCCTCATGTATTTGAGAACTGCTACATTCCACTTCACTCACCTTTCCTTAGTATAACTGCTGCACTTTGTCCCACCTTTCACAGAAAGTCATGTTTTCAAGGTTTCTAATCTTTGTTATCATTCTTATCCAGACCCCCTGTAACTCAAATCTTTCCTCAATGCAAGGCTTGAACTGGGCATCAAATCAAATCCTGGAGGGATGGATGCTGATCTCTGCTGCCTGTGACAGTGACAGGACCCCAAGGGAAGGGCTGCAGTTCTGGGGGAAATGCTCACCTGGGGGCAGGATTAGGGTGGAAATCAGGGAAAAGTTCTTCCCCCAGAGGGTGCTGGGCACTGCCCAGGCTCCCCAGGGAATGGGCTCAGCCCCGAGGCTGCCAGAGCTCCAGGAGGGTTTGGGCACCACTCTCAGGGATGCCCAGGGTGGGATTGTTGGGGTGTCTGTGCAGGGCCAGGGGAGGGACTGGAGGTTCCCAGTGGGTCTCTTCCAGCTCAGAATATTCTGTGATTTTATGACCAGTACAGCTCCCCAGGCCTGGAAAGCATGGAAGGAATATTTTTTAGGAAGGTTTGTCTGTCATCTACAGCTGATTTAGCCTGTTTAGTAAATCACAATACTCTTGCCATGCTCATCTATGAGGCACTACCACTCCCTGTGTCCTCTGCAATGGCAGGTCACTGATGTGTATTTATGCAGTTAATTACACTTGGCCAAAGGCAGAGCTTTCTAATTGTCTGGACTGAATTAGATTCTATATTTTCAGATTATCATTTGCACTTTGCCAAGGTTATATTGACTCCTCATTCTATCTCCCAGCAGGCTTCTAGCCCCAGCTCAACCTTTGGTGTTGAAGGCATTTCTCCATTCCACCGTCTGGACCTTTAGTTAAAATACTGAAAAAATCAGAATACCATTTGGTTGACACAGTTTTATTGACAGTGAAACCAGGGAGTAAATCTCATACCCTAGGAGCTTCACCTAAACCATGGCTTCCCCCTGACAAGGTCACTTCAGGCAGTAGTAAAAGTTTTTAAAAAGTGAAGATACATGGCACCAAGTTCTTGCTCGGTCAAGTTTCATCCCTGTTACAAGAGGTAACTGCAAAAATCCTCATTTCTTACACCCTGTGCAAACACCACAAAAAGTGCTGACAAAAACTAGCTGAGATTCAAATCACTGCCTCAAAAAACAGGCAGTGGAACTGGAACAAAAAAACTAAGGGAGGAGAGTGACTGGAGAGAGCAAACCTTCCTCCCTGCACACCTCCTTTCTCAAACTATCACCAATGCCATCTTCTACCTCCTTTTTGCCCAAATCTGAAGCTTGGGAATCTTGGCTAATGACAATTAGTGGTTCAAGGATAGTGATCCGTGAAAATTCACCAGGCCAAGCAATGTCCCCCAGCCACCTCCTCCTGGACGCTGCTGAAGACAGGAGACACGGCAACCCCCAGCCCAGCCTGACAGCCCTTCCAGCACCACATCTTAGCAAAGCATCCATCCTTGAGGGGGTTTTGCTGGTTTTTATCAGCACTTTGACTCTGAAAGGGGCTGTCTGGACACAGCAGTTGATAAATCCTGTGTCAGTGTGTTATTCTCTTAGAAGGCTGGGAGAAAATTTCAACAGAAACAATTTCTGCCACTGAAAGTTTATTTCTTGGCTACCAGAGTACCAAAAAACCCATATTCAGTCCCACCTGAAAAATGTGTGTAAGAACTGCCTAGAAACTGGGTCGTTCAATTCCAAGGATATGTTCAGAAATGGCCATAAATGTGCCCAGATCTCCCAGTGCTGAAAGCAGAGATGTGTTAGAGCAGCTGAATGAGTGATGGAAAACATTCCTCATGTGCCGTGCCAGGGTATGGCACAAACACCTCAGCTGCAGCATCATTTTAATTACCTTTCTGCAGTCTCTGCATAGTTAAGGCCATGATGTTTTATTCTAATATCTAAAAAAACCCCAGAATTTTAAAGCTTGAGTATCTCCTTTAGCCAAACACTGTATTTTTTAAAGAAAGGTTTTATCTATAGTGCTCCTTCACCAGGAAAAACACTATTGTTTATTCCATCTTTGAATAATTTGATTTTACATTTACATGTAGGAATCTGTACCTAAAAGCATACGTGATTTAAAATAGATCTAGGGATACTTGTGGCATCTACAAGGTAAAACTTTTATCAGTCCTAATGCTTTTGAAAAATGTATTTTACAGGCAATTTCCTGTTCCACATTAACAGCAAAGATAACATAAATGTTTAAAATATTTTTACGCAACTATATAAAGAATTAAGATTGTATCACTTCAGAAATTTTTTTTTTTAGTAGAGCTACAAAAACCAATCCAGGACGGTCCTATTGATTTCCACTATCATAGGCTAAAAGGAATAAGNATAATGGCAAAAAAGAAAAAAATTTTTTTTTTTTTTTTTTTTTTTTTTTTTTTTTTTTTTTTTTTCCCTAACTGCCACTTGTTCATAACAAGCAACAGGTAAAAACAAACAGAGGACTGAAAGTTCCAGTTCTTATCAGGGAGGGATTTCAAGGAAAACCTGTACCCAGCATGGCACTGAAGTATGTCCTCAGCACTAAACAAGTACTTGCAGTAAAATTAGCAGGAGTTTCAATTGCTTTCATAAATCAAGTGAATAAAAATGAACCAGTAAATCCCAGAGTCAGGCAACAGAATTATAAGGTACCACGTTATAAATGCCACAGTATTTCTCAAACTTTTAGGGACAAGGAAGTAGAAAATTTAATTCCTCTCAGCTCATAAACAAATAAGTAGAGAATATTAGACTTGAGACAATCTGCCACTAATACTCTGCTTTCAAGTATTTATGGATTTGCATGAAATTCTATCTTCCCTCTTGCTCCACTTTCACACTCTGGCTGTTGGTATTACACCACCTTTTTGTGAAGAGGCTCATCAACAGTGGTTTTACTATTTCCAGACTGGTACCCCTCCAAAGTGTTATTTTGCCAGTGTTCTACAGCCTGTTTGCTGAGCAGACCCAGTGTCCCCATCTCCTGCACCACAGAGGAGCAGATCAGGAAGGCACCAGAGGGAGAAAAGGCTGCCTGATGTGGATATGGCTGCTTTGGCTTTTCATTCCACCTTGAACCTTTGCAAAACATGGCCAAGTGATTTCCACACCTCTCTCCCTCAGAAATCTCAAAATGAACAATAAGCAGGAACCATTCAAAAGATCACAGGTCCTTTTCCCAACATCTCAGTTTTTCACCCATTTTTTTTTTAAAAAAAATCATAATTTCACTCTCCCATGTCAGACTGGGAAAAAAAAATCATTGCTTTCAGTAATGCAGATCTTAAAACAGCAGCATTTGTGTAACTTGAGAATCAGAGAATCACAGAATCACTGCATGGTCTGGGTGGGAAAGGACCTTAGAGATCATCCAATTCCAACCTCCAGCCATGGGCAGGGACACCTCCCACTGTCCCAGACTGCTCCAAGCCCTGTCCAGCCTGGCCTTGGACACTTCCAGGGATCCAGGGGCAGCCACAGCTTCTCTGGGCACCCTGTGCAAGGGCCTCACCAAAAATAATGACATAATGCTCGCAAATCTTCCAGTTTTGGTAATGTTTCTAAATATTCCAATTTTGGAGAGCTGATAAAGTTTGAATAAAAAGAATATATTGTCATCGTATCCTACTGCTGGGCAACCATGGCAGGAAAAAAACAAATACTAGCAAAAACCTATGGAGCAAACACTAATGCAGCTTCTCTGGGTTTTCTTTCACACTGGTGAAAAGAAAAAACACTGGTTTATCATCCCTGCAGCACCACAGCACCTCAAACATGTGTCATGAAACAGCCATCTCTCTTCTGAGCTCCAAAAATTTCAAATTGCCTACGGCATTCTCCAAATACTTGAGTTTTTTGTTATTTTTCTTCTTTCATGAAATAAGATGACTGCTCAGCTGTCTCACCCAGCAATGTTTTATTCCAATCAGCCACTTTGGAAGCAAGGCAAAGGCAGGTCAGATTTTCATTATGACTAGATTTTGCTGATCTTTTATACACATCTGGCAAGAGACTCGGGGACAACATGGTTGTCAGAAAAATTTACCTTGGGAGGGTAAATCTGCAAGCAGAAGTGCTCAGAGTCAGTCAGAGAAGGCTGTGCTGTGAGCACTCATTCCACGAGCACTGCAACCCCTGAAGGGCTGTGATTTCCCAGATCCCAGTCCTCTGCTCCCCAGTACACCCAGTTCCCATCCCTCCAGCTGCAGAAGGGCTCACTGGTGCTCCCCTGGGAATGGATCAGCTGACTGAAGCTTCCCTGTGTGGAATGACTTACAAAAAGAAAGGAGTGTGCTAAATGAATAAACAGGATCCAGCAAACAGAAGTGCCTGATAAGTCGTGAGCCATCATTTGCATCTATCTCCAAGCAGAAGCAATTTTAGAATATTAACTGTCCTGGGGGATACAATATAATCTGAAGTCTTACATGAGGGAAAAGTCTTCAAAACATGTTTTCCAAATTCATTTAGAAGCAGCATCAGAACACCTGATTCAGTAAAACTTTTTTTTTTTTCCCCCATTCTTCCTTCCCCATCCTCTTTCATGTGTTTGGATAGCTCACCCTCCTCTAAAACACCTACTGTAAAAGGAAAAATATTTGAGTAATGTGTGAATCTTGCCACAAAATAATCGAGAAAATATTTGAGTAATGTGTGAATCTTGCCATAAAATAATTGAGCATTCAGGTCTAAGGTGGTTAATCAGACTTTATCAATACAGTCAACAGAACGTGTTGACGTGATCAATGTGGAAAATGTAATGCAAAATGTTATTATTTTTTTCATAGATGCACCTTGTATCAAGACAGAATCTTAACTAAATCCAAAATCTATTAAACCTAAGTCTGGAGTGAGTCTCAGAAACATCTGAAATAAAGAGATCCAGTTACTTCAAAAGAAAATGCATCAAACCAGAAAAAAACACAACAAAAAAGCCTCAGATCATGCTTTTTTAATGTAAAGTTCTTTAGTAAGCTGTATGAGATTTACTAAAATAAGACCACAATAAATAAATTTACAAGGACAAGCAACATCATAAAAATCTGATGAAAAGAAAAAAATGAGTCGTGCAGGAGCATAAAATGCAATTACAGATGTTAATAAAGGCTTTATGAATATCAAGTTCCCCACATATTCTCAGTGGACAAAAGTGGGACTTAATGACTCCAGCAAAAGGCACATTTTGATGCCACAATTAGGTTTTTTGATAGTTCCACCCTACGGAAATGGAAATTCTGGAACCCAGCACAGACTTCCCTGCTGGACTTTTGTGAAATGAGATGCTGATTACACATATTCATTTTCTGGCTCAATGAGCTCCTTGCAGAGTGTTCAGGAACTGTGGTGACAAATCCATCACCTCACGGAGTGCAGTGACAGCGCCACATCCCCACCTCGACACAGCCCCGTGCAAGTTTAGAGCAGCCAACGATGAGGAAATCAATGAGAGAATGTTCTGTACAGTACTGGGCAGTGGGATGGAGAAAAGGGATATAAAAAGTGATATATTATATATCAATTTTATACCTTCCTTTGAAGCTTCCACTTCCTGATGGCCACATCAGTACCAGGCACATTAGAAGAGCTCCTGACTCACTGCAACTGAGTTGACTCATCCAGAGTGTGCATTACCTTTGTATTTGCCATCAATTCAATGTGGAATTTGCAACTAAATCTGCAGCTCAGACTGCCAGTTCCACAGAACAGTTGTAACATGATTGACTTTCCAACAAAGACTTCTTTAAACAAGCCTCATGAAACTCAATATGCAACCAGCCAATGAATCCAGACCCAACAGGCTGTAAACCTGAAACAATTTTCTCTAAAACAGGTAATTCTAAACTAATAAATGCAACCCTGCTGATTTTTGCCCTTTCCTGTAATAAAAACACACAAATTCAAAAGCTGTGTCAGAGTCAAGGGTAAAGAACCTGGAAGCAGATGTTGTTACCATGGGAGCCTTAAGGAACACTGACACAACGACTGTAAAAGCAAGGACCTACTTAAGAGTTTGGCAGAAAAAATCAAGGACCACCACAGAGTGTGGCCTGAAGAAAGGCACAACAACCTCTGGGTTAAAATTGCAATGATTTTGAAATTCTTTTTTTAACCAATGATTCTAAGAAGAATTTAGCAGTACCCAGGTCTTATATTCAGGAAGAATAAGGAGGCAGAAAAAAAAGAGGAAAAATTATCACAGGACCTAGACTGACAATCTAATAACTAGAATTTTTCTGGCCAAGGGAAGTATTTGAAAGAATAGATAAAAATGGTCAAACGGGAGCAGTAAGACAATCCTTCATAAAGTCACTACAGGAAGCTAAAATCTGAAACTGAATTCCTCACACCCTTGCCTCCAGTGTTCTAAAACTGCTTTCCTTCACAAAATTCCATTCCATATAGAATGAGACCTTTAACATTTTCAGTAGTTTTCCTTCCAGTTCAAAAATATTTAATTGCATTTTCTTGACATGCAACTCCTACGTTTTATAGGTATTTTGGAACAGGATGGGGCCTGGGGACAAAACCAAGTGATTGGTGAGAGCCAAGGGCTGGAGGAGAGCCCAGGAGGATGAGGATGTTACAGGAACTTTAAAGATTCTTTGCTTCCCCATCCCAGCAGTCTTGTAGGAAAGGTTGCAGAAGACTTTTGAAGGATCTATTCCATTTAAAGGAAAATCAGCTTTAGCAGCATCACTGTTAATGAAGAGGAAAGCTCATAAAGTATATTTATTTATTGCCTTAGTTTCTGACATAATTCTTTTCTAATTTCTCTGCTGACAAAAGTATGTATAGACCCACTCTTTAATTATACACAAAACTCACACAGCTCAGTGCAGACTGGAATTCCAGGCTTCCCATCTCATTTCCATGAGAGATGTAAAATAAAAATAATCTATGGATGTTTAATGTCTTTGCTGGCTCGTCGAACCTAAAGGGCTGGTGCTGGGTTATAAAAACAGAACAAAGAAAAGAAAGAAAAAGTACTGAAATCAAACAACCAAAAAACACAAAAACCCCAACTCCTCCCCCCCCCCAAAAAAAACCACAACCAACAAAACAAAGCACAAACTCTACAGCCAGCACCTCTCAGAGACTCTGATGTCCACTGGGAAAATTGCAGGGCCAATCAGTCCAAAAAAGAACCAAATTGTGTAACTTGATTGTATCAACTTTAGTCTTGAACACTTCTAGTTCAGTGAAAAATGCTGAGAGGTGTGCAGAACAAATGCATTCCTAATCTCTCATTAAAGATGTATAAAATATTATGCAGTGATCTGCTACACTGAGCTCAAAATTTCAGGCTTCAGTTTCTAAGTGCTTAGTAACTTTTGTTCAGGAAAATTTTAACACCTGAAAAATCTCTAGGATGATGATTACAAGAATCATTTCCACTCTTGCAGCTTGTCTACTGCTAGAAGTTAATTTTTAAAAGACAGCAAATCCCCTAAAGTCCAGTACAACTGCTGCAATTTTTACCAGTGTCAAAAACTATCCTCCTCATCTTTTCTTTAAAAAAAACCTAATATACAATATTAAAACCAAACTATAAATAGAGATATGGACTCACACGATGTCCTTTGAGAGGGTAAAATTACAAAACCTGACAGAGAACCAAGGTGGGAACACAGGAAAGCCCCTAACAAAGAGACTGAAACCTCTTCAAACAAGGTACCAACCAAAATATGAAAATAGAAGGTAATGTTCCTCATTTCTTCTTCTTGTCCAAACAAACCAGCACGAAAGTAAGAAACTTCTGTCAGCCCCATGGGGAAGGGACAGATGCAGCTCACAGCCTGGACTTTCTTCTTCTGTGTCCAAACACAAGCACAATTAAATTATCTTTCAGGAATTCTTGAAAGTTGCAGTAATGCCATTAAAAATATGTGGATGAGAAGGGTTGTGTGTAAAGTGGCAGTGATTTCTGGCTGAAACTAATTGATGTGACCCTGATACATCATGAACATATGAGCTGGAACACTATTGAATTCAGAAACTCCAAAATGAAGGTATCTGTTTGACAGTGGATTTAATCTTCATGAAAGTGGCTCATAAAGAAATGCTTTTTTACAGGGCATGAACCATTATAAAATTAATTCACTGATCACAGGCAACACAACACCAAGGATACACCTGCATGTTTCCAGCTTCTCTAACAAGTACTTCAGTTGTGTCAGACAGGAACTGCTCAAATAAAAACCATTTACTTTTCCATGAAGGATAAAAACACTATCACAAACTTTGTTATATTCCAATAGTCATTGATATCACACTGCACATACATGAAAGCACAGAGTCCCTCAGCTTGAAAGGAAATTAAAAATATAAATATTACAGGCTATGGAAGCATTCAAAGAGATCTTATGGGGTGAAACAGGGATGAAGCAGACTGGAAGAATATGGACTGAGAAGACAGAAAAGAAGATAGATATAGAAATAGATTCTGATATAGATATAGACATACAGATAGATATAGATAGATACAGATATAGATGTTATGCCTCATGCCTGCATTTCCCTCAAATTTTTGAGTCAACTTCCTTGTCAGAAAACTATAAAACTACCTGCCAATTAAAGTATTTCAAGCAGAGTGTAAAAGCTTAATCATTTCACACTAAGGGTGTAGATATGTGGAACTCCCTGGGAAAAAACTGAATATATTAATACATATTCCCCTGGAAATAACTCCATATTCAGCAGCCATTCAGTACACTCATTATGCTCTTACATGAACACCTTCCAATGGAAGTATTTATTATTAGCATGAGCAGATACAATACATTTTCATTACTAGGAAGCTAAATGAAATTAATCAGAAAAATTAATTCCTGTTGCAAATCTCGTTTCTTCAAAACCCTTCTCTGAAAACTTACAAATCAACTGTTTGTAAGGTAAGAATTTAGAGCATGAAAGTGCACAGGTCTCAGCCTTGTCCAGTGGTGAGTCCATCCTGGAGCTGGCTGGAATTGGCTCCATGGACTTGGGGAAGCTTCCAGCGGCTTCTCACTGAACCCTGTAGTGCCCTCACTACCAAAACCTGGCCGTGCAAACCCAGTACTTTCTGTTTATCCTCTTCCACACTACCAGTTTATCAAATGAAAATTAAGCTGTATTTCTTAGTTTAAAATGTTATGTATAATCAATTTCATCTGTTTTCACCTCTAAAACAAATGTATAAAGAAAAATACATAAAGTAAGTGTCAAGGCTACTTTGTTATGCTTTTTTTGGCTAAACACCCTTTTATTCATGAAGGAAGAGAGAATATTTGTGGAAATAGTCCCTTATTCCACACTGGCCCAAGAAAGTGAGTGAGAATGAAAATTCTAGTGCTGATTTCATTTAGGATATTAAAAAGACTTATATTAAAAAATAGATATCTACAAAAAGGAAAATTTCTACTCAGCAGAGAAATATTCCTTGTGTATTCGTCAAAGGTCATCTGCACAATATTGAATTAATCTGTGTTGAATAAGTTAAGCATGAGTTACATATCCTTAATATCCTCATTATAAATTAGAAAAAGGTTTGAAGTCTAATCTATAAGCACTAAAGTACTACAGGAGCACAGAGAAATAGACTAAATAAGAGAGAAACTTCAATATATTAAGGGGAAAATATTAATCATCCCATTGAAAGAGACAAGTAGAAGAGGATATTTCTTCCCATTGTGAGCATTTGCAGCTCAGACATGTAATATTCAAGAACACCAACCACTGATGAGCTTGTGAGAAAAGATACTGAAAATTAATTTACCAAACAGGAAAATAAATATGGTAATTTAAATTGTGCTTAAGGCACAACTACACCATTTTCTTAAGGCAAAACTGCATCTAAATTTCTCTGGCTAAAAATCAAGGTCATCTTTAAAATACACCAAAAGCTCAGATCTCCCTAATTACAAACTATTGCATTTCATAAAAAAGGCAAAGATTACCAAAAAGTCTACTTGGATCCATCAAAAGGTGCACACACAATGGAATCAATATTCCAAAGAAATTAACAGAGGAAACAAACAGAAAAAAACCCAAAAACATCCATGTACCCATGCCCTGAATCCTTTAACTGCAAATAAATCAGTCATTCTTCAGAAATATGTACTGAAGGGCAATGGAACAGAAACTGCCACTGCTTCTCAGAACATGGATCATTAAAATGAGGTTAATTAACACCTCAAAGCAAAATCTTGTAATTAGGGTATTATTTTTGTAATTAGGATTATTTTCTATCCTTTCAAACTTTTGCAGACTGATGACACACACAGCTAATGAAGTTAATGAAAAAGAAGAAAAGTGATTTTCAGATCACTCTGAAGAATGAAGCTAAGATGGATGACAAACTTCAATATCCAAATTGCTCCCGAAGTCATCAGAAACATACATATTTCATCACAGAGGTGGTGTACCTATTTTCTCTTTTCCCTGGCAAATCTGATCGATGACAGAAAATAAGCAACGCTGCTCTCTGCTTCCTCCCTGATTCAGAAAGAGAGAAGACCCATTACTGCAGGGTTTTGTTCTTCCATTTATTATTTTCCCAGTTTTGTAACTCCTGCTGGACCTAAAGCACCTCACAGAGTTACACAGGTTGGAAAAGACCTTTAAGATCAGTAAATCCAACCATTAATGGAGGAAAACCCCCACATTTGCCACTAAACCACGCTCTCAAGGGCCACATCCACACGTTTCTTGAACACCTCCAGAGACAGTGACTCCACTCCCTTAACAACTCCTTCCATGAAAAAATGTTCCCAAATATCCAACCTAAACCCACCCTGGCCCAGCCTGAGGCCGTTCCCTCTCCTCCTGTCCCTGTTCCCTGGGAGCAGAGCCCGACCCTCCCTGGCTGTCCCCTCCTGTCAGGGAGTTGTGCAGAGCCACAAGGTCCCCCCTGAGCCTCCTTTTCTCCAGGCTAAGCCCCTTTCCCAGCTCCCTCAGCCCCTCCTGGGGCTCCAGCCCCTTCCCCAGCTCCATTCCCTGCTCTGGACATGCTCCAGCCCCTCAGTGTCTCTCTCATTCTAAAGGAGTCCAAAACTGACCTAGGATTTAAGATTTCTCATCAGTGCTACTTCAAAAATATATCCAATTCTTCATCAAACATTCTGATAGCACCAAGCTGCCCATCACTCTAGGATAACGATGCCAATTTGTATTTATTTTACAGTTTATTTATAGTTTATATTCACTTTTTTCATTTTCTACCCAGAGGATTTTGTCGAATTAAAAAAAAACCTTCACTGTAAGACAACTTCTTGCTGGTTAAGTTCATAATACCTCTTAACTGACTAGGTTACTACTTCTCCTGCAAATATCTACTCCAAAATCTCCAAAACTGCTGAGGGTGTTTAGTGTTTGGATGTTTTACTTTCAGGGTGTGAATTCCATACTCAAATTTAGTTTAGATTAGGATTGCAAAATATTACTTACACTCTAAGTGCTCCCAGAAATAGTCTCAAAATCTATACTGGCAGCAAATTTAAGGCAATTTCTTTTTAATTGATAAGCCATTTGTATAGATGAAATGCATCCAAAGTCTTTAGGTTTCCACTAAAAGACAAAACCACAGTAATTCACATAATTCTTCCCTGATCTCCTTCCAATTTGTCAACAGCTTTTTTGAGAAGGGGGAATCCTTCCAATAATAACCTCTTTAACAAACACTATGTTACAACAATAATGATGCCTAAATAAAATTTACTTTACACCCAGCAGCTGATGCACTTAAGGATCATTTTATCATGTTATGATGAGCTCAGATTCAGTGGGATATTTGAACAGCTATTTTGAAGTTGTTGCTTAACAAATCATTCCAAGGCCCTGCTCACACAGTCTGTGACTAAAAATCTTTATTTTAATACATTTGATTCACATTTAGTGATATTAAAAGCTTTTTTTTCAAGTTTCGCTCCTGCTGAAGCACTACATTTGTATGACAAAAATATCCCAGACTTAGAACCACTCCAGTGATATAAATTATTATATTAGCACTTGTATCTGCTGCAATAATTCTGAAGTCTTTAATTTAACCACTGGAAAAAAAATGTGTCAAACACTTTGAGTAAATGAAAGTTTAAGTAATCAACAAGAATTTCCTTATCAGCCAAAATGAAAATCCATGTCATATTTTGTATCAATGCCACTGCCTTTTAGCGATGCAATCATCTTTTAAAACATAAGGTGATATACCTGTCCTGCTTTAATTAGCATTTCTAACATAAAAGAAGACAAATGTAATTTGCTAATATATTTTTTGACCGTGAGAAATTTTGGAAGAGACAGGTAGCTCACAAGATATTCTGAAAAAAAACCCAAAATATAGAACTGCTTTTCAAGCAAATGGGGAAAAAATCATCTAAAAGTGCAACAAAAGCCAATTTTCCCTCAAAACCTTTAGACGATCGCCTTCTAGAGAGATGATCCAAATTAAATCAACAGGATTGGTAAAAACCTGCTAAGTTGTGGATTTGGGTACATGAAAAGGGCCCATCTCTGTTTCACTAGACCTCTCTATACACCTTCAAGGACACAAGCAGAAGAAAAACACTTCAATAATTAGTTTGATCTTCCTGATTAGAGTTTGGAAATCCCAAGCAAGGACATTTTCTGAAAAGTCTTCCATGAAAGCTGCCAGAAAACCATCTGCAGGAATAGAACTGGGTTAGAAAGCTGTCTAGACGAGTTCCAAAGATACTATTTCAGGATTACAGGATGGAGAGAGGATCAAGGACATTCCTGGGCCCCAGCAATGAAAGTGCTTGCACTAATTCTTCCCTACACCTAGAGGAAAGCAACAGCCAGGCTGGGCAGGGCTTGGAGCAGCCTGGGATAGTGGAAGGTGTCCCTGCCCATGGCAGGGTGTGGAACAAGGTGGTCTTTCAGGTCCCTTCCAACCAAACCACTCTGCAAAGAAAATTATTTTGTCCATATCACATAAAGACAAAAAACACTTTCTGGTAACCTTGAGCTACTAATAATTGCCTAATGATGAAGGAAATTGAAGAGTTACCCACTGCATGGAAAATCTAGCATTTAATATACAGAACTACAAATTAGAGCAGGTTCATTTTAGCCATGAGCTTTCTCAGTCACAGCTTCCTGCACACCCAAGATACTCCCAGCACAATCTGCATTTCCAGCTACAATACACCAGTGACAAATTTTCTCACTACCTTTCCACACTGACTTGTACAGCAGGAGAGGAGAAAAAGCAGCCATCATATTGCATTGCTCTGAGTTAAGAACCATTATGCCATAAAAAGAGAACATGGGAGTAATGGATGAGACCTAAATCCCTGTGAGTCCTCATTCTCCCCCCTGTAAATGCCAGCCTGCACATGCATAAACTCCAAAGCACAAACCCACCCATAAACACCTCTAAACAGTGAATGAAATGGGAGGCACAGACTGACAAGATCCAGACCTTACAGGGCACTGCATACTAAAAATACCCTGCAGCTTTTAAGCACGGGAGAGTAAAGACAGAAAAGACAAAATTTCCCTAAAGGTTCTCATAGACAGAGAGCAGTGTCCATGCTGAGAAGAACCCAACCAATGCTGGCAGAGAGGAACAGATGTCACTGAATCCAATGGCAAAGAAGAAACAGGGATGGCCAGAGTGCAGCAGATGCTTCTTGCAGAAGCTAATGGTTGAAAAAACATCCTGAAGCAAAAAGGCAGCTGGTAGTTTTCAGTTCAGGAATTATTTTAAGCAATAAATAGTACAGACTTAGGAAAAGAGCAAATGGCCTCAAGTTGTGCCATGGGAGGTTTAGATTGGATATCCAGAAAAATTTCTTCACCAAAAGGGTGGTCAAACAGCAGAACAGGCTGTCCAGGGCAGGGATGGAGTGCCCATCCCTGGAGGGATTCAAAAGCTGTGTGGATGTGGCACTTGGGGACAGGGGGCAGTGGTGGCCCTGGCAGTGCTGGGGAACAGCTGGACTTGATGATCTTAGAGGGCTTTTCCAACCTGAAGAATTGTATGAATTCTATAATGCTGGAGAAAGAAAGGAGGATTCTCTTCCTATTTAACATTATACCTGCATAAAAATGTTTAAAGTTCAGTTTCAGAGAGAAAAGTTCCATATTTCTGTTGTGATGCAATTTGACTTTATCTCCCTGACATGGAACAGCCATCACCTAATCCATGCCAGGGAAGGCTGGTCCCACCACCACAGTCCAACCTCCCACACCCCCAGAAACATCACATATTTGGGACTGTTCTGACAGAAAGAGCTTAAACAAAAATTAGTTTCTACTGGGAGAGCAGTCCTGTTGAGGTAAAAAAAAAAATTTAAATAATATTGACCTAATATTGAGTTTATTATACAACTGAATTGAGCTTGAGTGATCAAAAAATAAACCTTTATAATTAATTTTCCTCTAGGTCTGACTTGAAGGCAACTTCAGCTGAATCCAGCTATCAAATAAAGCAATTGCTGGAGAATTCAGTGCAATTACTAAAACAAGTGCAACAGGTATCAAGCATAAAGTGCTCCATTACCCAGCTTCTCCCAAACTTGTTTGAAATATGCAAAAACATTCAGCAACTACACAAAAGTAAAGCTGTGGTTCAAGTGCAGCTGACAAGATTAATAAATCATACGTTTTCCATGGAAAAGAGCACACCAGATTTAGGGTACAAATGCAGTAAAACCAAGGTTCACCAAATATAAGTAATATCTAATTAACTGGAATGGTTGGGAATACAGTTATATTTATTTATTTATGGCAATATAGAAATTTGCCCATTTTCCAAACACAGCGTACAAGGGATTGGATTAGTCCCAAATTCATGAATAATTCTATCAGCCACAGTCATTATGGTTTTCTACATAACCTGCACTAAATAAAACTATTTGGAACTTTACCAATGACTTATTTATTTTATAGGTATAGGCATTTAATTTACTGGGTGATGCTATTATATAAAAAAAATGCAAAATCGTTAATCAATTCTTTTTGTCTGTCTTATGATGGACTGTTGGTTCCTTTAAGATGCTGTAACTGCCATCTTATATTTATTGGGAAAAAACCCACAAAATATGCACTGCAATTCAGAACTGTCTCTCCACAGCAAATCTAGAAGGACAAAAATGTGTCATACTGAAGGAAAACAGAATCAGTCATGAACAATCTGCAACAGAAATGCTCACCATTATTTCTGCTGTTGTTAAAACTCTGCAATAATAAATAACAGCCCAAAAATGTAAAGATCCTAAAAGGCACAACTGCTGCATGGTTCTGGTAATAAAGGCACAGTTGTAAAACAGCCACAGAGGCTGAATATTTAAAATTCCAAGGCAACTAATGAAAAGAACCACAGATTGACATTAGAAAATTTCAATCTTAGCAAAAGAGCAAATATCATATTCAAAAGCTTGACATAGCTCCTTCATCTTTTCATCTGTGTACGTACATACATGGTTATTTTTGGTGTTTTTCCAAAAAACAATTGCGTGGATGTTGCTGGTTTATAGTTGGCATTTATTTCTTTTCTTAACATACATAGCTTGCATTTCATATTTGTATTT
>VZTR01018010.1:148257-163881 GCA_013400775.1 Chaetops frenatus | reverse complement strand
ATTTATTTGCCAAGATAAAGTTTCAAATTGGATGCTCTCTCTCTCAGGAAGGAAATTGCTTTGAAACTTTTTAAGGAGATCCCAATCTTTGCACGTGGCATCTTGTGGAGGCTGCCACTGCACAGGCAGATGGTGATCAAAGCCCCAACAGAGGCAAACCAGAGACTATTCCTGACCTGACCAAGCTGCAAATGCAATTTCAGGCTGAAAAAAAAAAATAAGAAGTCTTTAAAACTGGGATGATTGTTAACTTATCTGAGAAAATCAGAAAGAGCAGCTGAATAACCTCAGCTAGAAATGCAACAGACAAACACAATCTGAAGGTAACACATTTTTCATCACTTGGAGCTTTCCTGATTATGTTTGTGTGGCTCATATAAAACACATTTTAGTCAAACATACTGTACTGGAATCAAAGTAGAGGGAAATAAGCAAAACTACTTATTTCCCTAATACAAGAAATCAAATTACATGTTCAAGAAGGAGGTTTTATTTTATTTTATTTATTTGTTCATATAATCTAGAAACCTATGAAAAGAAGAAATCAGAATGGAAATATTCATAAAAGTTGAATAAAACAATAGCCTAACATTCCTCTACCCTGTCTTGACAGCATTTTATTTTCCCTAGTCTCCTTGACACGCTGCTAAAAAAAAAATACATTGTTCCTCATCAAAATACAATCTTGGGAACATGAGTCTTTTATCACTGAAGAAATCCACATCCTGTAGCTCAGCTTGTAATTTCTTGATTTACATTTTCTCAAGTGTGCTATCAAACCAAGGTGTAGCTGAGCCCAAAGTTAACCCAGCACCTGGTGAAACTACAAAGCTAAAATTGTACTCGCCCTTCTGGGCTGATGTTTTCTCTTCTCTGGGCAAAGCAGTGGAAAATAAAGCAAAAGGAGAACAGGGAATTGCCTCANTTCCAACCTGAATTATTCTGTGGAAGCAGGACTGCCTTCAAAGGTTGCTCAGGAATGTCTGCAGACAAGTTCTGCTGCATTTTGTAGCCATTGAATCTCTCTCTTCTATCCAGTGACCTGCATCAGTGACTTATGGAAGAACTTCCCATCTCTGTGATCTCCTCATTAAGCAGCTCATTAGAATCCACAAGTGGATTTCAGAGCTCAAAGTGAANCCATAACAGAGTTTGGTGCACAGCAGCTTCACTTGCTGGGCCAACACCAGTACCAGAATAACAGAGAGCTGGAAACCTCATTTTCAGGTGCTTTCACAATGAATTCAGGATTTCAGCCTGTCTTTCATATCAAGAACAAAATTATCAAGGTTTATAATGGAAGTTAATTACCATGTTATCACCAGCTATGTGGAAAGAAAGAACTCTCTGCCCTGAGTCTGTAAAGTTATGTACACAGTTAGAGACTTTCATGTTAAGAATAATTTGTAGAGAAATAACATAATTTTTTTCAAAAACAAAGACAGACAACCAGATGTCATTTCTTTGGGAAGTGACTCACTGAAAGAGCAGAGGAACCATACAGAGACATCATTTTGGAGGAATTAAAGAAGCAGCTTTCCATTATTAACAGCAACTCGGGAACAGAAAGGCACCAGGCCTCTACACACACTCCTGGTGATGGAAGGACAAAATGAAACAGCTTTTAACAGTTTCTGTAATTTGGATGGTTGGTTTTGGTTTGTTTTTATTTTGAACCTGTCTTTGACAGTGAAATAACAAACCAGGAGCATGTGCTCAGTCAGAGCCCTTAGACTGACTGTTTGATAAGTTTCTAAATTGCTTTATAAGACAGACATAAGTAAATAGTTGTTGCTACTGTATTCCTGCTCATATTTAGAGATTATAAATTATTTGGAACAAGAGTCTCTAAACATGTTTGAACAGAACTTTCTAACAGAGATCACAAACAAAAACTGCTCATGTTTTTATTATCAAATACTATTAAGATAATTACATAAAAAGAGTAAATACAGCATCAGGCTGAAGGAAGAAACAAAACAAACCAAAGATACTTGCCTGGGTAACAAGTGGCTCCAACAGTCTCTCTACTGTGAGAGTCCTGATTTCCAGACTTTTGGGGTCCCATTTCAAAATGATAGGTGACGTTGCAGAAGTCATACTCCCTGGAACAGATAAAATTACACAACATGAAAATTATTAGTGCAATATCCACATACTGCAAAGCATTTATTTAAAGAATAAATATATATATATCCACATATAAAATACTTCTCCATAATCTCACTAGTGTTCCTCTACTCACAAAAACTCCCAGGTGCACACTGCCACATGCAGTGGATGCTTAGATGTTTATATTCCAAATTATTTTTACTCCTCTACCTCCAACACCACAGCAGATGGATGTGTCCTGAAGGAACCACATCCCATGGAGGGCACAGGCAGGAGCAGATTTATCCTGAAGGATTCCATCCCACAGATAGAACCCACACTGGAGCAGGGGAAACGTGTGAGGAAGGGGCAGGACTGTTATGAACTTACTGCAACCCCCAAATCCCCCTGAGCCACTCGGAGCGGGAGGGGCAAGGAACTGAAAGAGTCAGAAGTGGAATAAAACAAATTCAACAACTCTGTTCAGATTCTTGAATCAAACTTCCCCCACAGTATTCAGCATATTAGTACTTATTTGAAACCAAAGAGAGCCCACCTTAGGCTAAAAAAGCTTAAACAAGGCCTAAAATGAAGACAACAGTTAATTGCTGCTATTTTATTCCCCATTTCAGGTTTTCATGCAATTTTCTAGACTTCATTTTGGAAATTCCAGATACAGAGAAGTCTAGCTGTTAGGTTGTAAGAAACATCCAATGCACCTCACAAAGCTGGAAAGCAATTTAATTACTTGGTGATAAGCAAAGCCACATATAAACTAACCTGTCCACCAAACTCAAGAACATAGAAAAATCTAATGAAAAAAAAAAAGTTCCTTTTAAATAATTCTGATTTAATTATTCCCCTTTATTTTAAAATTCAAATGAAAAATTAGAAGTCCCATATACCATGAGGATGCTTAACAGGGAAAGACAAAACAGTAATATCATACTGTGTGAGACTCAAATCAAGCCCCTCTGTATACAATATCCCAAATGTTTTAAATTCTTTTCTACAGAAAACAATTTTAGTATTTTTAGCTTAGTAACTTTGGTATTTTAATTTAATCTTTTTCACCAATAAGCTAATTTCAGTAATAAAGTTTTCAAATAAATAAATGAATTAATGACCACCATAATTAAGGGAACAAAATCGAAAGAAATTCAGCTATTTCTCCTTGAATCACAATCCACTTCATGAAGTGTAATTCAGTAAGGTACTTACTCAGGATCTAGCAGCACTATCCAGTATATACAAAATAAATTCTACTGCTCAACTCAGGAGAATGTCTTGAGTTATCACTATCAATCAACATAAACAGGCTGGTGAGTCCCTCCAAAATTCATTCACAGGCTGCAAAAGATTCTCACTGGGTTAAAATACTTTCTCAAAATGAGGCAAATCAGAACTCCCTAATCCGTGTATTTATAAATCCCATATAAAACCATCATCAGCCTCCCCTTACTTGCAAACATTTGGTACCAGAATTATCAGACAGTATCTTGTAAGTGCTAAAATCACTATTATTCAGTTTCCACTCTTCCACAAAAACCCATTAGGTGTTATGGTTTATAGTGCTGAAAACACCCAGCCATGATGAAAGAAAATTGTAAGACAGTTTCTAGTTGCTGTAAACATGGTTGATGTAGGAGTCATCATTTTTCCAACAGACAATATTTAATTATCTTTCAGAGCCTGTTTCATTTTTATATAAAGTTGGTTGCCACTCCAATTGGCCTCTAGAATTCAAAAAAAAAGTCTGAAGTACACAATTATTCTAATTGGTTAATTATGAGTTATGATATTTTCAAATGTGTCACAGTCTTTCTTTTTACTAAGCACACTTTTCCTCACTATTAACGTGAGTACTCAAACAGACACTTGTCATAATTCAAAAATAAATTCAAAGCCGTACCACACTCAAGAGCCTAAAAAAGCAAATTAATTTCAGTGGATGGCAGTCATGCAGGTGATCCTAAAGACAACCTGGATGACCAGTTGCTACAGCCAGAATATGACCTCAGGTTCAACCTTTACTAAAAAATAAAACTAACTTCCTTCAGAGGTCAATGTAAAAGGGTGAGCAAGGCTTTCAAATATAAAAAAGGCACATGCAAGAAAAAACTTTATTAAATATTTATGACAGTTTCTCATTTGCAGTCAAATCTACACCACAACAGCAAATAAGTAAAAAAAAAATCAAATTAATGTATTTTTCTAAACATTCTTTCAGCTGCTGTCACAACAGCAGTTTTAAATGACAAGACTAAAAAGAAGTTACCTGCCTAAGTGTTTATATAAGAATAGATGGGATATTTCCTCCTTGCAATTTCTACATTGAACTTCCTATACCAAACAGGCAAACAGGGACTGCTCCGTTGGATAAAGGACAGGATACTAAGAGTATTTTATGACTATTTGACCAAATATTCCCCAAAAGTAGCTTTAACTATTCCACTGAAAGGAAATATAAGTTAATAGTGCTGTAATAATACTGCCATAGAAGCATACAGACATTGCAGTCCTAATCCTGAAACTAGCTCCAGACTTTTTGCAAGAGTATATTTTAAGAATTCTGTTGCCTGTGTTTCTTCTTCCTTGAGCATGTGCCAAAATGTCTCTTGTTCTAAGCTTTTAGCTTTTCCTAAATACAGCAATACAGAAATGTCTCTATCCAGCTCAGTAACGTTCATTGTGAGCATTTGTTTAGCCAGTCTGTCTTCAAAGTCTATCTGTAAAGAAAATAAGCATTTATTGCAGCAAACGCTAACAAGTATTTACTTGAACAAGTGGAACAAGCGGAGCCAAAATCCACATCAGTAGAATTCTCCATTACATAACAGTACCCAAAAGTCTAACCAGACACCACCCTTACCACCAGCCTCTTCACACAGCATAATTCTACTTTTTGGAACATCCTAGGAACCCAAAATGCTCTGCATGTGGAATTGTTTGTCTGTCACACTGCAACTCCCTGTTTGCCTCCACACCAGATCCACTCTCCCTGTGACCTACACAGAGGAGCCTTCTGGGGGTCAAAGCTGCTCACAAGTGCAGCTCATTCCTGTGCTGCAACTCCAGTGTAAGTGTAAGAGTAAAAATACTTAAAATCTACATAAGCCAAAGCAACATTTGCTGAAGCAAAGTGATCATTTTTTTAGAAACATAAACATTGCCAGTCTTGAGCAGGGCTCCAGGTGTTAGTCCAGCTCACATCTGCAATGCAGACATGAAAGACAGATGGTAAATATTTCATGCTGAATAAAGTAAAAACCCTTTCTACCTGACTCATAGCAAAGCTGTAGGATTAATCAGCTGGCAAGAGTAGACTGGCAATGCTGGCAGCACAAGTCTGTACTTTCAACACTCTATTTGCTACTGGGAGGCAAAAAATGATATTCATTAGTGAGAGAAAGATGTCCAGCAAGGTACTAAATCAGTAAGGTGAGGGGAGTCAAAAGGCAAAATAGTAATAATTTTGCCTATCTTTCCAAATAGTAAAGTTAAAATACTAACTTTCTAATATTCACTTTTCAATACCTAATGCTTAAGGCATTTATATGGACTAGTGAAGAAAATATGCTCTACATCTGATTCTCCCCCATCAGTCACAACCCCAGATTGCAGTCCCCATGTCCAGATTAATAGGGCAATTCCACACATGCCAGAAACCCACCTGATCTCCCAGCTCAGCTCTTCCTGCATGTTTCTACCCTTTTCCCTTGGTAACAGGGCTGGGAATTCCGCCAGGAACAGAACCTGGCTGAACACTAACTAATCCTACAGAAGGAAAAACAAGTGCTCAGCTCTGCTCATGGCAGCACAGGTAACAACCAAAGCTCTGAGAAGAGCAGCAGAGGTGGAGAACAGGGAAGCCTCTCCAGACACAAACTGGTTTAAGATGAGCTAAAAACTGAACAACACAGTCTGCACTTCCCTGGTTCGCATATGAAGATTGAGAACCACGTCAAAACAAACACCTCTCTGCACGGAGACAGACTTCTGTGAGGAATACAGAATTCCTTCCAGCAGGATACACAATCTCTTGAGACAGACAGAGAAAAAAAAATCATCTTACTGATTTCACAGACATTTGCTTCACTGGGAGTTGGAAATCTAAACATATGAATGGTTACACCCTGGAGAGACTCTACAGAGCATAACAGAGTTAGAGATGCACGAGCTGGCTCTGGAATAACTCGTACAGGTACAGGGGAGGCTGGAGCACAGGACAAAGCAGCTCAGACATCAGAAATCCCACCAACACACACAGCCCTAGAGAACCCACCCCATGGCTGACCCAGCTGGCAGAGGGCTGCTCTGATATATGTATATATATATATATATAGATAGATATATAAACCTGGTGGTACATATAGCCAAGATGCTGTTCCCTTACATTTATCTGCAGTATTGAGCAATGCAGCTGCACCTCTGCTCTGACCTGAGCGGCAGAAAGTGGAGCTGCAAGAGCTCTGGTACTCAAGGGAGCCAGGTTTCCAGCACAATTCCCAACCCATTTGCCCATTCTGTCTCTACTCACACAAGAATACAAATAGAGACAGAAGGACAAAAAGCAGGAGCGCATAACAATTGCAAGGAAAGGAAATAAAGGGGAAAGGCTAAGAGGACAGAGACTTACAATGAGGAGTAAAAGTGCAATGGGAAAGGGAATAGACAACATGCTTTTCTGCAGATAAAAGCTCTTATCATTAGTCAATGACAGCCAAGTAGAGCCTCCAGCAGATCTGGCTGAAACAATCAGAGTTCAAACGGGCAGTTCCCATCACCTTCCTTAAAAAAATGGAGCTATGAGAAAGGAAAAAAGTACTAAACAGAGCAGGATAGTTTGGAGGAGTATAAGGAATACCTGTCTCCACACTTAAACAACAACTTCTAACATACTCATTTATTTTGTTTCATGAATGTGACTCTTCTCTCTTTCTTTCTATAACTTAGGCAAGGAAGAAGCAAGCCAAACTAAACCTTTAGGCCCCACTCCCAAGCTCAACCACACAGAGAAATTTTAATTTGAGCTTTTCCAAGCTCTCCACTTCCTTTTAGATTCACAGCCCTCTCCCCTTCTGCTAACCCTCTACCTCCACATTGGGGTGAGATTCTGCTTTGGCTTCAACAAAACCAAGTTCTTAAATGGAAGCAGTCCATGATGCAAACTCAGATTTCTAACCAATAAATCACCCAGGAAGGAGGGAAAAGGGCTTTACAAGGGGAGAATTACCGTGGTAACAGAGCCAGCAGGACAGAGACCATGAAGAGCCCTGACATGGAAGCTGGCAAGCTAAAAACAGGCAGTGATGGAGTGATTCACATTTTTGAGTCACATTAACCAGCTCAGTCTTGGAGGCAGCAGCCTACACCAAGACCTGCACCAGGCATGAGGGCAAACTGCCTTCAGAAATCAAAGAGACCCTGAAAATCTCCGAGGGAAGGTGCAACCACCCAGTGCAAGGGTCAGAGCAAGAGAGAGGTTCCACCCACACCCACCTGCCTGACCCGCTGCTGCCTCTGCTTCGACTAGAAAGTGAGAATTTATCTCAAGATTTTCTGCAAGTCTTAACTGCATGCAGTGTCCAAATGGTTTTTAACTACTATATAGGTCAGAAAAATAACTCTACTTCAAGGGCTCACACAACTAAAGCTGCAGTTTGAGTTCCTGTTTGGGCTCTCCCATCATCCAGCACCCAGGTGAAGTTTATTATTTAGAAGATCTTCACTCCTGGGGGATGTTATATCCAATATCCAATTCTTAAAATACCTCAATTTCTAATGGCTAGTTCTCCATGAGAAGCCCGGTGATTTAGGGAGTGCTATCCCGAGGAAGGATGAAAAATAGGGTTGTTTGCATTTGTTTGCTTTAATAAATATTAGGAGTGAACCATGTGAAAAGTAATTTACTCCAATATGAGTAAGCAATCAAAGTGCTTCAAAGCTGCTTTAAACAGCCATACATAAAATTCCTATATACAAATCATTCATCTTGCATTATTTATACAGGCATGTTTTTTTTCCACTGAGTAACTTCTACCGTCAAGGTAGGGGAGTTTCCCAAAATGAAACAGAAGATTTTAAGGAATCTGTACCACAAGGCAGCTCAGCCCTCAGCAAAAGACTGTCCTGTCTGTTCTGTACAACCACAGATTTTCCCACAGATCTCTCTGTATTCACACAGCTCCTCAGCACCTCCTAATAAAAGTCCTCTCACAGCTCTGGACGTGATCAAAGCCCCTGAGCTCAGTGCTGCTGGGAGGCTGGTTCATGCAGGGTCATGCTGCAAGCCCAGGGAAACCAAATCAATTTAAATCAGGTCCTCGGTGCAGATCCTACACTCTGCTTTCTTTATCCATCATACTTCTCCTCAAATGATGCAAATTTCTACATACAGCAAAGTAATATCTGTAAAAGACAAATAAATTTACTGTAGATATGATGAATTTACAGAAATTACCCTCTTTTTTAGTAATAAAACTGTAACTTTTGAAACTTCTTTTTCTGCTTCTACTTAAGACATTAATCATACACTTTTCAGGGAAAAAAAAGCCCAAACAAACCTTTATTCACTTCTTCTATTTCACCAGTTATTTTTCTTCATTGTATGGACTTGGCATTAGTAATACCAGCTCACATTTTACAAAGGCAGAGAAGTATTAAGAATCTTTGGTTTAAATGAACACATTTGCTCCCCTTACAACACACAATGAGTGTATCAACTTCCAACAGTTCTTCAAAAAGGAGTTCTTGAACTTAATCCTAACCATGACTTTGCAAGCTTCTCCTTCTGCATGTAGGGGGTCATCTTTTCACTGAAAGAATCCTATTTACAATTCCTCATCCTTGGAAACTACAATTAACCTTACCCCTGTATTACCCTGCAGCTGCTCTTCATTTCTCTGAAAGAGAACTCTATTCCAGGCAGATCAACCACTGCTGCCTCCAAATGAAACAATTGACAGATTTTCCTATGGAGAGTCAAAGCTTTAGGGGGTTTAGAGCTTTTTTTAGTTTGGTTGGCTTTTTCAGGAGACTGTTTCCCTGCTGGTTTCACTAGAATGGCAATGCTGCAGTGGCATCTCTACACACATTTCCCTTTCACTAAGCTTTAAATATCCAATTATTCATCATTTTAATTAAGGGAGTTGTTCCTACAGGTGCAACACTGCTTTCCTACACTGAACAGAATCTTTTGGTTGTGTGAACTACAGACACAACCAGCCCAAAGCTTGCACAATTTCACTGGATGAGAAGAGCCTCCCCTTGCCCTTGGAAAGTCCCCAAGCCTCCACACTATGGAGAAGGAGCTGTGCCATTTTCCAGCTCCATAATTAACACATCAAATAGGATTGGTTTCAAACAACACCCAGTGGAAGCACAGCTGGCATTTTCCTCAGCAATTAATATTTGGGGTCATTAACCATCTCTCTGAACATTCCCACCAACTTCCAGATGTTCACACTGTCCTGTATCTGCATTTGTCCAGCTGCTCATCAACTGCCTCTGAGACATTCCTAAAAATCTGAGTGAAATTTATCATCTAACCTTGTGTTCATTGAATCTGCTCTTTCTTTACATATTTTACACATTTTACAAAGTTCCTTAGAAAAACCTGTCCAGAGAAGGCCTCATTCTGAGCCGAGCCACAGGTTACCACTCCGTAATTATTTGACACTAATCCAAAAAAAAGGACAAAGTTAAAATCTGCAATGATAGAACCAAATGTTAACAATAAGAACTGAATGCTTAATTCTGCTTGGTCACTTGTTATGAAAACTTTCCTGATGTTATTCTTATGCTGATGGATGTTTTAAATAAAGCACAATGCATAGGCTGCCATCCATGATGATACCCACAAAGTTTTGTCTTCCCCAGCTCTGTGTGTTCACAGGATTTGCTGTAGTTCTGTTAGTTGGGAAAGACTGAAATACAATGTGGCATAAGAACTGCATCACCATTATATTCTCAACTGAATTAATTAAATTAAGGATAATACAGTTCTGTGTTTCCTATTCAGAACAGTCCTTTATTCAAAAGGAAAGGATGCAGACAATCAGGGAACATGTACAATTTCTAATGTAAAAAATACCATCTGAAGCCTTTAAAGAATGTAACTTTAAAACAAAAAAATTAAAAAGTAGCTGTTTCTCCCAAAACTTACATACAACTTTGGAAAAATTTCACGTAAAGAGAAAGAGATAACACCTGACCTCTTTAATGCATTATACATTTGGACATATCTTGATTTTTTTTTCGTATTTTTCCTGAGTATGCAGAGTACTGAAGACAATCCAGAAAAGAAGCAGAATTATCTCAGAGCAAGGCTGACAATTCAACATTAACCTCTTACAAAACAACGGGAGAAGCAGACACTTGAATATGTAACAAAATATTACATGGAGGGTAACAAATTTAAACTTGGTATCATAGATTTACAGATTTTTATTTAAGAGAAATCATAAAAACAAAAATATTAGAAATCATAAAAACAAAAAATAACCAATTATTGTAGTAGACTCCTCAATCCACACCAAGTGAATGAAAACTGAAATTAAACAAGTTCTTCACAGAAATAAACAACTTTTAAAATATTTTTATATAGGGAAAAAGCCTGTATGAGGAACAGGGACCTGAGATGGGTTTTTCATCCCTGCTTATTTTAAATTCAGGACTTTACTGTCTCTCAGATAAGGATTACTTTAAACAGAACTGACTTCATTAGAAGATACAGTGCATGATATGAAGGTGATTGCATTAATCACATCTCTTCCTTCCTGCAGGACACTGTCAACAAAAAATCTTAAAAAAAGGAAAAGGATGGGATCTGGCTTCATTTCAAAAAATTCTCTACAGCCATGCTGAAGGTCATTTTGCAGTCCCCAAAAAACAAGCAGGTTTCCAGAAAAGTCAATTCATGCGCTCCAGCAAGAACTAAACTGCTTTTATCCAGCTGAATTCCAGACCCCTTGAACTCCAGCAGTGAACACCACACAATCTACAGCACTAGCTTCCATTAAGATAAGAAGCATACAGATTTAAGAGTTCCCACTAATTATGGAAGTGCTGGAATGGGTCAGACAGGCCGGGGACGTCGGGAGATTTATGCTCCATGGCAACACAATTCATAGGGCTGGAAAGGCACTGGCACTGCCTGGTACAATCCACTATTTGTTTTAAACTACCCATAAAACACATCTAACTGTTTGATCATAGAATGGACATATTGGAGGTGGTTTGTTTAAAGCAATATTTCTCCAAATAAAGGGATTACTGACAGAGCTAGAGATTATATAATCACAGAACGGTTTGGTTTGGAAGGGACTTAAGCTCATTCAGAACGACTCTCTGCCATGGGCAGGGACACTTCCACTACACCAGGTTGCTCCAAGCCCCATGCAACCTCACCTTGAACACCCTTCCAGACAGAAAAATCCCAGTCTAGTGGCAGCTGATATTTATATTACACATACACAGCAATAGCATAGAACTCACCATCATGGCCATTAATTTCCTAACCCTATCAGTATTTTAAAGTTTCCTCCTTTACGTCCTACTATGAACAAACCCCGTGTTCAAGACAGTAAATGTCTTTGATTTGGCTCACGTCCCTGTCTTTAATAACTCCAGTGTATGCTGCCAGCCATCACAAGGATGCATGAATGTTCCTGGGCTTTAGTGGGCTATTTGCAGCAGAATGAAAGAAAACGAAGCAGATAATTCAATAGTGACAAGTGGCATCACAGTTTCTCTTCATTGCACAGGCATGGAAAGTATCCAGAATCACCATTTGTCCCTGATCAAGGGATGTTCAGCCTTTAAGCCCAAGTTCTTTTTTGTTTTGTTCCCTGTCTCCCAATAGCCAGTCAATAGGTGATTCTGCTGCCCTCACTAATCCATGGCATCCTTTCACTTGTTCTGCTGCCATGTACAAAGCACTCCAAGCTTATCCCTTGTGACTGTTTTGTTGTTGTTCACTTGGCTTTAACTACATGTTTACATCCCACTCCTTAAATTCCCTATTTGTCCTCACTAATTCCACTGTGCCATACTATTTCTTCAAAAATAATTCTTATCACTGTAGCTCCAGCTTTCTTCTGTCTGAGAGCAGACTGATGGGGCTGTTTCTCATCTACTCTGTTCTATTAATGCTCCAGTTTGCAACAGGAAATCTAATTTATTAGCATCAGCCCATGTTTTTTAATTTCTGTGTAGTACTTACAACTAAACATGTTTTTTTTCCCCACCTATTCCATGAAGGGATCAATCATCCCAAGGACAAGGGAGAGGGTTTTTTTTTTATCTGAGATGTAATTGTGTTGTCCTCTTAGCTTTAATTTGCAGTCCAAGCCAACATGACCTGCAACACCTTCAGAACATAAATACCCTTTCAATAATGTTGTGCTTTACAAAGGCACAGCATGGTATTTTATAAAACTATTCTTGCCTCAGATTTGTGTTAATCAACATCTGAAATAGGGAGAGGGGGAAAAAAACAATGAAGAGAAAAACCAAAACCAAACCAAACAAAAAAAGTCAACCAGAAAAACAAAACAAAGCAAAACAGAAAGCAAGCAAACAAACAAACAAAAAACTTACTGGCAAACCAAATTTGGAGTTTTTTAGCTTTCATCAGCCAACTGTCATACACAAAGATCTGTTACCTCTACCAGCTAGAACTTCTATGGTCACTGTTCTAGAAATTTTCAGAATTTTTTTTTTTTAATTTAGCTGCTGATATTTATGGGGTGACCACAAGTGAAGACAAGACACTTCAATAAATCAGTGTCCAGTCTAGACCACATCTGCCACTGGTAACTGAGGGAATTTCTCAGATTCATCACTGAGACTTTAATTAGGCCCTGTGTCAACCCCTACTTTGAGCCACATCTACTCATAGCTTTTCTTTCAATTAAGTGAACCAAAAACACTACAATGGCTTTGAATTACTAAAACCAGATTTTATTAGAACACAGCTTGGCCACCACAATAAAGAAAATTCAGGAAGAGAAAATCAAAATGAAAGGGATTTATGTACAAATCTATCTCCTTTCAACTGCATCTTTCCAGAGCTGAGCTCTTCCTTTGGCTTTGCTCTCAGCTCCAGCACTCTGAAGAGGTTTGTTGGGTAGCAACATGCTTTTCCATGTCTATGACAGCCTGAAAAAGTCCATTTCCACCCCTGTTATAACACATGGGCAGGATACCTGTTTGGATATCTCTTCATTACTCTTCAGAAGGCATCAGGTTTCTGGGAATGCCACAGGTTCCATTCCTGCTTCTGTATCTCAAGCTGCCTCCCTGATCCACCATACACAAAAAATTCAAACTATGGATAGTCCAACATTTATTGTTTTCCTTTAGTTTCACATCCTTTCCCTCTCCTCTTATGTTACCAGGAAACCTAGTTACTGACAATAAATTAACTGATCTCAGGACTGAATACATTACTGAAATGCAAAATGCCAGCCCACAGAATTTGATCATGTACCTGTTCCTCCCTTCTTTCCTTCCAAACAAACAAGAACCATAGAGCAGGAATGCTTTGAAGCTCTTACAGTGGCAGTGAAAAAGACAGATTAAACTTAACTTTGATAGATGCAGAGTGATAAAAACCAGGAAGGACCAGGATCCTGCCTGCATACATAACGATGGACTCTGAATTGGTTATTAAAACCCAGGAATGCAATCTGTGAATTATAATAGCTTTCTGTAAACGCCAGCTTAACACAGAGCAGCAACAAAAATAAAGTGAAGAATTAGTCTAAAAGGGAACAAGAACAAACCAGAAAACACCATTATGCCATTATAAATCCATATCATTAATATAATATAGCCATCACTTTCCTACAAAGAATATTGCAGAACAGAGGAATACAGTGGCAACAAGGACAGTCAAGGACTTCAAGGAAAAACTACAGAGATTAGAAAGTCTTCAGAGTGCAGAACAAAAGAAAACCTAAAATCATAGAAGCACAGAATATCCTGAGCTGGAAGGCACCCACCAGGATCATCAAAGTCCAACCTCTGGTCTGGCACAGGTGAATCCCAACAATCACCCCCTGGCATCCCTGGGAGTGTTGTCCAAACCCTCCTGGAGCTCTGGCAGCCTTGGGACCGTGCCCATTCCCTGGGGAGCCTGATCAGACCCAAGCACCCTCTGGGGGAAGAAACCTTTCCCTCATTAAAACCTTCTCCTAATAATAATAACCCGTAGTGTCATGGATAAAGTTAAACCATCTTTTGCTTTTGTCTTTCCCAATGGAAAAAAAAAAAAAACCTAAACAATTAACAAAACCTTTTTGAAGTTACCAGGAAAGGTTTGGGAACTCCCTGTCATAGCACACTACAGATGTGAGAAGTTCACATCAGCTCATGAAATAACTCAGTGCATTCATGAAAGGGAACAGAAAGGGAAAACCCACAAAACAGACAAAAACCCCAAACTGCCCTGAAGCTGCTGAGCTCGAGGCTGCCTGAGGCTCAGAGAGAAGTCCAGGAAACCTATCAGGGAGTGCTTTCCTACACTTTTATTCAGAGGCATCAACCACTTCATCCCCTCATTAAATGGAGTGTAAAGCTGCTGATACCCCAGCCTGCTGCCTCCTCTGGTATAGAGAGCAAGACAAATCACCTGGAGACAATCTCCAGCAGATAAGGAAACCTCCAGGGTATGAAAGATTGGGCCATCCTTTAGGAGTGAGATAAATCTACTCCTTTTCCTCTTCCTGTGTGATAAAGCAAGCAGGACAGGTGGTGCCAGGCTGTGAGAGCAGGAATTGCTTTGCCCTCACAGGGAGGATCAGGAATTAAGGAACCCAGGGATCTGAGGGGAAACACAGAGACGACAGCTCCAATTTGCCTTTCAAGCATCAGCAGCTTCATTTACTAAAAGAGGGACACAGAGGAACCATTCAGCTTAGCACCAAGGCACTCATGAAAATTACTTCATATCACAGACCCAGGGTGTTCCTGCAAGTGAGGAATCACTGCTGGGAAGGGCAGGCATGGAAAAAACTCAAGGGTTGAACTGGTTGGTGACATTTTCTTCTACAGTATCTACAAGGCAGTGACACAATTGTTCTGCTGTCAATGTTCTCACACCCTGACAAGAGGGAGGTTCAGACAACTCTCCATGGGCTACTGGTGCCAAAAGGGATAGAAAACACATCAGAGAAAACAGATTCTACACATTATATATGATCTATTTATCAGGCAAAAAGAGGAGCCCTTTTTTGTCTTCTAACACAGAACCAATAAGGCTGGAAAAGACTCCCAAGATCATCAAGTCCAACCTCTTGAGTATCCCCATTCCCACTAAACCATATTAAGCACCACATATACTCTTTTTTTGAACACCTCACAGGATGGTGACCCCAACACTGCCCTGGGCAGCTCCTTCCAGTGCTTAACCACTCTTTCATTGAAAAATTTTTTCCTAATATCCAACCTGAACCTCCCCTGTTGTAACTTGAGGCCGTTTCTCATTGTCCCCTTCTCTTCCCTTGTGCCTCCTGACAGCAAGGAAAT
>VZTR01018010.1:103326-145959 GCA_013400775.1 Chaetops frenatus | reverse complement strand
CAGGTGGTGCCAGGCTGTGAGAGCAGGAATTGCTTTGCCCTCACAGGGAGGATCAGGAATTAAGGAACCCAGGGATCTGAGGGGAAACACAGAGACGACAGCTCCAATTTGCCTTTCAAGCATCAGCAGCTTCATTTACTAAAAGAGGGACACAGAGGAACCATTCAGCTTAGCACCAAGGCACTCATGAAAATTACTTCATATCACAGACCCAGGGTGTTCCTGCAAGTGAGGAATCACTGCTGGGAAGGGCAGGCATGGAAAAAACTCAAGGGTTGAACTGGTTGGTGGCATTTTCTTCTACAGTATCTACAAGGCAGTGACACAGTTGTTCTGCTGTCAATGTTCTCACACCCTGACAAGAGGGAGGTTCAGACAACTCTCCATGGGCTACTGGTGCCAAAAGGGATAGAAAACACATCAGAGAAAACAGATTCTACACATTATATATGATCTATTTATCAGGCAAAAAGAGGAGCCCTTTTTTGTCTTCTAACACAGAACCAATAAGGCTGGAAAAGACTCCCAAGATCATCAAGTCCAACCTCTTGAGTATCCCCATTCCCACTAAACCATATTAAGCACCACATATACTCTTTTTTTGAACACCTCACAGGATGGTGACCCCAACACTGCCCTGGGCAGCTCCTTCCAGTGCTTAACCACTCTTTCATTGAAAAATTTTTTCCTAATATCCAACCTGAACCTCCCCTGGTGTAACTTGAGGCCGTTTCTCATTGTCCCCTTCTCTTCCCTTGTGCCTCCTGACAGCAAGGAAATATAAAAACCACCTGTCAGTCCCTTTCAGGTTGATCAGCTCCTTACTATCATTTTAGTTTCACAGGAAAAAAAATCATACTAAATCAAATATTCCCAATTTTTTCTGCACCTCTTCTCTTCCCTAGCCCCTCAATAGTTCACACATTCCCAAAAGCAGCAATACACATTTAAATCCTCTACTTTAAATCCATTATGATCTTGCACAATTACTTAATTGTAAGATAGCAACTAATGAGGAAATTCAAATGTGAAATCATTTCAAGAAACAGGATTCTATTTAACAGCACTTAATTACTTCCTCAGATCACAGACAGGAAATCAAACATTCCTACCAGCAATTAACTTTTTTTAATATAATCAGAGCAAACTCAACTGAAACCAGATATTAGTAAGAAAATACTTGCGTTTTGAAACTTTAATTCTAAACATATCAAATACACTATCATCAAAAATATATCAATAAACTACTACTGTTCTATTTCTACCATCACAAAAAACCACTCCTAAACTCTCACAGTGGGCAAAAAATTAATTATGTATGTGGTAATAGTATTCTGAAACCCCACAGTAGTCTGAAACCCCAGGTACTGAACTTCCATTACTTTGAAATTCCTTGTTAGATACAAATTTGGGAACATCTCCAAAGGGCTGGCCTCATAAGAGAATTTCTAAGCAAGGATTGGTAATAACAGATAAAATTTTGGAAGAAAAAACTAGTTCTACCTAATTCAACTAGTTTATTGCAAGCAAGCAAAGTAAATTAAAATAATAAGGGAAGATAAATCTTAGCTATAAAAGTCTTGCAACAAAATGTTTCACAACAATGAGCACATTTGATCAAATCCATTAATGAATCAAACATATTAACGTATGCCAAACCCAAGCCATGTTATACAGTTTATTACTGAATCAGACAAAATGCTTATCCCAGAAATCCACCATTATCTTTCCTGCTTCTACCTGGTAAAATTTGTTTACATAAACACAGGTCTGAAATCTGCAGCTAAACAGGGTAATTTAAGGTAGTATTTGCTAAAAATTACAATATGGGAAATCAGATTTATGGGTCAGAGGCTTTTGCCAAGAATACCACAGCAATACATTGTGCAATATTTTAAATTAATGCAACTCAGCTTATTGCTTTTCCTACAAAAATATTAATAAAGATTACAATTCATAAAGGGCTTAACATTTTCTTTCTATTGCCACTGAAATCTCACACTCAAAGCCTACATTCAAAAACGCCATTATTGTAAATATTTCACATTATCAGACACATTGACAGCATTTATTTGGCATCATTTATGCCACGTCCTAGGCTTTCCTCTCATCTGTACTCATCTCAGGACAAAGGCAGCACTGCCTCTCAGAATGGGATGACCTGAAGGGAGCAGACCTTCAGCATCCATCTCCACTTAGGTCACCTTCTGCATTTCCTATACAATTCTCTTCAGATGAGGAGCCACAAACTTATCTCTTCCCATTAATATTTTTGATGCTCTGCATTTCCTCTCAAAACACGGTACTCTGGCCTGAGAAAAAAGCATGAAATCACAAGAGATTATTTTGTGGAATTAATTTTGATCCTGCCATCAGTGAGACAAGTGCATAAGAGGAGGGGAAAATGATAATTTCTTAAATGTTCTTGATACAATCAGTGTTCCAATCACCACTGCTGTTTCTTACTCTTATTCAGAGTTATCTATCCATCATCCACTGCTCCATTCTCTCAGAATGCCTTAAGATAATGTTTCATTTTACCAGCCAGAGACAGAGGAATGAGAAGCAGCTCAGTTATCCTGGGCACATAGCAAAAGCCATACCCTGTGTGGACCCAGTCACTTCAAGTTCCATTAAAATAAACTTAATTAATTTAAATGTAATGTTTTCAGGAGCAGCTTTGTACACAGTTGACCTTGCTCCCTGAAACAATCTTCTGCACCATCCTGTCTGAATCACATAAATTGTCTCTCTTGTCACTTCACTGCACTGTGGCTGTGATTTTTCTTTTTCATATCCTTTCCTTATCAGCTGCAAAACTACAAATGCATCTCATAAATTACACTGTCTCAATGGTATAATTTTGTGCTGTTGTTGTAAACTGCAACTTAAAATTACAGCTGAAAATGTATGGAAATCCACTGTTATATACTAAATATTTAATTCACTTTCTTGGGAGATAATTTAAATATATTTATATGGCTGAAAGATTGTTGTTGATTTAGGAACTATTCAATTTCTTGCTTTATTCTTAACTCTCCCTAAATGCAAAACAAACAAATAAGAAAGTACATGTACTTTTAAGCGAAGTAGGAAATTCAAGTTATTCCGTCTAGATAAAAGAAAGAAAAAAGCATTTATAGTTCTTTCTGAAATCAAAGAGCCATTTGACAAGTTACTCCAAATTTCCACATCCATCACAGAAGAACATAATATATGGATAAACGTTATTAGGAACACAAAACCACAGAAACCAACTTTCTAACATAGGAGACAATTCAACATTTTTGTGTTTTTCATTGTTAAACAAGAGGCAGCCCTAACCCGTTTATCAGCAAGTAACACCTTCTACCTCCTTCTCAAAAAGTAACAATTACTGAAGTGTTTAAACAAAAAATTGTACATTGAAATCATATATATATATATATATATATTCATGCATTAACTCTGCATTTTGCATTCAAAATCAGAAACTCCCTATGACTGCTGGATGAGGAAATTTCAAAGTCATTTTAATTCTGTTTCAAAGTCTATTCCAATTCAAAGTTTTGGGACATTCCTGCCTTTTCCACTGCCCACTCCCAGCTTTCCAGTGCCTGCAGGATTTCCAGGCAGGACTGAGAGTGCCACAGCTCATTTCCAATCTCACCTCCCAGGAGTCCCTCAGAGTTTTTCATCCACACAGTCCAGGCTGAAATGGAATTTGTCCCAAGTTTTGGTTTGTTTTTTTTAATGTAGCTCACAGAGAGCCCAACACTGCACGCTGCTGATCCCACAGAACGCTGCAGCATCCAGCCTGAATCCCAAAAATCTGAAGCATGGCTCCTGCTCACAAGAACCTGATGAGTTTTTCATGCATTTGCCTGCAAGTTACCATTTCCTATTATGCAACATTAGGCATGAGTGGTTAATTAGTTTTTCCCATATGCCAGCACATACGTAAATTCCAATTATTAGCAGTGTTAGCTTACACAAATTACCTTTAAATCCAATATTTGCATATCTTCTGGTCTGCACAGCCTCCTCCAGAAAACAGCATTTATGTTTTGGAAGATTTTATTAGTTCTTTGAAGAGATCTGTGTTTCCTGATATTTAACCAAGTATTTAAATTGTCCTTTGCGTCACCAAGGTCTCCTTTGCTTCAGCTGAAAGGCTTCACAATTTGAACCAGGCTCACACATAGTAACTGAAGGGCACAATAATTCTGTTTCAAATGTAACATTATTCCTGCTCAGTGCACCACTAAAACTCATGAACTTGAGAATGCTGGATGGAACTTCCAGATAAGGCTGAATGGCACTTCCAATTTCACTAAAACAAAACAAAAGGCAGAGCACTCTCCCACTCAAATCACTGAAATCTCCATTAACTGAACTCTTATTCTTCCCTCCTTTATCAGGAAAATAAGGAACTATATTTGATTAATGACTCCACCATCAGACACAGTGAAATCCTCTAGGCACAGAACACACATCTGCCTTCATACCAGTGCCACACTTTGATTTTTTTTAAGCAGCTACTTTTTCTATAACCTGGGTAGAAACTCCGGAGGTAATTAAGTTAGTGCATACATGATAAAATGCTCAAAACTAGATTATGAATAAAATACAGAGCCCAGTTCTCAAATTAATATTTACTTTGGAAGGTACAATGGGAAGGGAAAAGTAGTTAAAGTACATCAGCAACTCTTGAAAAATGAAACAAAAAGCAAAGTTCCCATTGACAGCCACACTATGATCTTTGAGACTTTTCATGAAAGGTGTTGGAGGAGAAAAAAAAGAAAAAGCTAAATTTCATAAAATAGTAAGCAGAACAAATTAAGGTAAAATATCTATATTTCACTTAGGACTCTGGTATTATAAAGCATTCCAACTTTGCTTCATGCTGTGTAACTCCCACAGAAACTTCCAAGTCATTTCCTTGTACTGCAGAAAAAAGCATTAATTTTTCCATTTTTTTCCCTAGGGTTTTGGGGGGTTTTTTTGTTTGGTTTGGTTTTTTTTTTGCAGGGGGGTGTTTATGGGGTTTTTTTGGTTTTGCTGTTGGTTTGGGTGTTTTTGAGGAGTTAGTTTTGGTTTGAGTTTTTTGGGTTTCTTTCAATTTGTTGGGGTTTTTTGCTTGTTTTGGTTAGGTTTTTCTTATTCTTGTTGTTTTCTTTTGCCATCTATGGAGACCTAAGACTTGAGTATCAAGGGGACATCAGAGCAGGGGTTTGGACACAAAGAGTTTCAGCATCTGCCATGGATACCCAGATGTTTACTCATGCCAGAATGTGAGAATGGCATTCCCTCTGACACACAAAGGAAGCGATCATCTGAAAAAAGGACCACACAGAACACAACCTTGTACCCAGGGAAACAGAACAGCAAAGTGTCTCCTTTTTCACACCAGACTACACAAGCAGTTACAAATACTAAAGGAAGCACGCTAAAAGTTTCCACTAAAAGATAAAGGATATGATTTTACAAGCCCAATATTATGTTTTCATTCATAAAATCTGGGAACAGGGCCAGACCTGACTGCATACATTCCATTTGACCTTTCAGGGACATTTATTTCAGTGCAGAACCTCCACACTAATACATAACTTTGAATTAACCACCAATGCCAGTCCCAGATACCACCTCCCAGTGAAGCTGGAGTTTTTGATAAAATCCTTCTGGGGTCATAACCTGTAAAGTATCCATCCCACAGATGACACCAGTGAGCCTGGCTGTCTACAGGAAGTGACACTTCTGGATGCCAGTGATGCAAATCACTAAATTGTGTTGATTAACAGGGAATCTTGCAATAATGGTAGTGACTGCTCCAAGGAAATAGCTCCACTTCTCTATGACTCTTAAGCTCAGTGCTGCCCAAGCTTTTCAGCCAAGAGGAGCATTAGTGCACCCTGTTAATATGAGGTGGCTGAAACTACAGCAAGATGATGGCAACCTGCTCATGGATGGAAGTAATTGCAGCCAGAAATGAATAAATAGTGATGATTGCAGAGCTTACAACTCCCCAGGTCCCAGGTGAAAAGATGCATCCCAGTCCAGAATCCCTCATCCTAACCCAGGCCAGAAACCTGCAGGGAGCTGTTTCTATCAGAACAACACCTACACCTCACACTCACCTTCTCTTCTCCTCAGAGACCTTCTGAGAGCCTACCACAGGTATTTCCCTTCTGGGCGTGTGTTACACAGGAATAGAAGCCATGGAATTTTGTTTAAAATCCTTCCTCAGCTTTAGTTTATTTTAGTAACTTCAAGATGCTACCTCATCTCTGCCATTCTCTTTCTTTGCAATAGATAAATAGTGTTTCTGGTTCTCCAAGGGACAGAACAAATAAATTGGTTTTGAGAGACATTTAATGTTATGCTTTCAGTTATACAGGTATTGTGTTATGCAAGAAAAGATAATATATACTACATTTAGAAGGAAATGTTGGTGTACTCAAGGAGGATTTGGTCATAGTGACTGGCAACTCAATAATTACATAAACAAAGGAGGACTCTATTATCATTACTTTTCATTATATATCAGACTTTCTAAATACCTACACATTTTTAAACTCAACTCACAGAATCACAGAATAGGCCAGGCTGGAAGGGGCCACAGTGGGGTCACCTGGTCCAACCTCCCTGTTCCAGCAGTGTCATCCCAGAGCACAGGGCACAGGGTTGTGTCCAGGCAGTTCTGGAATTATCCCCAGTGAGGGAAACTCCAGACCTTCTCTGGACAATCTGTTCAGTGCTTGAGCACTGCTGCCCAGGGAAGAATTCCTCATGTTCAGGTGGAGTTTCCTGGGCTCAGTCCCTGCCCATTGCTCTGGTGCCATTGCTGGGCCCTGGAGCAGAGCCTGGGCCCTGCCCTGAGCCCTCCCTGCACACAGGGACACCCAGGGACCCCAAGAGCTGAGGGCCCCTCTCAGCTGGAGCTCCTCTTGAGGCTGAGCAGCCTCATCCTTTCCTCATCAAAGATGCTCCAGATCCTTGACCAGCTTTGCAGCCTCCACTGGCCTCACTCCAGGAGCTCTGTGTCCTCCCTGTCCTGAGGATCCAGAGCTGGACACAGGACCCCAGATGTGCCTCCCAGGGCTGAGCAGAGGGGCAGGATCCCCTCCCTGACCTGCTGGTAATGCTCTTTTAGGTGCTTTTCCACAGAGCTGCTCCAGCAGGGCCATCTCCAGGCTGTGTTTGTGCCTGGGACTGCTCTGACCCAGGTGCCTCACCCTGCACTTGGCATTGTTGAACTCATGAGTTTCTCAATACCAAAGTTATTTGCAGTAACTGAAACAATTCACACTATTTATTATTCTTTTGAGTCATGCTATCTCAGTAGATTCATTAAAAACCTTGGCAAAATAAAATTTAAAAACTACTTACATATTACACAAATTTCAAAGACACACTAGACTCTAATTGGATTTTTTTCAGACTTTTTATCACAAACGTAATGAAAAACCTGATATTCGAGTCTCATTGATACATTCTCATTCTTCAGATTATTTTAAATAACTTTAGTTTCCTTTTTAGGCTATACTTCTGGTACTATAGTCAATCCACCACATTCGAGTTACAATTACGACCTGAGTGCTGCAGATTGAGATAGTCAGGAGCTTGGCAATTCAGGACTGTGTCAGACACGAGAGGGTCTCACAAGAGCAGAGATTTCTCTCTCCCCTTCCAGACCATGATAGGGGCTCTAAACCTGCTTTATTGAAACCATCAGTAATTTTCTCTATTGCCTTCAATAGGTAAAAGATTGGAGTTCCTATTATATAAGATTGATGATGACTTGATGGTGCTTAACACCACCAAAAATTCTCAAGCGTGATTTAACCCTTAGACTTTTTGAAAGCCAGCTCTTTTTTCCCAGTTTCCCATTTCTTTTTTATTATACACACACGTTACTGCTTTATTAATAAGCTTTGGAGAATACTTCTAAATTTGGTGTAGCAGATGACTTGTCCCAATTCTTTCTTCTCTTAGTAGCTTTCAAAAACTTTTCTACAACTATGTTTTCCCACCAACACAGCATTTCAAAGACATTTTTCTTTCTGTTGACAGCTCCTGATGATCATAATTGTATTTTTGCGAGTTTAAGTCAAATATACACTGAGCCCAGTGCATTTAAATATTTGGAAATAAAATTAATTCTGTACATATCAAAAAAACAAATAAATGGGAGGGCGACTTTGGATTCATTTTGGTTCCCTTTATAATATCAAGCTGATGAAGTGTGATAGACTTAGCAGAACTGAACTTTATTCTTAGACAGAAATAAAACCAGTGACCATAAAGCCAACATCCAATGTGGCCTGTTTATTCTCTTTAGCCAAATTTTCCTATTATACAACTAACTGGGCAGTGCAGAGTAAATTTGTGAGCAGAATCCCTAAAGCCAAAAGGGATGGGACAGTGCTAAGTGACCCAGAATGTGATGATTGTTCTGAGTACTTCCACTAAAAGGTTGACTCTTATTTTTCAAACTTTCTCTGTAATCTCTTGTTATTTAAATGCCTCATTGCATACACAACAAAAAACCAGCAGAAAAAAAATATATAATTTCCATAGCAACTATTCCAAGGAACACAGTTCAGTCATTTGTACCATAAAATTTTATGGACTTTGACCAAAGCTTTTCTTTTTGTATTTTTTTTTAATCTGTCTTTATCTGTGTTCAAGTGGAAATATTAATATTAGGCATGAAGAATTTCATAGGAATCTATTATTAAAAACTAAACTTTACCACATGAAAGATCCCAAGAGGAACTGTGATTCTAAAGACAATAGAAGCAAGGATTTGCTTTAATATTCGAAACATCTACAGTGACATCACATAAAAATAGAATTTATACAGATTTTTACATCAAAAAATAATTTTCCACAGCAAAAAGATAAAGAAGTAAAGAATAAGTGAGTGCAATGGGGTTTTTAAATTTCTTTTTCCATTTAGAATTTTTTTTAAGGTTTGGAGTAGATTAATTTTGCAAAACCTTTGGGGATTTGCACACTTTGCTCTCTCATGACAAAATTTTAGGATGAGTGTACTGCATAGAGTATAATCATTCTTTCGGATGAACAAGTACAAACCATCAGCTCCAAACACCTCAGAAGAGATTTTGATTCTACTGTGAAAATCTCTACTACAATCTTAGTCTCAGAATATGGGATATTTAGTCTTCTAACATCAGAGCTGACCAGATGCAGGATATTCCAGAATAAGCTCATTTAAGTGAGATTATTTACTTAAGATACACCTTGCTATATTCTTGCCTATTACAAAGCTCACTGATATTGGTTTTCTTGACAGGAAAAAGGGGAATAGCTCTTATCAGCAGAAAATTCCTATCCAATAGTGCAAAATCTCATCACCTCTTCCTACCAGGGAACTCCCCTGATTTAGGAACAAAAGCGCATTCCAAGAATAATTTTACCTACACAAGAAAATTCAAGCTAAATTGGTAAATCAGACTGGGGATCAGAACCAGAGGAATGCAGACACTTCACAAGCAATTTTTTGTTGGCTTGTTTTTACACTATCTACTTGTCCTTCTGTTGAAGCCACCAGATCCATGTCAGAAACTGAATTATTCCTGGGTAAAGTCTCATGTCATTTTGTGTTGCAATACTGAACCCACCAGCTGAAGGAACCCACCAGCAGGCCAGTATTTAAAGTGGCTCTGTGACCAACAGAGCTCCAAATGAGCCCCACTCAGAGCAGAATCCCACATGAAATAGTGGCTAGAAACAGAAGAGACACTATCTTCAGCCCATTTGTTCATCATTCTGTAGGACTTCAGATGACAGATCTGAAAAAATAATAATTAAGGCTATGTAAACAATGTGACTGAAGCTGCCTCAAAGTTCATAACAGCCAGTCTGAGAAATTTCTGGGTTTAAGGCACTAAAGTTTATTGATGGATGAGGTTTTTTATTAAATTGGCACTCAAATGCAGAGACATCAAAGCATCCAATGTTCCAGCAGCATCTGAGAAACAGTTAATGGTAAAAGGGAAGTCTTCAATCAAAACTAAGGCAAAGAGGGTTTTATAAGTGAATGGCCACAGAAACTGTTACCTGATTAAAACCACACAGACAAGTGTGTTTACAGTCTCAGAAATAACCCTCACAGGTAATTAAGTTAAATACTGGTAGGGACAGACAAGTAACAAAGATTTCAACCTTTGATTTAGGCTGGCTCATCCTTATGAAAGTTTTACCACGTTTAAAGGGGATGTGTTACACACAACAGAAAATTCATGTCAGCTTCAAAAGAACAGGTGTCATGGAAAGAGGAAAAGGAGAGTACAATATATATTGTTTATCTAAGAAGGATCACAAAGTCATAGAAAAAGCAAAATTACTCATTGAAGGGAGTACAGAAGCTTTACAAAAAGCAGAGAGAAAATCAGGGCACTAAGAAGAGGATTCACCAAGGCATCCCTCTGCTTTTTTAACTACTGACTTAAAAAATAAAATAAAATATCCCAGAACCAGGAAAACCAAATATATCCCAATGTATTACAGTCCAAAATCCTTCCTCTGTAAATTATTCACACTAAAATATCTGCAAATAATAGTGAAGTAAAGAAAAAAAAAGGAAAATTAGAATGTGAAAAGCCTAAGTATAGAATGCACAACTTAGGTTCTCAAAAAGAATCAGTTACAGGAAGGTATTAATGCCCATCAAAATTAAACAAAATCCTTCTCACTAGAACTTCCAAATCCTCCAAATACCTGGACCAGCAGCAGCATCACTGAGGTCTCCAGTAAAATCAAAAATCAAAGCAAGAAAGGCCAAAAAGCTCATCTGATTATGCAAAATATCTAATTTTAATCAAGCAGTCAGTTGATTACTCTAGTGAGAGAGGTCACTTAAAAATAACACAAAACAGAAATAAACATCAACTCCTGAAAGGAGTGGGGAGGAGAGGCAGGACCAGAGAAAACCTCTTCCAACTCTGCCCAAAAAATCATTTAAAAACTTGCTGTTCTCCAGCTTCCTGGCAAGTTTCCAGCACTTCTCCAGGGGCAACTGAAATGAGGCTGGTCATCTTTACTCAGATATCTACACACAAAACCCAAAAATCTGCCCCTGGGCGAGTGGCAGCTGCAGCACTGCTCCACCTTCCTCATTTTTGCACAACACAGCTCTGGAGTGAAATCTGCCTTCACGTTCCTGAGAGACAATTTCAAAATAAAATAAAAGGGAGTGTCTGTTATCAATATTATATTAATAAGTTATCAATATTATATTAAATAGAGCCTCAAAAATTAGAATCAGGGAGATAGGATGTGTCACTCAGTGTCCTTGATACCTGTTCTAGAACACGAATTTTTAAACCTGCCCAGATCTCTTCCATCGGAGCAAATTAACAAGATCCTGTTAATTTGAAGCAGAAATCACATCAGAGATCAACACCAGTGTTTGCTCTCTTATAGCACTTATGGGTTTTAATCACATCAGGTTTAGAACTTCAGATCAATACAATGAACTTCAGCTCACCAACATGAAAATTAATGAGCAAATCTGATTTAAATTCCAAGTTCATCAATTTATAATGAAGCTGAAGATAAAACCTCTTGATAGTTTCCTTTTTGCATGCTTTAGGAAATTTTACCCAAGAATACTTTTCAAAATCATATTTTATTGTTTGGTTGGGGGTTTTTTTAGTAAGTAATAGATTAAATTTTAAGCCAATCCTCAGTACATTTATTACCACCATGCAAAATAAAGACAGAGAGAGGCAGAGTGTAAAAATGGCTCTGCAGGAGCTATCGAGGTCAGAACTCCATCTGCATTTTTTAATGCTATGCATATACTCTAAGTCACAGTTGGATTTATGTTCCAACTTTGGAATTTATATCACATCTATGTCACATCTAATTCCACACCTTCATTCAAGGCTCAGGCTTTAAACGGTATTTGAAAATGCTGGAAAGTTTTGATTCTTCTATTTATTTAGGCATTTAAAGAAAAAAAAAAAAAAATCAGTATAGTAACCAGAAATCTCACACTTCTAAAATTGAAAGGATATGATGATATGCACACATACAAAAAAAACCCCATTCATTTACAGCTCCAGATAAAATTTATTACACAGATTGAAACAGTAAGAAAAATAATGCATTCATCCTGCATATATATTATGTTAAAATAAGAACTATTGAAATGCCAATTTTCTGTATGTTAATTAAAATTTCCATCCAAAAGTTAAACAAAAAAAAAAATCAAGTCTATCAAATAATATTACCCAGCACTCTTTAAATGCAAATTATTCTAAAAAATTAAAAATTTGGCAAAGGAATTTAAACAGCTCATAAGCAGGCAGACAACGTGGAAGACCACAAAGGAAATGTAGAATATAACTACACTGTGTCCATTTGTCAAGTTTTGACTTCTAATTTCAATGTTAGTATTTCCCATAGATATGATGCTTAGAATAAATTGTTTTTACAGTGATAGACAAAAACTAATGTTTCAATGTGAATATTGTGGCCCTTTTACTCCTCTTTTATTAGGAATGTAAATGACAGATTGTATTTAAATGTAAATCAACTAGCTTTAGAGGTCACTGATCAAGAAGAATGATTTGCCTTTAGAAAAGTAACTGATGAGGAGGAAAATGGAACAACTTCAATTTATTTTCTTTTTCTAACCACAATTCTTTAATATGAATGAGAAGTACAACAAGGAAACCACAAAAATTGAGATACAGGATGCCTTTCCCATGTTGATCTGCATTTAGAAACTATGGAAAAGACTTTTGGAAAGCTCATTTGTGATTAGGAGAGGAACACATTTAAAAACATTGTTTAAGGGGCAAAAAATCCTGCATTGTCAAAATAATAAGCCATAAAACCTGATAGGTCTTTTCCTACTCTAATTGCTTCAGTTTTGGGCCTGTGGGTCATGTGTTACCTCACAGCAAAACAGAGCAAGAAGTGTTTTAAGACACAGCTCCACTGCCTAAAATATCAGCAAAAAACCACCAGAGAAATGCTGATGGCCTTTCAAATTTAAATTCTGGCTTCCAGCAGCATATGCTTATGTTACACAGATTTGCATGTGGCATTCCTGTGCTCTTTTACACAATGTAATAATTAAAAATAAAAGCACAGAGGTATCTGTTACACACTTCCCTTTCCATACAAATGGGCTATCATGTTCCCTATCAAATATAGAACAAATAGTCAGTGTTTGTAAGAATATTACTAATCTAAATAAAGTGATATTAAAAAGCTTTATCCACTGTGTGGTATCTGGAAATATATGGAGAGAAAGAAATACAGTGAAATAATAATGATGCTATAACTATTTTCTGATGGCGCAAGACTTCTTTATTATTCTTTAACTACCTTAGAGTATCTCTATTACATGAAGCTTTTGAGATTTTCAAGGAAAAGAATTATGTTTACAATTTATTTCTGTTCTGTCCAAACATTATTCAACAGGCCAGGCTAGTGTCTACAGTTACTTTCAACCTTTATCCATCTTTCAAAAAAAAAAAGTAAATTTACAACACTAAAATGTAGCTCTAAAGCAGTCACTTGAAGGCATTCTGGATTTAAACAAGTTTAAATATAACAGAACTTCTTGGAAGAGGGAGCTGAGAAAAAGATGAGCAATATATTCCAACTGGGCAGTTCAGCATCCTTCTCATGCCTCCAGAGGAAAGGTGGGATAAAACACCTCCCTGCTGGCCTTTACTTTCAGGTGCTTGTAAATTTGAGTTTGGCTCCTTGGGGTGACATCAGTGCTTTGCCTCCTGTGGATTGTGGTTGGTTTGCACAGGAATCAAAAATCACTGAATTATTTAGGTTGGAAAAGACCTCCAAGATCAGGGACTCCAACCTGTGACCCATCCCCACCCTGTCACCAGCCCAGAGCACCGAGTGCCACATCCAGGCCTTCCCTGGTCACCTCCAGGGATGGGGACGCCAACACCTCCCTGGGCAGCCCCTTCCGATGCTTAACAACTTTTCCATGAGGGAATTATTCCAGATGTCCAGTCTAAACCTACCCTGGTACAGCCTGAGGCCGTTCCCTCTCCTCCTGTCCCTGTTCCCTGGGAGCAGAGCCCAACTCTCCCCAGATCCATCCTCCTGTCAGGAGTTGTGCAGAGCCACAAGGTCCCCCCTGAGCCTCCTTTTCTCCAGGCTGAGGACCTTTCCCAGCTCCCTCAGCCCCTCCTGGTGCTCCAGCCCCTTCCCCAGCTCCATTCCCTTCCCTGGACACATTCCAGCCCCTCAATGTCTCTCTTGTCATGAGGGGCCCAGAACTGGACACAGCATTCGAGGTGTGGCCTCACCAGTGCCCAAAAAAGGGGGACAATCCCTGCCCTGGTCTTTGCTGTTTAAGAGAGCAAGATTTTAGAGGCCAGAGACAGATTTTAACAGGAAATTTTCAGTGAATTCCTAAAGCAGAACCTGGGGGAAGGAGGAAAGGACTGATCAATTGAGCTTCCAATAGTGAGAGATTCAACAACTCCAAAGGCCAAAGCAGAAAATTCCGTATGACCAAAAATGCTGGAGGTGGGGATGCTGCTGTCCTTCAGGAAGCTTTGTCAGTAGATTCAGTTAGGGGGGAAGTCATTTTTTGGGATCTGAAAACTGAGCCGGAGTTGGACAAATGTGGTTGGAAATGTAACCTCTGCCTCAAGGGAAAATTCTCCAACCAAATTTCAGCCTAAGCACCTCCACTTACTGGAACAGGGACGGTCAACTCAGCATCTCTTACTAAACAAAGATGTACATACGGTTTCTAAACCCCGGTTCTCCTTAGCTCGTAGTTTAATAAAACATCTCAAAGTTATATTTCTACACTGTAGGAATGACAAATCCCCTGTATTTTCCAAAGGCAGGTTGGAAACAAGCATGGATTTCTGAAGCAGGCTGCTCTCCAGAGCATCTGAACCCAGCACCCATCAACCATGTGCCACAGTAACATAAACCATGGGCCCAATATTCTGTTTTTGAAACTCTGCAATGATACAGGAATAATCAGAACTCAAAGAGCAATAATTACTTTTTCCTTAATATCTGAAAATCACTGTGCATCTACAAATTCCAAATTCTACAGAACTGCCAATCTTTTCAATAAACAGACCAAAGAAGGAAAGAGGAATCTGTCAGAGGAGAAATCGGTTAAAATGCCTGACAAGAAACCAAGGCTTTTCATTTTAATACTGATAATTACAGAAATTAAATAATGCTGGCAATGGTATGATGATAATTATACACACAGAAAAAAAAGGAGCAGATTAAGCGAATTACTCAGAAAAGCTGTCTCATGAAAATACATACTTTTAATTTTTCTATTTTTTTAGCCAGGAAATGGTGATATTACTTTAAAAAAAAATGTGATTATCATCCATTTATCTTGGAAAACAGAACTGGTGATATCACTTATAGATTCCTGATCTTCACTCTCCGAGAGCATCACCTTCATATCCATAGTCAAATAACAAAATTTAATACAACTAAATCTGGCTATAGCCCAAAACTTATTCCAAATAAATAAAAGCCAAAAAACACATTGCAGCCATTTATTTTTCTTAAAGCAGAACCAGCTGGATGTGCTGCTCAGAAATCTAATTAGAGCTCTCATTGAAATTATTTTTTTGTATTCCAGTTGATAGTCCAAGTTTACTACACACTGGCATCTCAGCAAGAACCTATCCAGCACAGCCTGTCAGTGCTGCCACAGGAACATCATGGTGAAAAACTGGCTTGTCATCCCATCCCAGGTGTTTTGCCAAATGAGAAGATGCTCCAAGGGCTGGAGCCCCTCTGCTCTGGAGCCAGGCTGGGAGAGCTGGGGGTGCTCACCTGGAGAAGAGAAGGCTCCAGGGAGAGCTCAGAGCCCCTGCCAGTGCCTGGGACTCAAAGGTCTCCCTGGAGACCAACTCCTTCCCAGAGCTGGACAGGGATGGAAGGACAGGACAAAAGGGAATGGCTTCAAACTGGAAGATGGAAGGTTTAGATTCTATTTTACAAACAAATTTCTAAATGGGTGGTAAAGCATTGGACCAGAGAGCCCAGAGAAGCTATGGCTGTCCCTGGATCCCTGGAAGTGTCCAAGGCCAGGCTGGATGGGACTTGGAGCAACCTGGGACAGTGGAAGTTGTTCCTGCCCATAGCAGGAGTTGGAACTGGATGTTCTGCAAGGCCCCTTCCAGTCCAAACCATTCCACGATTCCAGGACCCACCAGCATTTCTGCAGCACTGGGCTACTTGAACATCTTCATTTCCTGCATCTAACTGATGCTCAAAAAAAGTGCTTTGCTGTTTTGTGGATGTGGGAGGGCTTCTGCTCCTGCCCCACTCCCCAGGTGCAGCCTGAGCATCACTTTCATCCTCAAGGTACCACAAAATCTGCATCTCCCGAGCTTCTGCCATTGCACACTTTAGGGACGACTGCAGGTGAACCACAAACAGTGCCTGAATTGTGGCAGCAAAACACAGGGACTAAACAGGTTAACTGCAAAGTGCAGCCTCTAATTTGTTATTTTATTCTGGTGTGCACACATTAACAAACTGTGATTAGCCTCAGTCAGAACTGAACTGGTGGAGGAAGAGATGGGAGGAAATTTCAGGTGCCATTGAACTGGAACTTATCTAATGAACTTGCTGGTTTGAATTCCTGGCTACATTAAGTGCTATTACTCTAAAGGCTTGGAGGGATCTATTATAACAAGAAAGAGGGGAAAAAAAAAACCCAATCCTTTTTCTTTTATTCCAAATTTTAAAATTTAATACACCTGATACGATTATTTCTTGTATGGAATAACAGGCCCAGGCTTTTCCTTTGTCTATCCCACAGTTCAAATTCTCCATAAATTTGCCATCAAGTCTATGGCTGGGCTCAGTGATCTCAGAGGTCTTTACCAACCTTAACAGTTCTATAGTTCTATGAAGGAAATCAAGAAATTGCTGTCTCTAAAACTGTCTTTTTATTCCAGCTTTGCCTTTGCAGGTCCCAGATGAGATTTCTCAATCATTTAAGACTTCATGCCACATAAAGTTTGCTGTGCAAATGGGAAATTCAGTATTTTGGCAAATCAGCAGTTCTTTTCAATCCAGTAATTATTTCTTTTACAAAGAGAGAAGTTTACAACAATGTTATGCAAATTGTCTCTCTAGTTTTTTTGTCATTTGCTTATTTTTTGTAAATCATGAGCACATTGTTGACTTTTAAAGTGTTTGAGAAAAGTTTTTAATAGCCCAATTTCACCACAGAAGAGTTTGACTATAGTTTTATTGCCCTATAGATGGAAAATTAACTCTTTAGATTTGCTAAGTCATATTATTCTAAAATACAGTAATTTTTTTAAAGGCAAATTTTGACTTCAGAGGCATTTTCAGTCCCACCTACCATTTAAATTCTCCTACCTTTATTAAATTTTTGCAATGAGTCTAAGTTCCCACCACAAATGCATGTTCTGCATGAAATCTTTCCTGAAATTGTGCCTAAGGCATCCCAGACTTAGGGAGGGGGAGAGTTTAATCTCAAGTATTAATGTAATATGTTCCACCTAATGATTTTCTATGCCAACTTCCATGTATAATTTAGAGTTCCTTCAAAAGCATGCATGAGGTCAGAAATTAATAGATATAATGATGATTGATATTTTTGCCCAGCTTTTGACTAACACTTTGAATGCAGCAATAAACAACTGAAGTGAAACACTGAAATTATCAATTGCTGTTTACATACATCTGCATTCAAACTGTGAGTTTATTATGACTTCAGCCTTAATCTATGCAGAAAGAATCCATGAATCCATGTTCAGCCTTGCAGGTAACTTCTAGAAAACTGTTCAGTAAATTTTCACTTGTTCAAAGTATCAATATAAAGCATATTTATCCAATATTTCCCTGCCTCCCCAAATCAATAAAAGTATGTTCACTGCTACAAAAAAACAGAAGTGAAATTTAAGAATATCTGCATCCCCAAGTTAAATGTGGAACAACTCACAAAGGCTTACATCAACATTCATGTGACCAAAATAATGTTTTACTGCTTTACCTTTCTTTCACCAGGACTAGCAAGCACTGACCAAATCAAATGCTTTAATTACCTGCTATGAGCACAAACATCTTCCTGACACAAGCCATTATCCACCTGCCTCCAGAAAATCAGTTTAAATTCTGCTAACATTTCTTAGAAGAAAGATTTGCAGCCTGCTCAGGCTAGCTGTCCACTACTTAAAATATTTTCCCAAGCATCTTCTATTTTCTACAGAAGAAAGAATTAAAAAAGAAAGAAGAAGGAAAAAAAAAAACAAAAACAAAAAAAAAAAAAAAAAAACCAAACAAAAAAAACAGGTAAAGGGATGGAAATTGCAACCACCACAAGGATAAAGAGAACACTAAAAATAGTTCACGCACAAAATCTGAGTTATTTGGTAAATTGGGATCATTCATGAAAACTGGTGCAATATACAAAAAAATCAAAAGTAAAAAAAAAAGGAAGTAAAAAGTAACTACTTCTGAAGGAAATGGGAATAGTGTGGAAAGGAATGGCTAAAAGGTTCTAAAGGTCATATGGAAAGCAACAGAACTGCCATGGTGCATTCAGTCTGGATACTCAGCTTTTAGAACAGCTACCCAGAAACAAGAGGTACAGAAGGAAGTCATGTGGCTTCTATACCTTGTATCTGGAGAATCACACTCCCAGTCAAAGATGAAATTATTATCTCTCTGTCCTGTTATACAGGTATTATTTTTGGATTTCTTCTTATGTTGTCCAATCCAACCTACACCTAAATCTTTCAAGATATTACTCTTGTGACATTCTGACTCATCCATACACCTGGGGCTATGCTTCCCCCCTCCTCTTCTTGATGTTACCATCCTGCACCTCACTGTCTGCACTCTTTCTTAGCAGCAATCTCATTCCATCACATGCACTCAGAAAACTACTACAAAGCTACTTCAGCTCTTTGTAAAGTCAGTGCTTTCTCAAACTTCTTCCACGAACTAAATCACCTCTCTGCATCACTCTGCTCACCTTCACTTTTAAAGGTTTTCAAAACTTCACTCAGGCACCCACTGGGCTGCAGTTTAATGAGCCTTCCCTCCTGCAGCACTGATGGTTTCAGCTGCATCCACCTGTTCCTCACCACTCCTTCCTATCCACACACTCTGCTCCCAGTTCTGCTCATACAGGGATTTGTTCAGGTGCAGAACGAACTGGGTGAAACCAAGAATCAAAAAAAAAAATCCAGGTTTGGAATGAGTACTTCTAAAACGAAAGTTAATTTAGCACAGCTCAGCTGTGCACAAATGACAGAGCACAGCTCAGGAGCTGGCACAGAATGAGAATCATCAACAGCAGCTGCTTGACTTAGCCCTGGAGCTAAGGAATTACTGAAAACAAGCTTTCTGCAACAGGACATTGAGTTCAGCTCCAAACATCCCATAAAGCAGCTGACTAAACTGTGAAACAGGTAATGCTGCACCCTCTCAAAGGCTGGGCTTGACACCTGCAAGGAAACTCTTCCAAAGATCTGTTCCCTCATTGCTTCCTCTCAGCCTCCTCCCAGGGCTTGACTTGGCTGCACCATGGAAGGAAAATCACCAATGGCTGGGATTGGGATGGGATTTTGTCACGGAGCCACACCTTGGTGACTGATTCTAACTCTGTGTTTGTACTCCATCTGAAAAATTCCAGTTTTCACTTGAAACAGAGGGGCTGAGTCTAATTTTCCCAGGTATTTACACTGCACCTGGCACAAACAGAGTGGGAACACTGCCCAAGGCTCATAATCAAAGGTACTGTAATATGGGACACCCCAGCCTGCCCTTCCCTCTCAAAGAGACATAAAAACCATTAGAGAAACCATCACTACCCACATGACAACCACAAGGTGAAGCTCTCTTGTTTCCCACCTCCCCTCTTATTTTTAAAACAGAAATTCAATCCAGAAGTGCTGATATGATGTTCACCAAATAGTTTAGGTGGGAAGAGACCTTAAAGACCAATCCCTGCCATGGCCAGGGACACCTTCCACTGTCCCAGGTTGCTCCAAGCCCCATCCAGCCTGGCCTTGGACACTGCCAGGGATCCAGGGGCAGCCACAGCTTCTCTGGGCACCCTGTGCCAGGGCCTCCCCACCCTCACAGGGAAGAATTTCTTCCCAATATCCCATCTAACCCATCCTCTGGTGGTGGGAAGCCATTCCCTTTTGTCCTGTCCTTCCATCCCTTGTCCCAACTCCCTCTCCAGCTCTCCTGGAGCCCCTTCAAGCCCTGGAAGGGGCTCTGAGCTCTCCCTGGAGCCTTCTCTTCTCCAGGCGAGCACCGCCAGCTCTCCCAGCCTGGCTCCAGAGCAGAGGGGCTCCAGCCCTCAGAGCTTCTTCTCATGTGGCGAAAGTCCTGGGATGGGATGAAACACAGGAATAGAGACAAGGGAGCTCCTGTACCATGGAATCTGACATTTGGTTCTCTCTGAACCCAAGTGTCTGGAAGTTTCAGTGCAATATCTGCAAACCACCTGTCTTCTGGAGCAGGTGGAAAGGCTGTTTGGAGAGCATTTTCCTGCAAATGGAATTTGATTAGTACATGAACCTGCCATGTAATGTTCTTATAATGAGTAAATTAGTAGGTGATATAAACCTCTGGAAAAGGAAAGACTGTAATGAAAACCTTATTATCCTTTTTACAGTAAGGCTGAACAGAAACTTGATGCTATGTTTAAATTGATCATGGTTTCATTCCCACCCCCAGGCAAACCTGCAAAAACTCAATGAGCAGTGTGATTTCATTAAATATATGTATAATGAACAATTTTCTTGTCCTTTGAAAACAGCTGATTTGAAGGAAGACTGTAGCATAATGACTGACATCTGGGTTCTACAGCCTTTCCAATCTACACAGGATTTCCTATTACTGACTGGAGGTGAAAGAATCACAAACACAGAGAAAGGAAAGGAAAAACAGTCTTAATAAGCCCGGAGCACATGAATTTTAAACAGCTGAGAGAAATGCAGCAACTTTGTGGAGTTGGTGGGAAGTCTGCTATGCTGAGAAAGCTGTTCAAACATGCCCTCTGCTGAGCCTGGAAGAGGATGCTCAGGACACCCATGGACTTCAAAGAAATCTGGAATTGTGATGGATTAGAAACTGCCCTGACTGTATCCATTTGTACCAGAAGCAGGACAGCACTTGTCTTGGGAAAGCACTCTAGGAAATGGTAGAGAGAAAATATTTGGCTTTCCAGATATAAATCTCTGCTCTTGGGAAAGACAGAGCAGCAGGGTGTGAAACAAATACACAGAAGTTACTCAACTTACTTTGTTTTGTCCTAATTCCACAGAGGAAAGAAACATGGTTGACCTCTAAAATTCAAAAAAAATCCTATGCCAGAAAAAAAAGAAAAAGAAAAAAAAAAAAAAAAAAGTATTTAAATGTGGGATTTTTCTGTATCTCTTACATAAAGAGGTCTGAAGAACAGTGCTTGTTTGAACCTTAAAATATCCATCACTCTACTACTGTACTTTTTGAAGCAAGAGACATCTATAAATACACATGGATACAGGCTGTACAGTTCCAGTGACAGAGACTGTAAGGTATTTCACTGAGAATCCTCAAAATTCATTCAGCTGGCAAAGCAGCAGCCAGATCCATATGGTCAGATGACATAAATCTGAGATGCCTGTGGTTCTGCACTGCCACGTCTTCTAAGTGGCTATTTAAAAATTATTATGGAAATTTTAAAAATTACCTGTTCTCAAAATAACTGAAATTTTAAACACAAAGAAAATCCAACCTAATTACATGAGGTTCAGTGCAAGGGCATTTTGAAGAGTTTAAAACATTTTTTCACTGATGCTATGGTGTTATTCTCAGAAGGGAACTGATTTCCCCACTAATGGATCTGAGAATAATCTGGAGAAGCAATACAGAAGGGAATAATACCACCCCAGAAAAAAATATATAGATGTAGAGATATTTAACTGAAAATCCAAGACAAAATGGTACAGTAACTGCAGAGTTGTACTTTGAATTGTTTGCAACCTGTCCAAGCAATTACCATCACTCTGTGCTCTGACCACAGAGGAAACCAACACATCTAATCTGGTTTTCAGTCTTCAAAACACCTCTCCAGTCACACTCTTACTGGAACTGAAAATCCCCTAAGTCAAGGAGAAAGACAGAAAATTCATTTTCTTCTTTACCAACACTAAAACATGCAGTGACTTCTTGCATATATACATAAAAAGCTCCAAACTCCAATGGGATTAATTAGCAAGTGATTACTGTTTGCAGGCTAAAGGAAATATGAGAAGTAAACAGGTGACAATGGAATGCCAGCCCTTCAAAAAAAGCAATTTTCCTAACGTCAGATTAGTTTTTCCACATAGGAACTTTTCATATACAGTTTTCATCTTGATAGTGAATCTTTGATCAGTGTCTCTGAAAAAATAATCTCTGTGAAGATTAAGAAAACAAAGGAACCCAGATAAACTCAAAAAAGGCAATGAAACTTTCAGGCTATCAGGTAAATAAATTATTACAGGCATCTTGGTGGAATACAAAGAGCGTTCATATAGGATTATGATGGAAAGTGAAAGGGTTTAAGAAAAAAAAACAAAAACAAGGTGAAACTGGCCCCTTTTCAAACCAAATAATATATTAAGTAGTCACAAAAATTGGCAAAAAGCAGCCAATGTCAATCCAGGATCTAATCAATGCTGTCTGTGCTATGAAACCTGGCCCCCGAGGCAGCTGCTGTATCTGAGCCAGGGCAACGAGGGGGAGACCCAACATGAGAGACAGGAATCCACGGTCAACTGGGAAGTAATTCAATTTTAGTGACATGATATTGCTCATTGTATCCATTTCCTCTAAAACACCTTTAACCAACACTTCAGGCTCAGCCACCTTTTCTGGAAGCTTCCCTGTGAACACCCTTCAGAGGCTGTTCCACAGGCTACAGGGATGCTCAAACTCTGGTTTTTCTTCTGGGCTTCATCCTCTTTGCCTTTTACCTTTCCTACCTCCCTTTTCTACTGGCTGCCAACTCTCTGCAACACTTCTTGCTTCCAAAGCATTTGAAAAAGGTTCATAATTGGTTTTCACGTCTTGAACGTTTTTGCAGAATTATTTTTTGCCTCCTGTATAACATTTTGGGCATTGAATACTTGCACATTATGATACCTTTTTTAAAAAATTCTCTTATCTAAAAGTAGCTTTCACTGCTGTCCTGAGTCCTCATTGCTTTTCCCTCATTTTCTATTTTAATGAATATTATTTCTTTTCGTTACTGCCTTGAAATGGTTGGACTCCATAATTTCCCAGGTCTTTTCCAACCTAAACGATTCTATGGTTCTGTGAAGTTTCTCAAGAACAAAATCCCAAAGTGCTCTTTTTAATTGCCTTTTAATCACATCTCCCTCTATGTGTAGTTCTTTCTGAAAATTAAACACTACCATAGTGAATTTGCCTTTTTCCCCCACCTCCTACAAGGCTTTGAACCAACATTTCTGTGATGGAGTCCCAAACTCCTTCAAAACCAAGTTTTCCTCTCCTGTGATCCCTGACTACACTGCAGTAAAGTTGTCTTCAGACAAATTCTGCCCCATCCACACTGAGCTTTTCGTACTTCACTGCAGAACTTCAGTCAATGCAATATAATTATATTGCCTGTTCAAACAATTAACTCCTTTATTTAATTGAATTCTCAGCTTTCTGGAAGGTAAAGCAGAACCTCATATCTTCCCTATATAACTTGTACAGTATCACCAGTCCCCAGAGGAAATTCCTGCCACCACTCTGGAAAAAAATGAGGTGAAGAGTAAAGTGAGTATTTCTAATTATTAAATTAAATAAATAAATAAATACAGCAGAACACTCCATCATCAATCTCCCTGCTCAGATTGCAGATTTTATCAAGCTCACTGACCAGGGGCAAAAATGACTGATGAAAATGCTTCTTTCACCACTGCATAAAATGGAGAACATGGTAAAAACATGAGGAAAAGTAATTCTACTTTACATGTGAAATAGTTGGCTTGAAGTTACCAACTGATCCCAGAGCCCTCTGAAAACCTGAAGTTCTGCACAGCTTTGTTCAGGAAAAGAGGAAATACTCGTATGTCACTGTGTAAATCTGTGACACATCCACATCCTCAATGCCTCATGTCCTTCCACCTCCACAAAGAAGCAGAAGATGTATCTATAGAGTGTCCATGATGGGAGGCACTCAATGCTTCCCACAGGAAGAGAGCCTAACCTCATTATTCAATTTTTTAATAAATCACAGAGAAGAAATATGATTGATTAAACCCTACCCCATCCCTGGAAGTGTCCCAGGCCAGGCTGGATGGGGCTTGGAGAAACCTGGGATAGGGGGAGGTGTCCCTGCCCATGGCAGGGGGTGGGAACTGGATGATCTTTAAGGTCCTTTCCAACCCAAACCATTCTGGGATTCTATGAGAAGACAGAGGGCAGGGAAGTGAACAGAACTCACAGCAGTTCCTATGACACAAGACCTTAAAAGCTCCTCTAATTGTTCACTCCTCAAGTTTCAAAGTACCAAACAGGCAACACTTCTCCCTTCAGATTCGTGGAAGCCATTGCAGCAGGATGTTTCAGAGAAGGGAAGCTATGAAACAATAACTATTCTGCCCTCAATTAAAAACTCTGCTCCAGTTGCTGCCCTGAGATTCAGGGAGTCCATGACCAGCTGGTTCTTAGAGGCTGGATGGACTATCCAGGGATCAATCAAACCATACATATCCTCTTTGCTTCCAACCACCATCACAGAAAGAAGGACAGATTTTATCATTAACTTTTATTATTATTTTATTATTAACTTTCCCTGTGATCAGCATGTTTAGTATTTTCTGAGTTGCAGAAAGTTTTGTACAACACACACTTGGACTTGGGCAGACTTTGGCATTCCAGAGATGTCATCAGACCAACCCACAATTCTGCTAAAATCCTCCATTTGTTCTAACACGTAACAGTCAAGGAACTTCAGCAAGCTTTCAGTGTTCAGTTCACTTCCAAACTTTTTAGACATCCATGTGTTTGTGTTTAGGTTTAGGAATCAAAGCTCCTGAAACAGAGTCAATGGAGGCACCTCCAAAAATTATTCAAAATACCTCAGGCAGATATTATCAGTCATATTAAAGTTCTACTAAATTCAATTCATCCCAATATTTGCAGATTCACAGTGTGTAAGACAGCACTTCCCAAGTCTAATTAAAACTTTATTCACACATCTGTTAAAAGCAAAACTATACTAAAAAAGCAAACCCAAACAAACCCAAAAAGCAGCAGTAATAACCTACATGCTCCACTTCACAAAGCTGGATTTCATTCACAAATCTATCAGGTTTTATTCTTTACATGAGATGACTCACTGCATGTTCACTCCCTTCAATCTTCAAACATTTTGTTAATATATGCAGGAAACAAAGCTACAAAAGTTTGCTTATGAAAAGGGAGGTTTTTCTATAAACCCAGAGCTTGCAAAGGTGGAAGAATTTGCCTTGTACAGAAAAGAATATTTAGTATACAGTGGAATACTTAAGTAACAGAGACATTCTTTCAGTGGGATTAATCCATGTCTTACAGAATAACAGAGAAATAATGGTAATAATGAGGTATTATTCTACATGAAAGAAATAATCAGGTAAATTTGGCCCAAAGCTAGAGGGAAATATCAGCAAAATCTTGGTAGGGATTGCTTGAGATTACCATTTTCTTTGCCTAAGAAACGAACAGAAAGGCATAAAGCCCTAAAAGCTCCCTTTCAGTCTGAATTTTATGATGATACACTACTCTTGGTCAAAATGTAATGGAGAAGGCGAGAACACTGGAAACAGTAAAAAACAGAATTTACTCTCGGTCTTTCATCAGCCTGTTTTTATGGTATTTGACAGGAAGCCACCCTACCAGCCCCTAAAGAGTAAGAACATCACAAATCTTAGTTTTATTGCCCTTTTCATAAAAAATTCTTCAAAAGCTCATGTTTCATCGGTCTTCTAACTCCAGATTTTTTTTCCTTTGATGTTAGGTTTTAAACAGACAGGTATTTTAAACTTCTTTTCTTGTTGTGCTTCCCACTTGCACATCACAACACCTAACCTCTCTCTCAGAATTCCTTCTACTCATTTTTATTTTTTAATGTAAGCCAGGAAAATGCCTCCATTACTTTTTCACTCTCCATTCTGTATGTGGCAGAAATCTCTATTTCCTTTGTTTGATTTGAAATCAAAGACAGTTGTAAGAAACCAGACAGCTCCTCACAATAGCAGAGGAAACACAGACAGAGAGCTCTGTTTTTCTCAAAAGCACACCAAGACCTATCATCTTACCTCATCTAGAGAAGAAATAAACTCCACAATTCCCTTAAATCAGGCCATAGGCTACAGCCTATATTATCAATCATAACCATTACTCAAATCCAAACAGTTCCAACATCCACAGGCCTTCTCTGTTAAGAAAAGCAGTAAGACCCATTTTTCAAACTGAAATACTATGTAACAGTAGCAGAAGACAGAGAGCAAATTAAAAATAACCAAGTAAAATGAACAAAACATCTAACTGATGAAGCTGTTACTGTTCTTCCTTCCAAAGCTTCAACAAACTGAAAGTTCACCTCTGCTGGCTCACAGAGCTGGGGAACACAACTCATAAATGGGAGCAAGGAATTAGTATGAAAAAATTCAAGCTTTTTTTGTGAGCAACCTCCACTGTATTTTCATGAAGGTTGCTTTTCTTGGAGTATAATGGGAGATAGATTCCAGTTGACTTTTCCCCACCTCTTAATAAATGAGTTTATGACCATCTTCCACTCCAATGTACTCTGGGGCAAAACCTGCTTCCCACAACATCTGTGTTCCCCCAGCTCAGGAGGAGTCTCTGCTAAGGCAGGATGTGGTGGATCAGATACAGAACTCGACATTTATGACTCTTCAAGTTCCAATAGCCTGAACCAAGTTCTTCATCTGCACAGCCTCCAGGTTAACATTCTTTTAAAAAGATTCTGGTGGTATCAGAGAATCAAAGAATTGTTTGGGTTGGAAGGACCTTTAAGATCATCTCATTCCCCCTCCCTGCCATGGGCAGGGACACTTTCCACTATCCCCAGTTGCTCCAAGCTCCATCCAGCCTGGCCTTGGACACTTCCAGGGATAGGATTAGTAAAAATCTGATTGCAAAGAGCTTTCATTTTCTTTACCTCTGAATTTCCCCAAACTGAGATAGATGCCACACAAGCCTCAGTGAAAACAGAGACCTGTTGTGCTGTAGGGAAAACTCGCTTTTCCCCTTAAACTCAGTTCAAACCATGTAATCATTTAAAGAAAAAAAAATTACTTAGGTGTTTCTGGTTTGTCACCTCTTGGATTTAAATGGAAGTAGAAATATGGGCTCTTTGATCATTACAGAATGTTTATGAAGCTGCAGAGAAATAATTCACAGCACTGGCCTGTGACAGCAAAGCTGTTGGCAAAGCAGCACTTAAGGAGACAGTGATTTAATTTCCAACACCTCAGCGAGCCCTAGGTGGGTGCTGCTACTACAGAAGAGGAGAACTGTCCTTGCTGAGGAGACTCCTCCAACCTTCCCCTAAACCAGGGCAGATTTGGGCAGAAGGGCTATAAACCCCAGGAGTCAGGGATAAAATGTGACATTCTTTCTAGAGGACAGGGAGCTGTTGCTTAGAAACTGTTTACAGACTGATCCTGCTGATGTACCTAAAAAAAAAATAAATTAGGTCATTCTTGGCTGTAGGTACGAGAGATCTTTATTGATATATATCCCTCCCCTTCTGTCTTTACTGTCAATAATTAACAATGCTTTAGGAAGGCTGCTTGGATGCTCTTTTGGCCATCAACTGCAGGTTCCCAATGGTAGAATTACCAATTTTAAAACTATCTGGTGCGCAAATTGGCATCACAGTTCCCCCAGCAGGCTGAGCCCAGGTTCCAGGCATAGAACTGGACCATCTTAAGAAGGGACTGGCAACAAAAGTGAAATCAAAAAGGAGTGGGGCAAAGTGCAATTAATCTTCTTAATTGTTGAATAGGAAAAAAAAAAAAGAAAAAGGAAAAAAATTAAGGAAAAAACATGACAATACCACTAGACCAAAGGAAATAAAAGTTCAGTTCTGCTTTTAAATGCCTGATGAAACTAGGTCTGCTAAAAATGAAAGGGGAAAGGCCACAACACCTCTTTGAAGCCCTGAGAGAACAAAGTCTGCCTTGAAGAACAAAAGGTGAGGTTGGAATTGGATTACTTTGTTAAGGCAAGTAGTACAAGGAGCTCCTAAGTACCTAAAACAAAGTTGCAAGCGAGCACTCACTGCTCACAGAGAAAACAAATTCGTTCAGAGCAGATGGGGAAGAAAAATTATATCAATCCAGAGCCAGTTTTCTCCTCCACATAAATAATCCACGCTTGAACAATTTTTCCTCATATAAATAACTACATTTATAAGAAGCCTCAAGTAAGAAAGCTCTTATTTCATTATTCACTTAAAAACCACTCCAAAAATTCAGACAAATCACTGTTTTCTAAGTAAAAGAAAATAAAACGCTCAGCTTGTGGTAATAAAGAGCTCATTGTCATCATTCCAGAGAAAGTCATTTTTTTCTCTTCACTTAAAAATAAATGTAACACGGGCTTGTTTTCTTACACGAAGCAAATCACATGAAATGAATACAAGTATTAGGGCAGGGAACCTAATGTAGAGAAGGGACAAATGTCACAGTGATAATCCCAAAAAACAAAGCTGGTGTTGGAGAACAAGTGCCTCTGGTTGAAACTTCAGGGGCAGATCTCAAATTCATCAACAAAGCCCACATTCCCTGCAGTGGCAGCACAAGGTCACCACACCATTCTTTAAGGCCAGAAAAATAAGGCTCAGGAGAGCCTGTGTAATTTAATCAAAGCTTTTTAATTGTAAGGACAAACACGAGCCTGTGCTGTGACACCCTGAGCACAAAGACACCCTCTTGGGAGGACTTGGGTAGGTGCAGTCAATACCTGAAACACAAGTTTGGGGTTTCAAGGGTCATCACAGCCTAACACAGGTTCAAAGTCTGGGCAAACTGTTGAACTCCTTCACTCAATGCATGGCTTCCCACCCAGGGAAGGTGGCTAATGGGATAAGATCCCATTCCCCCACACCAGAAATACAGACAAAGACAGGAAAAAAGGAGTCTTAACAACCACAAGTATTATTATTTGCAAATTCATCTAGAAATACACTTTGGATTAAAGTAATGCTAAATATTTAAAAAATTAAAGATAACATGGCCCATTTCCCAAAGGCTCCCAAAGCCACACGGGAGACTTGTGAAGCGTGGAGGAGAGGCCAACATGATTTTTATTCATGTCTTGCTGTGCTTATCTACATGGGAAAGAGAATTATGCTCTATTTAGCCCTCTGTCAGGTTGTTCAGGTTTTAAAATAACTGTTAATGAAATCACAAGCCTTCAACACAAACAGCAACAACAAAAATAGCACCAGGACAGCAAACATTGGACTGCAGCAACTCTGAGCCAGTGTGGAGCAAAAAAGCATCTCCCTACATTCAGCTGGCTTGAAATAAAACACAAAGAAAAACAGATTGCATTTTACTGAGGCCTCATTACAATGATTTGCATTTTGTAACAATCTTCACAAAAATGCAGCCCTTAAAAATTAATTTTTTTCATTTGTCTTAACAACCTGACTTAGCAAAAAGTAGTTCAGCAAGGGATGTGTTCATTACTTTAATACATAAGATATCTGGAAATCACCTGAAGCACAATAATTTATCGTAATAAAAAACAAAGTTTCCTATTTTTCAGCTTTTTCACAATATTGTGCAGAACTCAATTTTACCACATTTCAAATGCTTTTAGCTTTAAAAGTACTACTGACACATAATTTGCACTCCATTATTTAGAAATATATAGACATATTATTTTTTTTGGTCTGAAGTTTAGATTGAATTTTAGGAACGACTCTCAAAAAAATTCTTTCTTGCAAAGAATAAAATCGCAGGATCACAGAATCACACAATGGTTTGGGTTGGAAGGAACCTTTAAAGATCATTTAGTTCCAAACCTCCTGCCATGGGCAGGGACACCTTTCAGTAAAAGGTGGTGGTGAGATTTTGTCTTGCATTTTCATGAGAGAGGACCTTGATAAATATGGCTAAAAACCCAACACCTTCTTTAATGGTGATTACACAGCTGCAAGGACTGCATGTGGTGGTATGGTACCACTGCTAGGATAGAAGAAATCCAAGTGATTACACAACTTCACCAAATCCTTTTTATTTAGTGGGATCCAAAAATGAAAACACAACAGTTGTTCTTCAGACACCAAGACTGCCTTGGAGAAACAAATAATGAAACTTTTCTAACATATTGACTGTGTTCACTGCTCCTGACAGATCTTGCATCTCTCCTTGTGGTATTTTCCACAGTACTCTGCTTAGAAACACAGGCCCAGAGTTAATTCAGATTCATCACACAGAATATATGATACACATACCTGTAATACCTATCATGTAGGACAACATTTGAAATTCTGTTTCCACTTTGCCAGATTTTCCCTGAAATATCTGTTCTCCCCAAATTTCACCATCATTTCATGTATCTTGCCACACAAAGACTGACCCTGAGTTGTGATTCCTCCCAGGGCATCTTTCCACCCACATCAGTACCTCTGGGGAGAAATACAGTGAAACTTATCAGGTAACTCAGTGCTTTGGTATGGCTGGGGCTGTTTCTGACACTGAGTTATAACCCAGAATATTGTACAGAATCAGACCTGCAGGAGATCCATGACCTAAGTGAAGAGCAAAGCTGAACACTGCAAGGTGTCTCCGTCGTATTTAGGGAATTAAATCCACCTGTAATGTTTTCTTCAACTGGCCCGACATGACAGAAGAAGCTTCTCACTTCTGAGAAAAAGCAGCCTTTAGATTAAAGCAAAAACACAAAAAACAGCTCATTAAAATGAAAGATTGAGCAGTATGTATTGTGTATATGCAGCATCTTAGAAATCAGATGCAAAGGAGAGCTGATGTACCAAACACTTACTGCTGATCTTTTTTTAATGTTAAAATGGCAAAAAAAATCCTGCTCACATAAATTATTTGCTTTCTAAAGCATGTAACAGACACAACTAGTGCTCACAACAACTCTGTAAGGTAACACAGAGAAACGTCTGAATTTTCCAGAGATAGAAGCAATTTATGTATCCCTGTAATAGCACACAGGACTGGCTCCAGCTACACTTAAAAGACACAGACACAGTCCACAGCCAAAGGCAGAATCAGCTCCAGAAGTGTTGGGTAAGAGCTTTGCAACATTGATGAAAATTCTGTAATTAATTTCAGAGGATCAAGGATTTAATCTTGCATAATCTGAATACCCAAACTAGTCCCTTAGACAAGACAGCCAGAAACCATCTGCAACGCTGGAAGAGGCTCCTGGTAAAATAAATCTTTCTACTCAGTCCTTGTTAAGTGTTCCTCATGTTTTGCACATTTCTTGAAATTGGAGAAATGGATTTTGGATTCGAGGCACTGAATTTCCTGCAAGAGGAGGATTACAGGAGGACCAGAGCTCAGATTCAATACGGGTGCTTTAGTTTTAATTTAATGCATAAAGGACATTTATCTCCCCAGACACAGTACTTTTGCTTTTTTTTGTATTTATATACTTTCCTCTAAATAAAAGGACCTCTAAGTACTTGAAGCTGTTAAGTCTTGCTGTGATGTACCTGTCCCACAGCAGCTGTGCTTTGCCTGTATTTCCCATACTCGAGCTGTAATGGCCCAGAGGTGACTTCCATTCCAATTCCTAATTAAAGCTAGGTGGAAATTATTAAAAACTCATTTTTTTTAAGAGTGATTTCAAAATTCTTTCCTCTTTTACATGATCTTGCTTTCACCCCAATAAAAAAACAAGTTATTAATGAAAAACAGCGATGAAAGAGAAACATCCAAACCAGCCCAGCCAAGGGGTGAGTGTAGGTCACTCAAAATTTTGGACATCCAATCAAACTGCCCAATTCATATCCATAATTTCAAGCACACCTGAAGTTTTTAAACTCCAATATTTGATAGAATCACAGAATATCCTGAGCTGGACATCATTCTCCAGTCTATTCATGCATCCAGGGCTGTCCCATTCCAGGTGCAGAATCCAGGACTTGCCCTTGATGAAGTTTCTATGGTATTTCTCCAGGGAATGTGATTTTCAGTCCTTCCTTAGAGATTCCTTTTGTGTAATCATTGATTGCTGTGATCCACCCATGTCCTAATCATTACACAGTCCATCTCACTCTCACTCCGTTTCAAGAAATATTTAATTACTGTGGGTTATCTCCCAAGGGTTAACCAGGAAAGGCTTTCAACATCACAAACTCTGCAGCACCCTCAGGGTGGCACAAACCCTTCTTCTGGATATGGTGGCAACAGAAGAGACCTCACACCACCTCTAATGTGTTTATGGTGCAGAGAGAGCAAAAATAAGAGATCCCCGTTTTTACACCATTATGGAAAATTGATTTGAAAAAAAATAAATGAATTCAAAATATCCATTTCTAGTGTTTCCCCTTCCTCCTGACTGATCTTTTTATGAAAAACCAGCCAAGAAGCTGTTTTGGGCTATGTAATTTTTTGTTTGTTTGTTTCTTTTGGCTGAGTGTCAACCACCCAGCAAAAATAAACTCATTAAGCTGACAAGAGACCTGAACACACTCATGTTGTCAGTGCATCTCAGCATCATTTTCATGAACCTAAAAGCCATAAAACAATTAAAATAAAGTTAAGCTGACTCCACCCTGAGGATGCAACCAAGTTTGCAAGGATCTGTCAGTCCAAAGTCAGTGTCTGGCAGCATCTGAGCTAAAGGGGATGTGCAGCCTCAGCACATGTCAAGCCAAAACAGTTCTAAAACTAGTAGCAAGAAAGGAGAACATGCAGTGTGGAGCCTCCAAAAAGCATCTCTGCCACAATTAGAGCTCTCAACCTTATTGTGTTTGCAAGCCTACTATTTTTGCATCCAATCCACACTGCTCTCCCTGTGTTGAATCTGTCCAGTTATCTGTGATTTCTCCTTTGCTGCCACCACATTTGTAGTTTGCTGAGCAGATCCCCAGCTCAAGGCTCACACGGAGCCTTGTAATCAGCAAGGTTTCTACTTAAAAGCAAAAGGGAAAAAAGTTACCATGGCTACTACAGTCACTCAGCTTTCTCAACTACTTCAAGACATTAATTCTGAAGGCTTTTTGGCTATGTTTGCACAGAATGTATGCTTCCATACCACTCTGTCATGTAAATTAGGTTGTGCTGCAGCGTTTGAGATCACCTGGGACCATTCAATACCTTTGGCTGGTGTTCCAAGAAGACTCCACAAGAAGCAAGGTGATAGTTTCACTGATCATATTAAGGAAATTATAATTAAATATATTAAATGTAATTAAAAACAATAATAAAACGTTGTTTCTTACCCAGCCAAATGAAGGTAAATATCTGAACACAGATACCCCAGACGTTTTCTAGTTCTTAGGCTGAATTTGTAAACAAAATACATTTGGTAGTAAGTACAGAATTAGAACAAGGCAAGCCATAAAGCATTTGCAGAAAATGCTTTGGAAATGCACTTAAGTTATTCAAAAGATGAGGAAAGCATACAGAAAATTATAAAATGTGTATAAGATTTGATGCTGGTTTTCATCCAAACACAGCATGAGTAGAAGACAATCCTGCCCAGGACTTGTGTCCCCACTGCTCTTTAGCACCTAGAAAGCACCTGAGCACTTCCTCTACACTCAACCTGCATCCCTTGGGCTCAGGCCTGAATGCAAGGGTTGGAATTTGATTATAAAAGAAAAAAAACCCAACTTTATTAAACGATGCAATCAGCGTGCGAGAGCAAATTAACACATCCAGGGACTCAGTCCCTGCCTCAGCCACGCACAGAATTCTCCCTAAGCCATGCAAGGAAAATTAAACCCTGAGATAGAAATAGTTCTTCTCTTTCCTTTTTCTCACATTCCTATTCTTGCTAGGGATCAGATGTGACCCAGAAGCAGTATTTAGCAAGGCTGAGGGTCCAAAACACACTGAATGAAATCCAGCTTGAATTTCAGAGGGAAGAACAGGCCACCCCTGTAAGCCAGGTGACAGCTCTGCAAACTCTGATGGGTAAGTGTTGGGTAAGAGCTTTGCAACATTGATGAAAATTCTGTAATTAATTTCAGAGGATCAAGGATTTAATCTTGCATCATCTGAATACCCAAACTATTGTTTGGTAACAATAATTACCAAACTCTGCAGCCCCCGAGCAGCACTCCCAGCCAAGCAGGACATTTGTCAGAGTGGTTTTATCCTGATCCTTTCCCTGCACCACCTCATCCTCCTTCATTCATGGGCTTCCTGACAATTTCTTGTTCTTAGAAGTATTTCTGTGGAGCATCCAAGCCCTGGGAATGTAGATGACGGAGATAATAGAGACGTTTAAAATTAGACTAAGCAGCTGTAATTCTGAATTTGCATTTCTGACTTGATTATAGTAAGCACTGAAGACTATCTGCACAAGGACTAGGAAGGAGTTCATATGCTGCAATAAAAATATATGAATCTCTCTCACTTTGACCCCATTAAGGGGAAAAAAAGGGCAACAAATTGTACTTTTATGGAAGTTGTTTCTTTGCTATTCTAGAACTTCATTTTAAAGAGTCACCTGTGGATTTTGATTGCAAGAATTAAAAGCTTTCCTGTATTTTACAAATGAAAGAATTATTCTCCTGCTTACCCTAGATTTTTCTCACTTCGTATTTTAGTTGTTATCTATTTTATACCTTTCCTTATAATTCTGCACAGTCTCTTATCTGAACAGCCAACATTTTTAACCACTGGATAACAAGTTATGAAGCATTTTGATAAATTCTCTATCAAAACCAAGCGTAGAGGGCACAATTTTACTTAAATATTCTGCCACAATAAAAAATGTTAGAATCAATCCTGTTCTATTTTGGTAAAAAATGAAAGAACCATTTTCATCATGTGATTTTTTACAGAGATGCAGAATAAAAAAAGAGTATTTGGATTCTTTACTCAAAATTTCTCAATAAACATCATGAAGAATTAATCCATGAGTAACTTAGCACAGCTGGTCATTTTGTATCAGGAAGAGAGACCTGAAAATCACACTCAAGAAAGCTAGGATTTAATGACAGAGGACACCACACCTATTCTCTGTTGATTGATATTCATTCATTTACTTAAAACTGTTTATTTACAGAAATCTCCAAGTTAACTCAAAAGTTGCAGAACAATTTTGAAGAAGAAATTTCACTATCCCAAGAAGCAAACAACAAAACGTTTTTCTACAGGCAGCAAAGAAGAAAAAAATACCCAAGCAGGTAAAAACATCTGCCCCAGATTATCTGTTTGCAAATAATTCTTAGGCCTCTTTTTGAAAGATTTTACTCATTTTTTTCAGTGTGGACCCTCTGAAAAGGACACAATTATTGCCACTGACATGGTGGCACTATAGCAGAACTAAAACCAGTGCTTACCAAAATTTTACTCCATTTTTTTAAGTGCTTTACTCCACAGTCTAACTTGAAAGTTACATCTCTAGGAAGTCCTTCAGAGTTTCTTTTGATGTTTGAAAAGATACAGAGAACTGATGAAAGTGGTTTTGTCAGCCCTGCACAGGATGGCCACAGCTTCTGTATTTAAAACATGAGGAATATTTCCTATTGATCATTCCCTTACAAGCACAACTTAGAGAACTGAGAGATTCAGCTGCTCCTGCTGTGCTGAATGGGCTTTCACAGACCATTGACATTAAAAGACATTCAATGAAATATGGAAGAGTGGCTTTTGTTAGTAAATAGTGTATTAAAAATTAAGGTTGATCAGTTTTAGAAAAGGGCAAAGTGAATAATCCATTTAGAAGCTTTAAGTAACTTAAAAGCTTAAGCCCCATTTGCAGAAGCCACCTGGGCAAGTGGGAGCCTCCCCTGACAGAAACCACTTCCACTTTTTGTATTCAGAATTTAAATTCCACTTACATTCAAACTGCCTTCCATTTTAATACTCTTGTCTGCATTAAGCATATTGTAACATATGCCTTTTTTTTTTTTTTTAAATACAAAGCTTCAAAGAAAAGGACAAGTCCACAGGAGAAAGAAATGTCACATGATAATTACTGTAACACCAGGAATAACAGCAGATTGGAGTATCTACAAAAATATCTTTTAAATACTCTGAACACAGAAATGCTTTTGTACAACCGCAAAATCTACTGCTTTTCTTACCTCTCAAATGCAAGCCCTGTGAGATGTTCTTACTGTTACAGGATTCAGCTTCACTTAACTGAGTAATTCTCATTACTTAAAGAAGCCTGAAAACTTGGGCAGTCTCTGCTGCAATGTTGAAAGTGTCTCTCCACTGTCCTCTGTACCAGAATACTAATGCAAGGGCTGATGTGGCTGAAAAGCACCGTGAGACAAAAAATATTCCAAAGGAGAAAAAAAAGCCTGGCTATCAGAAAATGCTGACTCAGCAGGGTTAAAGTACTTCAAGGAAAGATGTGTTTTCTCCACACAACCAATGGGAAATATGGAAAAGCTTTGATCCTGCCCCTACAAAGTCAAAATGCTCTGTCTGATGACAGCACAAAACATCTGAAACAATGAAATGAGTATGGGGGTGGGGGCAGGAGGGATAGTCCTACTAGGGGAAAGAATTTTCATTTTGCTGGCAATTTTAAAATTTGCCTGCTTGTTCCATGCCAAAACAAAGAATTATTCAAAACAGAAGGAGCACAAAAATCCTGCCTCCTAACCAACTGTACTGGTAAGTGATGGTCACAACAGCTCTTTTTCCCACAGCAGCTGACCTTTTGTTGTATAAATATGACTTCAACCTATCCTAGTGTTTGGAAACATTCAGGAATGCTTTTCTGTATCCAGCCACTGCCTGGAACCAGATATCACTGCTCGCTCCATGGCTCGAGTGTGATGCTGAGGACACCATGAGAAAACTGAGCTGTAGAGCTTTTATCCAGAAACCTGATACAAAATTCACTTACAGCTCTAGAATGCTGAGCCTGCCCAACCAAAGACTTGATACAACAGTGTTATCACTCCAGGATACATGTGGCTGTAGGATGAATTCCTCTAAGACAGTAAGAAGCTACAATACAATAACTCAGAATCATAGAATAGAATCATGGAATGGTTTGGGTTAAAAGGGACCTTAAAGACCATTTTGTTGCACCCTCCTGCCACAGGCAGGGACACTTTCCACTAGCCCAGGGTGCTCCAAGTCCCATCCAACCTGGCCTTGGACACTTCCAGGGATCCAGGGGCAGCCACAGCTTCTCTGGGCAACCTGTGCCAGGGCCTCCCCACCCTCACAGGGATGAATTTCTTCTGTATTTCAACTAAATTTCTCCTCTTTCAGTTTGAACCCATCACTCCTTGTCCTGTCACTACAGTTCCTGATGAAGAATCCCACTCTGGATTCTCTGCAGCCTCTTCAGATACTGGGAAGTGCTGTGAGGTCTCCATACAACCTTCTCCTCTCCAGGCTGAACAGCCTTAACTTTCTCAACCGGTCTCCATGGGAAAGATGCTCTGGTCCCCTTAGCTACTTCTTGGCCTCCTCTGGACTTGCTCCAACAGTTCCATGTCCTTCCTATGTGTGGGGCACCAGAACGTACACTGTTGTTAACTTAGTTATCAACCACTTTTTTTTATACGGGACAAAACCTGATTTCTGGTCTTTGTTGCCACTTCTTCAAATTTTTTTACAGTAGTCTTAAAAAATCCTGTCTTCTTACTTTCCAACCCTGTTCAAGGCAGGCTGGACTCAGCAGCAGTTTGCTCCCAGCCAGGTTTGGGAGTTGTTGATGCAGCTGGAGGATCTCACCCATCAGAACTGGAGCTCCAGAGAGGAAGGAGAGCCTCAGCTGCTCCTGCTCCCCTCAGCAGCCTCATGGCTTGGAAAGCTGTGCCTCAGGAAAGTTTTCAGAGCATTTATCTTCACAAATGTAACAAATGTGGTGTTAACATAAAATCAACAAGTTTATCTTAGTCAGGATTAGCTCTCACTCTCTTTTGAAATACAACTCTTTTTTTCTAACTTTCTTCATCCCTTCCCATTCTGGTCTTTTTTAGATCTCCTTCTTATATCTCACCTATAACAGCTCTAAGGGAACAATTCCTACAGACCTGAGCCACAAAACCTCCCATCAAGTTATGTCCCAAGCACGGTTCTGTAATTACTAACAGGTTAGTGCTGCTACTCTTTATTTCTGCACTTTACCCTTCTAATTTCCAACAGCATATTGTACCATTTATTCACTTATTCTTCCCTGTGAGTGAGGCACAGGATGCCCAGAGCAGCTGTGACTGCCTCTGAATCCCTGAGAATGTCCAAGGCCAGGCTGGATGGGGCTTGGAGAAATCTGGGACAGTGGAAGGTGTCCCTGCCCATGGCAGGAGAGTGGGGCTGGATGATTTTAAAGGTCTCTTTCAACCCCAACCACGATAATTTCTGTATAGCTGCCCTTCATCTTTCCATGACCATTGAATACTACATCTAAATTCAAAGTACTCCTATGCTTTATACACCTATGAACAAACTATGGAGCAAGTGAATAAATAGTTCAGCTTTCCTTAGCCAGGCCTTGGAATATGCTGTATTAAAAGCAAAGCCTACTCACCTAAAATCCTAAAATGTAGTAAAACATCATTCTGTCACTGTAGACAGGAAAAAAAAAAAAAAAACCAAACAAAAAAACCTCATGCTGGTGTGTTCAGACAGCATGTAATACCTGGAAGGCATTGTCATTACTACAATTTGGCCACAAAACAGATTTCAATAAATACTGTGGTTATAATTCATATGTAACAAGAAGAAAAGTGTTAAGGGATAAAAAATTCATACTTTTAGAAACAGTAGGTGTAAAAAACTAATAGGTGAGCATGAAGACATTTCTTGGCAGCAGGAAAAAAGCGGGGGGGAACTGCAGGAACAAAAGAAATCTCAACTTTCACACAGGTGTGGTGCTAAACAGGGACTCTGAGCTACATCAATAGTGCAAAAGGGCAGGTACATTCAAAAAGTAATTCTGCATGTGCAAAGAGGGTGATGATTTGCTGGTACCTCATGAGAATATTAATTACTTTTCCATCCCATGGCAAATACAGTGTTAAAACAGTATTACTTTGCAGTAAACATTTTTGGTCAGCAGGACCAAAAATCACCATGGAGAAGGACTCTCAGAAGTGTCCCAGGAGTTATCTGTCCTACCAGCATGGATTTTTAGGAATTCTGAAAATCCTGGGGAAATTCCAGCAGTCTGAATGAACACTTATGGTACAACCATGCTCTAGAAGACCCAGTAAGACAGTGGTTGTAAGCACAGGAAGGTTAGAACAATGGCAGTCCTGAACAAACCAGTACTTTAAGAAAAATTATATGAGACTCAACTGATACCTCAGAGCTCTGTAACAAATCATAGGAAGTAAAATAAGGAAAGCTGACTTTCTAAAATAATTGTGGTTTAATTCCTTGATGCAACTGATACTTCCAATTGGCAGAAATATCTGTCTGCATGTATAAACTTCTCTGGCACTTGGTACAGTTTTCTGTGAGAGCCTGACAACAAAACAGAGCCAATTAAACTGGTGAAGAACTGGTTAAGTGGCATCTCAAAAAGAAAAAAGAACAGCTTTTGAGAAGAGCTCATCACAACATAACTCAGATTAACATAGAGTTCCCCAAAGGCGGAGCCACCACAAAACAACTTTTCAATTATTTGTAACTCTACACCATAAATCAAGACATAATTTGCAGAAGTATAAATTGATAGAGTGCTACATAACTGAGATAAATCAGTTCCAAAAAGCCATCAGGAGTGTTGGGTATAATCAATCAATGCTAGAAACAAAACGTTATTTAAAAAAGCCACGTGCAAAGTTATAAAGCTGCAATCAGGAAAACACATGGCAGTCTACAGAATGATGAACTCTTCTGGAAAGAAACAGTCCTGCAAAGGGTTTGCCACAGTGAGAGTACCCAGAGAACAGGAGATCAAAATGCAGGGCTGCAAATGAAGGTTTAATATGTAAATGTGATGCAGAAGCAGGAGAGTAACACCAGAGAGGTAATATTTTAACACACAAAACACTCCTGAGACAAGGCTCTGGCGTGCTGCATCCAGCCCACATTGTCATAAAAATGCTGAAAAAGTGGATTTGGAAAAAACAATCCCCAGAAACTGAATTGTGAGGAAAATGCATGCAGTGACAAATTTAAAGAATTTTAGTTCACTTGGTTTTTCAAGTAGAGGAGAAAGGGAATACTGGGTTACAGCAGATAAATAGTTCAATGGCAAGAAAATACTTTGAATTCTCTAGCATAGTGGAGAAAAGCACATCACTAACTAGTGACTGGAAGCTGAAGCCAAATAACTTAATAAACAGCAGATTCTCTACCTCTTACTGTCTTCTGATCAAAATTCCAATTTTTCTGGAAAACATGTTTCAGCCACATTGTCATTATTGCATTCAGGAGTAACTGGATGAAATCCAACTGACTACAACAGTCAAGGAGTCAGAGCAGAAGATCTAATTGCTTGCTTTGGCTTTAAAGCCTCAGTCTACAAATACTCTTGGTTTTCAGCGTTTCAAAGGCATTTCAGTAGTACCATGCAAGCTCAACATTAATATTAAAAGAGCACTCAGAAAATCTGCATGAATTACAGTTGTATTTCCATGTAAGGGCTCGAGTGACACTGGAGCTTTCCTGTTGAGGCTCCTGTCACCAGCAGAGCCCATTAATGGAATTACAGCTACCTGGTACCCAGTTGAGGTGGTATTCCTGTAAACAAGCATTTACACAACTGAGTGCAGAACTTCACCCTTCATGTCAGTACCTCCCCTCCTCTAGAAAGAATCCTGTTTGACCAAGAGTATAAAAAGGCTGATACAATGCATTGAATCAATGTCAGGCAATACAGGTAAAAAGGAAAACTGGCAGCATTGCAATAGCCACAAAGCCAGGAAAATCTGGTGTTCACATCAGCAGCATCGTTTGAGCCTACCCCTGTTTATGCTCCTCATCCACCTGGCACTCCAAAACACACACAGCACCCACTGCAATCTTGACAAGCTCAGTATTTTTCAGGAATATATGCCAAGCTAATGTATAACACACACGTTCAATATCCAGGCTGATAGAGTTGTGCTGTAGCACCGGCTGCTGTGGTATCTGTCGATTTCTGAAATAGCAGGGGGGTTGGAAGGTATCTATCCCGATGAAGTACGAACTAACTTCAAATTCAGCAAACAGGAACTTGAAAAGGCTGGAATTGTCCGAAGCACACTGGCAATCACATAAATGCTCCACAGGAGAGAAACACAACCATCAAGTGACAGAGCATCACCTTAAGAAGAACCCAGGCATCACACGTAGCCAGTGAGACCCGAAGGAGGGCATTCACCTCTCCAACCTCCAGAGAAGGAAGTGCCTGTCACCTCACACTACACCCCACTGGAAATATCTATAAAAGTTTCTCTCCCGAAGCCCTGGCGCACGGATGTTCTCCTGAGCATCACCCAACGCCACCTCCCAGACGGGCACAGCAGCCAGGCAACTCTGGCAGCTCCCCACCACCACCACCATGGCCGAGCAAAACTTCTTCCACTCCAAGGAACCCCACAACGAGACACCTCGGCAGCCGTCGCCTTCCAGCCAACATCGCCACGGCTCCTCGCCATCCTCGGCGCTCCAAGCAAAGACAAAGCCACGCTTTAAACTTTCGCTCCTCGCCACCGGAGCAGATCCTCAGCTGGGAGCTGGCAGCTCTCGGGCTGGGGGTGCTGGCGGGGATGCGCAGCGGGTGCCTGGGAGGGTCTCAGAGCCTGGGAGAGGCCTAGAGGGAAGGGATGGAGGAGGTGCCCGCAGCCCCCTCCCCACCGCCCAGCCCCGCTCCCCGCGACCCTTCCCCGCCGGCTCCCGGCTCACACAATCGGAGCAGCAGCGACTGCAAATCACAGGGACGCACAGGGGGGATGGATAAAAGGGAGGGAGCCTCTGACGCCTGAAGAAAGGAGAATAATTTCAAACAATACCCAAAGAAAAAAAAATAAGAGACTTAAGATAATACAGAGCCAGGTTTCACCTCGAAGTGATGGCTGGTATAAATAGATGAATAAGTGAAACAACACACCTTTGACTCTCTCTTTTCTTCCTTAAATATAATCCCCCCCCCCTTTCCCATAATACACACACCACAAAATGACCATTAATTCAAATCCATTCTTTACAGGAGGGGGGATTATCTCCGTGACCGACTCTGTCTCTTTCCCTCTCCCAGTCTTTCACTGCGCGAGAATTGAAATTGCATTAAAAAAAAAAAAAAAAANGGCGGCAGCGCGCCTGCGCCGCCGGGCGCTGCCGATGAGGGAGGGCGGGATGGACCCTGCGCCGCTCCCGGCTCCGCGGCCGGCCGTGAGTATGGAGCGGGCACGGCTGCGGCAGGTGCGGGGCTGAGAGCGGGGCACGGGCGCTGCGGGAACGAGGGACGCGGCCCTGGCTCGGGCGGTGCGGAGCGGGCGGCGGAGGGGCGGCGGGGGGGGCAGGGAGCGAG
>VZTR01018010.1:44903-102715 GCA_013400775.1 Chaetops frenatus | reverse complement strand
TTTGTGGTCCCTTCCAGCCCAAACCGTTCCGTGGTTGTGTGAAGGCGGTGCCGGCAGCCGGGGCCCTCCAGACACAGCCGGGTGTCCCAGGGACAGCGCTGGGGGCTGTGGCAGCAGCGCCGGCACGGGGAGCTGGAGGCGTTCTCTGGGTGCCGTCCTGTGATGGTCCCGGGCGCTGCCTCAGGTGCCTGGCAGGGCAAAGATCGGTGGGTTATGGATGTACTGTCAGAACTGATTGGAAGAGCCTCAGTTCCCCTGTTCTCTTAAACTACAAAAAACTCTGTGTATGTCTTTCTTACTTGGGTGTTCGGCAGCCCTACCTGACATGAGGGTGTTGCCAGGTGGGGGCCGGGCCCTGCTCCTGGGCAACCAGCGATAGCATGACAGGTCACAGCTTTAAACCGCACCAGGGGAGGTTCAGGTTGGACATTAGGAGGGATTTCTTCACGGAAAGGGTGATTGGACATTGGGATGGACTGCCCAGGGAGGTGGTCACCATCCCTGGAGGTGTTTAAGGAAAGGCTGGATGTGGCACTCAGTGCCGTGGTGGTGCTGGGTCATAGGTTGGACTCGATAATCAGAGAGGTCTTTTCCAACCTAATTGATTCTGTGATTTGCTGATTCTGGGCACCAAATAGCAGGGTTTGGTCCTCTCTGCAAAGCCTTGCTCTTAAATTTTTCCCTTATTTCAACTTTATTGCTCATCTTACCAACCTTGGTTTTTTTTGCTAAGTTGCCTCTTTTGGACAGAAAGTGCTGCCACCATCCTGCTCCAAAACCACCGAGCCCATAAACCCCAGTGGTGGAGGATCCCTGTGGAGTGTGGGTGTCACAAAGGGATTTTGCAGTGCAAATCCCACTGAAGTGCTGTTCTTCCAGGCATCCTTTGCACCTCTTGTGGCATCCATCTGCTTCCCTGGCTTCTACGTAAACTCACAGGCAACAAGGAGGGGAGGGGAAGGAGGAGTCCTCCCATGCTTTTACCTTTGCTTGACAGTTTTAGGTTTGTAAGGATCTTGGCAAAACAATTTCTCTGCCTCAGCCTGTATGGGAATGGTGTTAGTGGTCCAGGTGCCTATTAGGCCTCAAGTAGAGGCAGCAGTTTTCAGTCTTTTTCGTCTCTCTTCCCATATAAAAATACAGTCAGGATCTATATTCATGCTTACAGTGAATAAGTGAGGAGTGGATCTGCACAGGAACCTTATCTCAGGGATTGAAGCAGGGAAAAAAAAATTCTTAGGCAAGAATTCATTTAAATATAAATTTAAATGTGACCAGATGCTTCATGGCACATACTTGGTGCAGACATGTAGCTGGAAGTAGTTGCAGTCAGTAATGTACAGAAATACTTTGAATTCTTTTAATCTCACAGTGTCAGGTGTGAACAGAGACCATGCTAGGCTGGCCTCCCCTTTATGATGAGACATAAAATTTTACTGCAAGGCAAACTGGGGGTTTAATTTGTGTCTTTAATAGGCTTCCAGGTGGCACCAAATTCCTTTTCTAGGTACTGTTATTGTCTTTCCAGCCCTGTTAAACAGAGCCATCTGATGTTAGGAAACTGTTACCTACAGACCTTCTGTTCCTGGCCTATATGTTTTTAATCCAAATGTTTTGGATTGCTGGTTCTTCTAGGTAGGGGCAGTGCCTTCCTTTGGGACTGGCTAGTGTGTCGTGAATATTAATGGTAATCAGGAATGTTCCCAAACAAAACATGGTAAATTACATACTGCTTTATCACTGTGCATTACTTTGCTAATTGAATGTCAGCTAAATGTTCCTCCAGGCATCTGACTGAAATGAGCATGAGCTAAAGTGTACGTGTAAGATCACAAATAATAAATAAACATGATTATGAAAAATAGTATTTTTCCCCTTCACCAGTAGCAAGGCTTCAAATACATCTCTTGTAAATTTGAAGCTAAGGATTCATTCAGCTGTCTTTGTATGTTTTTGTTTAAAGTGTGTCAGTTTAAGAAATAAACATGATTACTTACCCAGTCCAGATTACTTTTATCTGAGACAGAAGACATGGATTGCTGGACTGTTGCTAAGAGATCTCCCAGAATGCCATAAAGAAATCTGAAGATCTGGAAAAGCTGTACGAACTTATTTCTTTCCCGGTCCTGAAAGAGGCTGTGTCATTTCTTTCTTTCCTTTAGGTTATTAACTGATTTTTGAAATCACTCTTATTTTTTATCGCTGTCTCAAAGAAAGGGAAAGAAACTGACTTTGTTACCATTGTTTACTAAAAACTGAGATAAGCTGCTAAGCTGCTCAGTGAGTGAATGTAGCTGCTACCAGCCAAGGGAGGCCAACTGGCAGCTCCAAACAAATGCTCTCAACTCCTTGAGATCTCCCACTGCCAACATCCAGCTATGGAGAGAGAAAAATCATCATCAAACCTTTGGAGATATTGGGTACTTGGATTAGCAAGACAGACAAAAGGACTGTTCTGCTTAAGGGAAATGTGCATGGATGCTTCTTTTTGGGGTTTTTTTAGTTCTATGTCAACTATCACGGCCTAGAACTGTCACCATCTAGAACCCAATTATTGAGTGGGTTTTGGAAAAGGCCATCAGGAAAGGAGTGGGATCATTGCTGAAAGACACCAGTGCAGGACCTGGCTCTGGAAGGACAGAGTGACCAATCAGAAGGAGGATGCACAGGAGAACCCACAGTGTCTTGTGAGCTTTGCAGGATTTACGGGGCAGGGTGAGCATTTAGGTTCTCTGAGTGCATTTAGGTTCTCTGAGTGCATTCCTCTTGGAAAAACTCAAAGCTGTGTGGTCCCTTGGGATTACAAGGAAAGGAAACCAAGGGGTGGGTTAGGTTTCTCTGCTCAAGGAACTCTACATTAGGAATTGTGGCTTTATAGGCAAATTTTTCGTTCCCAGGGTGTCACACAGCAAATTTCAGCACACAGCAGTCCTGGTTTTCAAATATTAATTTATAGTTTATTGATGCCCAGACAGACCTGAACTTCACTTTCTGAATCATCTTTTGAATTTCTTTTTCTTTAATTAAACAACATTAGATAGGAGGGACCGTGACATGATGTAGTCTAGTGCAAATCATTTTCTTCTGCCTACCATTAAAATCCAGCAAATACAGGTTTTTCCATTAAATTATGTGCTATGTGTGTTCCCTGACAAAGTTACTTTGATAATGGGATAACAATCTAAAACGTTTGTCTTTTCTAGCATACCAGAAGAATTTACACTGAGGATAGATCTATAATGAAACTGCGCACATTTATAAATACAATCACAATATTATTTCTTCATGCTAATTCTAGATTTTTGTATTTTTTTTTTCTTTTTAATGTAGCCATCAATTTATCTCTTTTTTTCCCCCCTCACATTTGGCTTAACTGGACATTTAGCGTTTGATATAATATCTGTCACATAATTTATCTCTTTTTTTACCTCTGTTTTCTTGCATTTTCCTTGCATCTAAGTACTGTACAATACCAGCTTCTTCAGTTAGATCTGATATTTGACATGTTTTCAGTCTTACAATAGCTTAATCTGCTTCTTGAAGCATTACAAACTGCATTTTTATCTCTACATCTCACCCTTGTGAGTGTCCCAGAGCAGGAATCACCCCCCTTTCCCCAGCATAAAGTCTCAGCATTGTGTCTGTGTACACACAAAAAAACCCTCCTTTACTCAGCTTTTCTGTTGCAGAACTTTCTTCTACACCAAGAGAGATTATTGCTGAAAACCATTTTGATTGTTTGCTTCAAGGACAAGAAGTTTTTTGAGTTCTTGTATCTTCTGGTATCTCAATACCTCTGTGTCTAAATGGGCTTTCTTCACCACCTAATCCTGAATGCCTGTTCCTATTTGTACAACATTTGTGCTTTATTGAAAAAGAGATTTTTGGAGAACAGGGAAACTAAGACGTGTAGGGGTTTTTAATGAAAAGAATCAGTTAACTAAGTGAGAGGAATTGAGGAGGATCTGTCTCATAGGCAATTCACAGAGACTTTGAAAGCTGCAGGTGGAACTTGGAATACTTTAGGCTTCTTTTAGGCTCAGTGATCTTTAAAGACAAACCAACTAACAGGTTATTTTTTAATGTAGATAGTTGGCTGCCTGTGCTGAAGGGAGATTATCTGCAGCTCTCAAAAGATCTTTCAGTGTCTTGTATAAGACAACATTTCCTTTTGGGCTTGACTGAGTGCACATAAATACCCAGGGACTGAGTAACATCACTCCCCATCCTCGAGCACATTTGGGTATCTCTATTTTGGTTTGGGGGTGTCATTTTTGACTCATTTACTTGAGCACTGTATTGCTCAAGTAAATGTGTCAAAAATATTTCCTGCTTCTCCTGTGCAGTGAGACACTTCTGTGCTGGGTATTCCATGAGCAGCACAGTGAAGCCTTCCCAGGCTGCAGGTCATTTAAATTGGATATTGTATGGAGAGTCACTTGCAAGCTGGGTTGTGACACAGAGGGCTCTGCCAGCCATGCCCTCTGCCACCCATTTCTCTGGCTCAAAAGAACCTGCCAGGCAGAGCATCCAGGGAGTTCCCCTGCCTCAGACCCCTGAATTCACTTGCATGCAAGCAGCAGATGCAGTTTGTTTGGACAAAAGCACAGGGGGTCTGTCTATCCACCTTTTCATGCTGCAATGGATGGGGCAGATGCCTTCACTGCTTTCAGAAAGCTGACTTTCAAAATTCAAAAGAAACACAAAATATACACCTGCTCTTTGCTGGTGTTGAACTTAGATCAATGCCCACCACAGCTGGCTGTTAAAGGGCCTTTTCCTTAAGTGGTCCTTTCTCAAAACCATAGGATCAGGTTTTAAATTTTGTTAAAATTTTTCTTTGAACTTCAGTTGATGCCACCAATTGTCAGAGCAGGGTTTTGGAGATGTTATCTCAGCCTTTAATTGCAAGAAGGGCACTTTGCAGTAGGTCTCTGTATTTTGAAGGGGGATAGAGAAAGAAGGGTTTAGAAGTTTTGCATATATTCAGAGAATGTGATATAAATTTTGGAATATTCATTCAAATACCAGAACTTCACTTTCTCACATTTATAAAATGAATGTGTTCCATCTCATAGATTGAGACGCAGGAAAATGTATCTTCTCAGCTCTTCTTGAATAACTGACTTGACTTCTTTAAAGCTGCCTCAGTTTCTCGACCTCGAAGCTTCCTTAATTGTACCTATATCAGGAAAAATCTTTTTCTATCTCTCCTCAAAGCTCTTCTTTCCTACAAACCCCTTGTTCAGACAAGCAGCTCTTAGGCAGAGAGTGCTGCTTCCCATGTTGACCGCCACCTTCGAGCTGTTTGTCTCCCATCTGTTGTTTGTAAACACTTCATGCCTTGTTTTGCTGATGTTGTTAGCTCCTTGGAAAACAAGTTCTATTTTCATGTGTTTGCACACTGCATCTAAACAACAGGAAATCTGCCCATGACTGGGAAGCCCACGCAACGCCAGAAGAGTTTTTTTTTCTTGCTGGGGATCTCAATTAAGGAAACTTGTCGGAAGTAAACAATGATGATGCAGGCTGTAATTCAGTGTGGTTCATCTGTGCTCAGGATTTGTGCTCAGAGAATCTTGTCCAGGGGAGAGAGCAAGGAGAGGGAGACACCAGAGGAGGAGGGAGCTGGGCTGAGTGTCAGAGAAGGGGCAGGAGGTGGCAGAGGAATGAGGCAGGAGATGCACAGGTTAAGAACTGCAGGGTGTATTTTTGGCTCGTGCCTTTGCAGAACTCGTTAAAAGTTGTCTTCTGGAACTTGTCTGTCCTTAGAATCCCTTTATTTTCCCAGCTGAAGAAAAGCATATGGAGAAAGATTAATATCCAGATCTTAATAACTGTCAAAAATAAGATTGACTTCAGAATGGTCAGTCTGAGGAGCAGAAGGGTTTTCTGTGCTGCCATGGCTGCACATCCAGTTCATGAAGTATTCTGCTCTTGAAGACAAAAGCCAATGGATTTTCTTCACTTCAGGGAAATTACTGCCCTCAAACCTTCTGCTTTTTCCCTTTATTACATCCTGTTGTGCTTTCCACACATAGGTGGGAGGGGAAGCTGTCCAGTACTTGCTCATCCACATGAAAATTGATGGATTCCTCAGAATCCCAGAACTTTTTTCCAATGCCATGAGTATTGGGATAAATTTTGATCCTTTCTCAGGCCTTGTTATACAAACTCCTGTTGCCTTTGTGAGACTTAGAGTGGACAGAACATGACAGGGATTATTTATATCTGAGATACATATATATATATAAAGAAAACATATATATTGGTAGTCAAGAGGAAACTAGGTGTAGAACAAGAAACTTGAGTTTAGAAATTTGGTTTTGTAAATTTTTGATTTTGTTTATAATTTCTGGTTTGCACTGCATTAATGATTCTCTGTGCTTAATTGGGGGTTAAAGCAGGTGGTTGTGATATATTGTTTGCTAAACACTTTTTAATTAGGAGTAATGCAGTCAAATGTACTTTCTTCTGAGCACAAAGCAGTGATCAAGATTTGTTTTACTTACAATAATGTTTATAGGAATTATTTCCTACATCTTGAAGAATGTAAACTTTCTAATTCCTTTTTTTCACTCTTGACAGAAGCCCAAGATGATGCATCTTTCCAGTAACTCCTGCAAAAATGCACAAGAGACTTTGAACTAAAACAGGGCCTGAAGAAAGTTAATGAAGTTGTTAATAGTCTGCATCACAAATGAGAAGACTGTGGATGACTCTGGTCTTTTCCTTCAGGCCTTGATGAGTCATGAAAATGATAGAAAGCTAGTTTTTCTAATGGAGCATGTTCTTTAAGTAAAAAAAAAGAGGAAAAATCAAGGAAAAAACTAAAATACAGACATCTGATGACAAGAGCTACTACTGGTGGTGACCAGTGTGTTGTAAGCTGGAATTTTCTTGATTTCTAATGGATCTTTTGACCTAATTTACAGAGTCTTTCTTGTTAAATAACTATTTTTGGAAAGGTCAAACCTTTTTTTCTGCTGAAGGACATGTACTTGAACTAAGAAATCTCATCTCCAGCACAATGCAGCAACATAAAATCCAGGTGTTTTTTATTCAGAACGTAATAATGGATAATGAGCAATAAGCTTGGAGTATTGCACACCCCTTTGCCCTGTCCTCAATAAATAATTCCTTTTTGTGTTTATGTGTGTGAATGATCCCAGGGTTATGCAGTTATCCAGTAGCAGGCTCATGCACTGGAGCCTGGAGATGGATGTAATTTCACACAGAAGGAAAATGACATCCCAAAAACCCACATGGACCTGATAATTGTGAGAAAAGAATGCTCCTTGTAAAACAAGGGTGCCACATGTCGATAAAAACCTTGATTTCAGTAGCAGAAATGCTGTTCAATCTCAGTTGAATTATGCAGCTTTTTTTACTTCTGAAAATGATTGCTCCTCTTGGTCATTCAGGTCAGGTGTTACCTAAGGGCTCACAGGCCTTACATAAAGCACACCTCACATGGGAATGGCACTGCAGAAATATTGACATTGTCCAATCATTCTCCCTATTTGAATAACAGCTGAATGAACTGCCCCTTAAAAAAAACACTAAAGAAAGAAAGCAGAAAATGCTTTTTCATTAAACTGATGGAGCTGGCTCAGAAGTATTGAAGGGACACATAGCAAACTAGAATGGTCACAGGACTTGCAATAATGTGTTGTGGGGGAAAAAAACTATCCCAAAAACCACTATCCCAACTGGGGTAGTTTCTCTGAGAGGAAACTAGGATCCATTCTGCTTCACAATTTCTTCGTGCAAACTACATAAAATATTTTATAAAACCTGACTGATTTCTGTAACAGAATTTTGGCAATTTAAATCAAAGTATGTTGCTATGACAGTTCCTACAAGTCTTTTAGCTTTGTTTTGTGTTATAAATATGTCAAAATGAAGCCATTTCTGTCCAAACAAAAATTTTTCAGGCTTTTTTAAAATATATTTTATTTGCCAAGGTCAAGATGAAGGTGAATTTCAAATGTTGTAACTTAGATCTGCATTACCATAGACCCACAAGGACATAGCTTTTGTCTTATAAATAAGTAATGTCATTAGATACAGTATTCTTAGTTTAATTGACTTTGTTTACTGCTCTGTATAACAATGATTGAAAAATAAAAGACATTTAACATTGGTGAAACCTTTTCTAGTGGTTTCTGAACTGGAAGTCAATAAGTACAAGCCACTACCAAGAAATATTATTGGTCTTGGGGTTTGCTGCAGTAGTAAAATGCTGAGTGAAATCTAAGTGGATACAGGGAATTGCATCTAGTCCTTTGTAAATAAGAATCAGGTGAACTCTCAAAGGCAAAGGCATAAAAACAGCACAGATTTACCATGCAGACATCATTGATGAAATCCCACATAAGGAACTCATTTTCTGCAGGTGGACCACTGTAAGTAAAAAAAAGTGTCTTTTTATGGGGGATATTTACCAAGTTGGCAGTTGAGTCTTTCCTTCAGAGGTATTGAAAGGGTATTTTCAGATTTTGGATTTTTTTACATCAGAAGACAAGAAGTGTAAGTTGGAGAAGGAGTTGCCAAAGGTCAACTTCACTTGTGTGGGGCAATAAAATTGCTGAATTACAGTTAAAGCAGTAGCTTGAATTAAAATTCATATATATTCCTCCCTTAAATTAACCCAGATGTGTCCTATACATGAGTTAAGCATGGGTTTAATCACAGATTATCAAGTGATGGTACCTCCTCCTCAGAGGTACTAACATCTGTGTTGGTTTGTGCTGTGGTCTCTCAAAAAGTGATTCAAGAACTACAACAGGGCAGAAATAAATACCTGGATTTTGTCAGGAAATTAGAAATCACTTGATTAGTGGAAGTTTATTTTCTGGTGATCAGAAGTTGCTAAGAAAGAAGGAAAAGGGAACATCCCAAAGCAAAGAACAAGATCAGCAGAGACCACACTGAAATGAAAGCAACAGAGGGTGGAATGTTCTGAAAAAGCATCTGGAAAAGAGCTGATTTAAGATAAAGGAGATGAAGAGCTGTAGGAGCCAGTGGTACCTGTATTTTTCCAGCACATGGTGAAAGGCTTCATGCTCAAAGAAATAGAACACAGACTTTTCTCTTGGTCTTTTCTACCCCAAGCCATGGAGCTCTCAGAGACATAAAGCAGGTGGGAATGGAAGAGAAAGGTGGTCAATAGAACTGTGATGAGATGTTACAGAGCCCTATGAAAAGTGATTCTAATCATGAAATTTTAGAAAAACTCCTGGTTTGTTGGGTTTTTTATATTCAAGCTCTAGCTGCCTTCACTCTTTCCTGCCTCTCATACACTGACAATAATACAGCTTCTGCAGTTGCCGTGAAGGACCAAGATACAATTATTTTATACTTCTATTTTAATGCTTCAATGTTCTTTTCCCCTTAGCAGGTTACAAATGCATATGAGTTTGGGAGAGTTTGAAGTAATAGGGAGTAAAATGGAAAGTGCTCCTGGGAAATTGCTTATTTATATACAGTTGATGAGAAAACAAGTGTTTTATGGGAGGGCCCTGACTCTCTTAAAGGATATTTGGCTCAAGGACAGGGTACTTGCTGGAGTACACATTTAGGTGTGTCTGTTATTGCACTGCTTCGTGCTGTAAGTGGAAAATGTGTATCAGGTGCTTTTTGCTAGGTTTTTTTTTTTTTCTCTAGGTGTCAGCATCTGTTGGGAGTACAGAGACTGATTCTGTGGATTCCCATGTCCAGAGAGTTCTGCTGCCACTGAGCCATCAGACAATCAGCTGGGTTCTAGACATGGAAAATACGTGTAACACTGGGAGTCAGCATGTGCAACACACCTCCTTTCAAGGCTCAATAGGTGTAAATGTACCAGGAAAAAAAGAGATGAATGCTTAGAATATCTGTGCTTGCCACACCAGGTGTGATCACGTTTGAGGGAGCAGAGTCATAGAAATCATAAGAGCACATGACAAAAAAAACCATGTTCCAGTAGATGTGGAAGGAAACAACAAAAAAAGCAAAATGTACCATTCAATGGTTTTCTGAAGGTGAGTGGCCAATACAGGCCATCCCATGAGGTGCTCAACTATATGTTACTGATAATTTCTCAACTTACTTAACAGTAAAACGCTATGAGAGTAGTTCAAATCTGTGATTTATTTGACACTATAAATGCTTTAAAAATCTTACTAATGATTTAAGAAGAACACATTCAAACAAGCAGGAAAAAAAATGAGCATTATTAAAAAGTAAATGTGAGTGTGGTACCTTGACCCATTTTGAATATTAAGAAGTACTCTGCATCAAAGTATTGAGTATAGATTTTCATTATGTATTGAGTGGCCAAGAATATCTTAAGAGCCTTTTAAGGTAATCTATAATAACATCTCTTCCCCAAAAGTGGGTCAAGGCTTACGTAGTCTGCACTTACAACTTGAGTCCCTCTTAAAAGGAAAATCCCAACGGTACAGAAGGTGCTAACACAGCAAAAGGGTCCAATTCCTGTATTTTGTGATATCCTCTGACCTTGGTCTGCCTTAACCCAGAGCAACAGCCACAGGATGTGGTCTAATATATATTAATGACAAATTATCTTGAACTCTTGGTCAAAAGGATGATGATGATGATGATGCTGTGTACTGGCTCCTCAGTTTGTCTCCTGATAAAAACTCCCTGTTTTCCATTACAGCAGGAAGAGGAGGGGATAGGAGGGAGGCTCCAGGTTACTGCCCACAACACGAGGTTGTGTAAGAATAAAGGAATAAAATAACATGCTCTGAATGTGACATAACCAAGCACCTAATGGGATTAGTGGTGAAAAGGGAAGGAGTAAGCACAAGTTGCCACAAGATCCTCCACTTGTTAAGACCTTAATTCTTGTGCCTGAGTTGCAGAGAATTACAAAGTTGTGAATTACAAGGTCAATTGATGAGTTACAACTGCATGGACATCAGATACAGGTTGAAGCTGTGAAAATCAGATATTGAACAAATAACCTTAAATAATACCCTGTTATGTAGCTCACCTCTCCCTTCCCAGAGTTTTTTCCAAACACTAAGTTTCAGGAGCATTTTCTTAGTAGGCAAACATTCAGGTATTCCAAGACATTCTAATACACTGAGGACATTTACTTTAAATATTTTTTTCTTCCATAAGGTGACAGTGGTTATCTCTTGAAAAATTGCCTCATCTCTTCCGTGTTTTATCTCCAGATTCCCTCTGAAAACTGTATTATTAGAAATTGTAATGAAACTCGGGAAGTGACCAGAATAGTAATTGACAGAAGACTTGGCATCTTCAAAATGGGGCTTGGCTGCTTAGATAAATGTGATAGAACAGAACTGAACTGGCCTTCATGTGAGTTCAGAGCAGTCCTGGTAGGTGTTGGGTTATGTAATACACCCATTAAACATGCCTCATCTGGGAAGACGAAGGGGAAGCATTTTAATGAGTCAATCTACATTGCTGAAGTAAATGGCCATAATGACAGAGACTTGGGAAATTATGTGTGCTTAGAAGTGGGACTGCAGCACAGCAGAGGAGGTGCTGGCTCTGGCTGTCACACAGACCTCCTGCATGCTGGCTCAGATGTGCCTTCCGAGCCTTCTGTGCCTTTACATTTCATCCTAGAAGCACTTTAGTGTCAGTAAAATGGAAATTAGAGATGCCATCTTCCAGTGCTAAAGGGAAAAGTGGACTGCAGACCAGCAGAAAACAGTTTCAGGCAATAAATGGTTTCCAAGCTCTTCACTTCCCATGCCAAGCAGGAGGTCTGGGCACTGCTTACCCTCACCTCCTGCTCAGTGAACTAGAAGGTTCCAGCAAATGCAATAAAATTAGATTCCTAATTCCCACTCCTTGAAGTTAGTCCGTAACAATATCCCTCTGTTAGGAACTCTGTCTTAAAATCAGGTAGCAACTTAAGGCACCCAAATTTTTTATTACCTCTTCCCTTGCCAAATTTACCTCTTCCCTTGCCAAATTCATCATGGCCCTGTGAGGTCAAGCACCCTTTCCCAGACAAAACCCTACACTAGTGAGAATGAGAGACATCTTTTCTTGCACCACAAATTTAAAGAGAAGGAAGAAAAACCTTTCAGCCATAGATTTTTCTGTACTTCCAAGAATTGACTCAAAATTATTTAAGTATGAAAGACTAAAATAGTCAAGGTATTGCAGCTTTTCTGGGAAGGCTCATTTTAATGGGCCCCCATATTCATTTATGCACAGAATAAGCTCATCTATGAATAGCATTAAAATACCTTTCCATGGATTTCTGTCGTATATTTTCTATACATTCTGCTCAAAATCTTAAAGTATCTCCAGCTTTTATTGTGCCAGGTTTTTGACCCCCTCACTGCAAGGAATGAGCACATCCTACACAAAGCTTGGCTTTGCCAGTTGTCCTGCTAATACACATATGCTGCCAGACCAGCTGGCTCTTGGCAAACAGCAGAGGTAAATGTCAGGTTCTTTCCTGTCCCTTGCTATGAGGAGAGCACAAAACTATCCCTGAACAGCACAGCAGAACCAGACTCCACGGACTCAATTTTGCTTTGATAATCTCCTGTATAGTTAAAAATTAACAACCAAAGGGTCAGACACATATGGGAAAAGGAGGAAGCATGTTATTCTTAATTTCTGGTGAGAAACTTTAATTTTGTGCTTTTCATTTAAGTTTTCCCACCTTAATCCAAGTGGTGTTACACAACTGATGAGCTGTTTTAAGAGCTTTGTTTTTTCTGTCAATAAAAGTGTATTTATTTCTTACCAATGAAAAATGAAGGGCCAAATCATCAGAAGGAAGAAAGCTGTGTTACTCCATTCAAATAAGATTAATTTCTGGCACTTGCTGGTTCTGGTCTGCTTATCAGCTTGTGTGAAAGGAAAAGAAATCCTCCTACCTGATTTTGTCAGGACTATCTCGTTAGGGATCAAATTGACCTCCTCCTCCACCATTCACACTTGGGAGTTTTTAGCCAAATCAGGTCCATCAGCAAAGAGAGGATTGTGGAATAATAGGGGAGTTGTTCTCTGACATTTTTGGGAGGTCATGCAGATCTGTGGGATGAGCAAGGATGGATGTTACTCCAGATTGATCCTGGTTCATAAACCTGGGATTAGAAAAAGTATTGAAAATATTTGCTGCAGGAAAAAGAGGAATGTTCTTGTTCCCGTGGACTGGCCAGGCTGTACAAATCATCCAGGATAAATGTGGCTGTTGTGCAGGCAGTGACACCACATGAGAGGAGCTTTAGCAAGGGAACAAAAGCGATACTGTTTTTTCTTCACTGCTGATTAAAGTCTGTAAGTACTGTAGCTACAAAATTATGCACATTTTAAACAAAAGCCTGCACCGTGTCACAAGCAAGAAAAACAAGTCACAGGGTGCAAGGCAAAGCTTTCCTCTGAGGCACTGGTGGTTAATCAGTCCCTCTCCCACAGTGGCTGCAGTGTCATCTGAGCTGGGGACTCTCTGCCCTGTGCCATGATACAGCTGTTTAACACCTCCCTGTGCTCAGCTGAGCCTGGGGCAGAGAGAAAGGTTTTAGCTGATACTACCTTCAGTGAAGGATAGGTTCATCCCAAAATACCTCACCAGACCCCACCAAACAGGAAAAAACACCCCAACCCAGAAGGCCAGACCTAAAAAAAATTAAACAGAAAAATAATCAATGACATCCTGTAAAAGAAAGTCACTCTACAGAAGAATTTAATACAGGAAAAAAAAAATCAGTCATAGTTTTAAACAGTTTCTACATAACAGATAAGGAGATCTGGAGAAATTCTGGAGGGGTTTGCTTAGCATAAAATGATGATGAAACATCTGTACTTCCATCCATCACTGATTATGTGAAAGAACATTTGACTTGGCAGATTATAGAGAGGCTTAACCCTTCAGCTTTTATGGAGGGGAAAAAAGAATGGGTTATACAGCCGTGAAAATATGCAATTTTTCTTTTGTGTACACAAAAGCAAATTTATGTACGGCTTTTTTGTGTGTACAAGACTGTTTCTGAACAGCTAGTCATTAAAAATATCATTGTTCTCCTACAATGAAGAGCTTTCAGATATAGAAAGTAAATGTGTTTTATTTTTTTTTAAATCGTTTGATTAAAGATACAAATGCAGATCCAGATCCTACATATGAAAGGCTTGAGACTTTCACATTGTCAAACTCAAACCTATTCTTACAGCTGTAGTCCCAACTTCAATTCCAAACTGTTTGCCTTCCTAAAGTTCATGCAGAACAACCCATAAATCTGATCCCCAGTGAATCTTTTCTATCCTAATCCATTTCATATTGCACTGTTCATGTTTATTAATTCTTCAAAAAGCACCTTTCTTCACAGTGCTTCTACCAAAGCAATTAGAGGGTGACATCTGGCCAGAGAACCCCTGCTAGAACAGACAACTACAAAGTGCCACCTGATTTTGTGAGTTTTCAGTCTCATCCACAAAATCACAATCCTGAATTTTAAGCTGTCATAGAATCAAGGAATGATTTGGGTTGGAAGGGACCATAAAGACCAGCTAAATCCAACCCCTGCCATGGGCAGGGACACTTTCCACTGTCCCAGGTTTCTCCAAGTCCCAGTGTCCAACCTGGCCTTGGACACTTCCAGGGCTCCAGGGGCAGCCACAGCTTCTCTGGGCCCGCTGTGCCAGGGCCTCCCCACCCTCACAGGGAAGAATTTCTCCCCAGTATCCCATCTAACCCTGTCCCCTGGCAGTTTAAGTTATCCCACAGCCAAATCTTTGAACATGAGCCAAAAGTCAGCCCTAGCCCAGGTATCATCAATTGTACCTCTAGAAGCTGCTTCCTTAAACCTCTTCAAGAGCCAAAGTCTGATTGGTCTTTGCTCAAGCTGACATGAAATTGTTGCTTGAAATTCCCTTTCAGTCTGAATAAAGGCCATGATACAGGGCCAAGGTTGTAGCAAAGGCATTTTGGGGAGTCTCAGAAGAGCATCACCTCAAAGCAATTGCCAGCTATTTTTTCCATTTCTACCATGTTCAAAGCTCAAGACAAAAGTTACTTTGAGAACTTGAATCAGGCTGTAACATTTCCAAAATGCACGGCTAAGCAAGAAATGTCATTCACTTAAGCCATCACCAAAATGTTTCTAATTACATCCCTGACTAATTACATTACCGTATCCCTTTTAAGTAGTGGTTTTAAAAGTACAACTCTTGGCTCAAAATTGATTCCTTATTTTTAGGCAATTCTTCCTTTCAGCTTGAACCAACAGTGTTTAATCAGGTGATAAGTTTTCACACAGAATTGCTGATTATAGTCCCAAACCTGAAAAGTGGTGCAGTTTGAGAGGGGGAAGGGATAATAAAAATATTTTTTAAAATGGACTGGATCATTTAATAATTCAGCTAGGAATAATTAATGCAGTGATTTTACATTATATCCTAAGGATATACTGAAACTCGCTGTCCTTTGTGTGATACCAGAAAAGGACACTGCAGATCCCAGCTGAAAATAGGCCAGAAATTTGAGATCATTGCTCCCCACCAGCATTTCTGCCACTGAATGGGACATTTACATACAACTGGAAGTCCTGAGTCTCCAAAAGCTGTCATATACTTCAGCTGAGGAGCATTGGAGATACAGCTAATGTTGTCCCATTATCTTTTCTTTCTTAAATAATTTGACTCTGATGGCATGAAGAAGCCAACAATCCCTGAAAGTGTCCAAGGCCAGGTTGGATGGGGCTTGGAGCAACCTGGGACACTGGAAGGTGTCCCTGCCCAGGGCAGGGGGTGGAAAGAGATGATTTTTAAGGTCCCTTCCAACCCAAACCATCTTTGGTTCCTTCACACCTTAAAATTCAGGATCATTGTTACTTCGTGGATAAGACTGAAAACACACAGAATTATGTGGCCCTTTGTAGTTGCCTGTTCTGGTGGCAGAACTACAACTTGTTCTGTTTGGTTTTCTTTCCCACACTCATCTCCCAACAGCAGGCACGTGCAACCAACCCAATATTCCTCGAGTAATTACACACTGGTGGCCCAGAGGGTTTGGTAACACATTTAAAACACACCAAACATACCAAAAGGTGAATTTTCCTGTCTAAACCCTCTCCAACATTTTTCAGGCTCTTAAACTGACACCTTGACTAAATTTTCTGCTGTTTAGTGTCTTGTTAAAGGCCTAAACTAATGGGTACAGATAAATCCTTGAAGGAATACATGATCTCTTGCCAACATTCTTGGCAAAATTTATGTTCTTGTTAATAGTTTTGTACTTAGACATTAAACAACCCTTAAGTGCTCCCACTTGGCTGTATAAATAAGGTTTTTTTATTCATGTGAATATTTCTGTTCAACATATTTGTTGAGAGATACCTGACCCAAGTTTAAATCTGGAAAGGACAGGAAAAGTAGAAAATTTCCATCCTTTCCTGGCATTTGGTTTGGAATATGAATAAAAAATCCACACTAAGGTCCAAACATTTTTGTGGCAGGTGTTGCACAAGCACTAAATGGAGGCATCATTACCCAGCAAACTTTACAGATTAAGACAAAAACACAGGAAACTGGACATGAAGTCTAAATTTGGACATAAATTAACATTGCAAAGCAATAAAACACTTTGTGGTCCATCTCTGTCTCTGAGTATGGGAAATCTTTCCTATCAAATCTTTTTTTATGAAAACAAAAAGAAGCTGAGTCATATCAAGCAAAATATGCTCATAATGTTTCAAAAAAAAAAATAGAGGGAAAGCTAAAAAGGATCATTTCCAACTGAAAGTAGTGTTTAAAAAGTAAATTTATTTATAATAAAGAATAGAGTTTGAGAAAGAATTTGAATTACTTTGTTTAAGGTCAAATAAATGTTCTTTCAAGTCAAAATAATTTAATATTCATTGTCATTTTTTTGCCAGGCTGACTAGAAATGCAAGTAAAATGAATTATCAAAAGAAAATATTTCAGTCTATGGACAATAACAAAAATGAAATTAAGTAATTAGGCATTTCTAGTATTTTTGTTGCTGTTAATGCAGGGTAGAGGTTGAAAGTAAACAAGCAGCAAATGGAAAATGAGACTAGGACATGAGAGAAATGAGCTGTAAACCAGGATTTAAAGAAAGATAAGGTAAGAGATGTTTGGATTTTAATATTAAACCTCTATATTTGAAGAGCAGCCCAAGGGACAGTTTGGACATCCAGGATAAATTGACAGCTGGAGAGAAAATATTGAGAATATTGGGAAAGGTCAGAGTCCTAATGGGTTAATGGATCAAAAATCTGGAGCTGGGAGGTGCTGGGCTGTGAGTACAAAGTCAAGGAGCTGCTCCTGGCTGGAGAGGTGCAATGGGGGCTCCAGCTGAGCCATCCTGGTTTCGGAAACTCCCCCAGGTTTGGGGGTTGGGCTCCTCTCAAAACCAAGGACAGGAAACTGCCTCAAGTTGTGCCAGGGTGATTTAGATTGGATATTGGGAAAATTTCTTCCCAGAAAGGGTTGTCCAGCACTGGCACAGCTGCCCAGGGCAGTGCTGGAGTCCCCATCCCTGGAAGGATTTAAAAACCATGGGGATGTGGCACTTGGGGACGTGGGCCAGTGGTGGCCTTGGCAGTGCTGGATTAAGAGTTGGACTTGATCATCTTAGAGGGTTTATCCAACCTTAATGATTCTATATAAGAAGGAAAAATACAAAATATCATAGATATAAACATGCCTCATTTGTTTTCCTCATATTTTCATCCAGTTTCCCTGTCAAAAGCCCCAGTGGCAATAGGCCACCCTGGGTGGTACATGAGGCACAAGGTCTCAGCTCACTTTTCAAGGTAGTTCTTATTTACCAGAGGAGGGAAAGTCTGTAAAACTCTTTTTTCCAAGACTTTTTCTGTGCTACCTGAAATCTACAGTGTAATCTGTTATTTCCCACTGCCACCAAGGTCACACCTGTGTGGAAAAAAGCCTCGAACAAGAGGCTGTTTTACTTCCCATATTTCAGATGTTCAGAGTTAAACATTGTTTTACTGCTGTGTGGACAAAGATTATAGTGTTCAAAAGCCATGCTCACCCCTAGATAATTTGTTTGTCTTTCTTGCAGTAAATTTGTATATTGATTTTTATTACAGTATCATCTAACAGGATGTTTAGCATCCATACACTGTCATGCAGGGCTCTGCACAGCTATGAGAGAAGAATGCAGAGCAGGTATTATAGCATATAGAAACAATAGATTTGTATTTTACACGTGTAATTTAGGATTATATATAATAAAGAATTATATGTGAATGAAGAAGGAATGTTCTTGATATCCCATTGACTGTAACCCTTAGAAAATATTTTCCCTGGTGGGGGGGGTGGTTTTTTCCTATTGCCCTTTCAAGATTCTTTTTTTCCTCTATTCCATTCATTTTGTTGGCAAATTTCTTAGAATTTTTCTGCCTATTATACACCTCTGTTTTTTTTTTTTAAACAATCTCACACTTTTTAGCATTTGGAAGGATACCATAATAACAGAGCAGCCATGCTGTTTTCATTGGCCATTTCAATGAAGAAAAATAAACAGTGACATAATAAATAGACACAGAAGAAAAATTAAGTCCCATTTCTCAGAAGAACATCTAAAAGTGAGCCTATATATATAGGCTTAAGTCATATAAATGACTTGATGCATATTTTTATTTTAGTATCTGCAGGAAGATGGATCCCAGCCCATTAAAACTAAAATTTCCAGAAAGACAGGCACTCTGCAGCATCATCTGTCAAGGTAAAAGGACTAAGAACCTCAAGCTGACTGATATGATGGATTTTCATTTTCCTACTTGCTTCAAGAAGGAAGAAAGTGTGGAGCTGAACAGCTGGTAACATTTGCTAAAAGATTATGGTGCTGAGATTCTGATTTAAATTTGACTTTTTGGTCGTAAACACATGAACAACACATGAAATGTTCTTATTCCTTCACATATTTTCACTTGAAAAGAGTGATTCAACTGCTTCCTCCATAAAACCTATATAGGATTAAAGAACAAAGAGGTCTCCAACTGAAAAAAAGACATGTATTTCCTGTAAAAGGAAGTCATGCAAGAGGCTCAAAGCTTTCTTTAGGGTAGCTGCTACCACCTCCTGTAAGACTGTTGAAACACATGTAAATGACAAGAAAGTTTAAAAGTATATATATAGAAATTTTTGGCAATATAATGAGACTCTTCCCTACATTGTCCCCTTTAGGCTCAGAGGTACAAAAGCCTTTCCTTGTGTACAAGGCAGAATAACCACGTGAAAATATCTCTGGCTACTCCACCATTTGATGTAGCTTGGAAATATTTTAGAAATGATGTGAAACAAGCCCACATGCTGTCACAAATGCTGTCAGCACCTCTTGTATGTGCAAATAAAGAGAATAGCCTGTGGTATTTGCAGCCTTTGACCAATCAGGATGCAAACTCTATGAGTTATTTTGGCAAATTTGAGAGGAAAATATTGGCTCACTAAAGACCCCCAAACCTGCTCAGTTAAAAGCAAATAAATAAATTAATCAATCAAGTCATGGTGTTTTCCAAGCTTTGGCATCAGATGTTGTCTATCAAAAAACCATCCAGAAGTGAAAAGCTGAAGCACCATGTGAAACTCTGATAAAAATAAATTACAGAATCATTTAGGTGGAAAAAGCATCTAAGATCACAGAGGAAGACTATTTTTATGGTTTTCTGAGAGGAGTCTGTAAACAAAATGTGAGCACGATCCATCAGCACTCTGTAGAACCTAAATAAAATCTGGATTATAAATGGGGTAAGTGATCAGACAGCACCTCTACATCATTTATCAACAAGAGCTTTCAGTGATAAAAAATAATAGCAATAAAAGACCGATTTCACAGAGTGTTCTGAACCATTTGGTGAGGTGGCTTGATTTAAGCTACAGAAACGTCAATAAAACCAGGGAAAATCATATGAATAGGAGCAGAAAATATGTCAGATATTTCAGATATGAAACCACACCTTGCAAAGTCGTGAGTACAAAAGAGTGTTTGGATTTATAGAGGTCTGGAAAGCTTTCTTTACAGCCAAAGACTAAACAATATTGATTTGTTTAGTTTATCTGAGAAAAGATTATGATTAAGTCACCTTCTAATCTATAAGTGGGAACATGGGGAGAAGACTTCTGGTAATGGAAAGCTCTTTAATCTGGCTGACAGAAGCATGGCAAAAGCCAATGGATAAAATCACTTAAATAGTTTTGGAAATGAAACACACATTTTGAAACCTTGGGGGTTCTGTGTAACAAATTACTGAAACAGCTTATTGATTCCCCATCATTTCAAGTCTTTGGGGAGTTTTTTTTTTTAAAGAATCCTACTGCTGTCAAAAGTTACAGCCTTGATAGAAGAAGTGGTCTGTGAAAGTGTGTGAACTGCACCAGGTTCCAATGAAGTGAACGTGCTGGTGTCCTCTGAGTTTCTAACCGATAAATCTTCAATATTAGGCCATGGTTTATGCAAATCTGTAGCTTCTGAGATAAGCTGTATTGTCCTTTGGGGAAAATGAAAGTTGATAATTCTGTTATTTTCTTTTCCCTTTCATTTCATGGCATCTCCCAGTGTAGCTGGCTGGTTTGTGCCTGCTGGAAAGGAGAGCTGGTGTTATTTAATGCTTCCCAAACATATGTTTCTGGGCTTCATTTTGTACACTACAGCTCACAGATTCTAAGAATTCATACCTTGTGTCCATCATTTTCCCACACACATCACTTGTTCTTTTTTTTTTTTTTTTTTTTTTTTTTTTTTTTGGGTCATCCCTGGTATTTTTAAGAAATCCAACAAACTTCCCACGAGCAACAGCACATAAATACTCTTATAATCTTCATTTCTGTGATATGCTGGGTTTTCTCTGAATCTATTGCTGCTGCTGAAGTTTTGGATGTGGCTTTAAAAGTTTCAAGTGGGACCAATCTGTGGCAATACTACAGGATGTTGCTAAGAACATATATATATATTGTCAGATCAGTTTATTGAGCAAGATGGATAAATTTTCTAATACCTGTAAATTATAGTTAGTTTGTTTAGTAAAAAAAACCCAAACAAGATAGGCTGATTTCACACAGCAAAGGAAATGTAGATACTAAGCTATAAAGGGGGTATGGAGGGTGCCACAAGTTGTGCTCCTCAAGCATTGGAGGACTTAAGCAGAGGTCTTGTGGCAGAAATGTTGAGGGAGGGCATATCAGTCCTAGTAAGTAGAATTGGTGAGAAGTGATTTTTGACAAATAATGCAGGAACTGGCAGTAGTTTTAACAAACAGTTCTGCTGGCAGGGAGTGACTCACTCCAGCACAGTAAAGACCTTGTTGCTAAAAGTACTTACACTCACATTAAGAGCCTGAAATCATCCCAGACATAAGGGCCCACTTTGGAAGAGCAGGAAACATTAAACAGATTGGCCAATCCAGGGAAAATAATAATAGGAAAATTTATTGAAAGGCAGTTCACCAAATAGCATATCCTGCAGTTACATCCTGTGGGTTTTGCTCTCCTCATACCAAGACTCAAGCCTGTGATTTCAACTCAACAGCATGACTCTGTAAAATAGGTCTTTCCAAGACCGTAAAACTAGGAGAGATTTTGGGGCAAGGATAGCATAAAGATAGAAGCAACAATAAAATCCTTGTCCTGTAAAGAGGAGGGAAACCAGTACAGCAACAGCATGATTCATCCTCCTTAACTTTAGCCATCCAAAAGGTAGGTGTCGAATCAAAGTTAGTCATTCCTTTTTTGTCACTTGTGGAGGAAGATGTATCCTGCCTGCTTCAGATAACTACTTTGGGAGTTGCTATTTAGAAAGACTTCCCTCTCTCCATTGCCATGGAGGATACCCAGGGGAACAGCCAGCAGAAAGCAACATCTTCCAGCCTAAACCTAGACAGGATTGCTCTAAGTTGCCCAGAGAAGCTGTGGCAGTCCCATCCCTGGCAGTGTCCAAGCTTGGATGGGGCTTGGAGCAACCTGGGATAGTGGAAGGTGTCCCTGCCCATGGCAGGGGATGGAATGAGATGATCTTTAAGATCCCTTCCAACTCAAATCATTCTGTGATTCTAAGAAGTCCCTTCATGAGGCCCACTCTGCTGAAACCAAGGCTCTGTAATTCACTCTCCTCAAGTGTATGCACAAGGGTTTATTGGTTTCAGTGCATACACAAGGTTCAATAAAACAACTAAATAGAAGAGAATTCAAGGGATAGCCAGAGGCAAAGTAAAGTTAATCCCAAGACCTCAAGAATTACACTTGGCATCTTCAGCCTGTAGCAAAGAAAAACCTCAAACCCTCACGTTCCTAATCTCAGTGAATTGAGACAAGGTAAAAAAAAATTAGCGTTCAAACAAGGTGATTTAACAAACATACTGTTCCAGTTGCTGAGGGTTCAGGAAAAAAAATAAAAACAGCAAAGTATAAAAAAATAATGGAAGAGAAGTTCAGATTGGCACTGGATTAGATTGTCATGGAAAAGGAACAGGAAAACTATGGCATCACTGAGACATCTCTGGAGGTGGTTAAAGGCCACACATGTGGGGACATGGGGACATGGTTTACTAGTGACCTGGGCAGTGCTGGGGAAATTGTTGAACTTGATGATCTTAGAGGGCTTTTCCAACCTAAATGATTCTATGATTTCCCTTTTTAACAGCTCTCTGCTTCAGAATGATTTACTGCAGGGTTTGTATTGATTTACAATTATTGGACAGTTATTGTAATTTATGTTGATAAAGCAATAAGGGAGTACTGAAAGTATTTATTAAATATGAGAAAATTTGTAGCACTTGGACATTAATCAAAGTTGATCATCTACAATATATGTGCTAATAAACCATCAGTGAATATTTAACCTGCAAACACTATGAAAAATCTGATAGATTACCTCCTTCAGGAACAAAGAGACTTTGTGGAAATTTTGAATAATTTAAATTGTGACACAGCACAGGATTTAGGAGTGGGAAGCAATTTTACTGTGTGGTTTTATTTTTTAGTTGTTGAATTCCTGATAAAAAGAGTGATGGAACTAATTTTTTTTCTTGTTGATTTAAACATTAGCCATCCTGGGGTTTGCAAAAACGTTAAAGATAGTTGTAAGGATAGTTCTATTGTATGATGGAATCATTGGCCTTCTTTGATTTTAGTGCAGAAAGCAAAATAAAAAAGAAAAGGCCCGAGGAACTCGGACTTCTCAGCACTTTGTTGCAGATGTCAGAGAAAGAAGTATTAGGGGTCAGTTTAGCATTTGCATAAGGGACCTGATTAATTGGAGATTAAATGATCATTTGTTCAGCCAGCAGTGCAGAAGGCTGGGCATGCTTCCCTGACCAGCTAAGCCAGGCTTTGGTAGGCACATCTCCAGGCCAGGGGACACTTCTCATGCTCACCCTGTCCTTGGAAAGGTGGAGGGGTGCTGGAAGGGACACTGCCCGGAAAGGAGTTCATCCATTAACGCCTCCTGGTTGATTAATTTTCTGCTTCAACTCATTTTAATTCTCATTCTGCTGATTGTTTCCTTTCAGGGAGGGCATTTGTGGAAAGGTTATCAGCTTCTTGGAAGGACACAGCAAAGCCTCCAAGCACAAACCTAGCCCACTTTTCCAAATAAACAGCTGCAGGCAAGTCCTGGCTTCATTGATGGGAATGGAAGTTTTCAGAGAATTGCAGAATGGCTGGGGTTGGAAGGCACCTCTAAGATCATTTAGTGCAACCACTCCACTCAAGCAGGTTTTGAATATCTCCATAGAAAGAGGCTCTACAACCTCTCCAGGCAGTCTGGTCCAGTGCTGTCACTCTCACAGGAAAAATGTTTTCCTTCATATTTAGCTGGAACTTCCCATGCTTCAGCTAGTGCCCACAGCCCATTGTCTTGTTGCTGAGCACCACAGAAGAGAGTCTGGCCCCTTCCTCTTGACACCCACCATTAAGATATTTGTATGCATTGATAAATGACCCTCTCAGCTGTCTCTTCTTGTGGCTGAACAGCCCCAGCTCCCTCAGCCTTTCCCCGGAAAGGAGATGCTCCTGTCCCCTCATCATCATTGGAGCCTTCACTGGACCCTCTCCAGGAGCTCCCTGTCCCTCCTGTCCTGAGGAGCCCAGAACTGCACACAACACTCCAGATGTGCCTCACCAGGGCTGAGAAAAAGGGCAGGATCACATCCCTTAAACTGCTGGCAATGCTCTGATAAATCCCAGGATCCTGTTGGTCTTAGTGGCACAAAGATACACTGCTTGTCATGGACACTTTTCCACCACAACTCCCAGGTCCTTCTGCCCAAAGCTGCTCCATCAGGTCACGCCCAGCCTGTGCTGGTGCCTGGGGTTGTTCCCCGCAAGGTGCAGGACCCTGAATTTACCTTTAAGAACATTGCTAAAATTCAGGAGGTTTTTTCCCCTCCCTGCAACGAAGGAATCGGGCACTAATTACTTTCTGAATAACATTCCACTAGTAAAATAAATGAAAAAGTACCAAATGTTTGTTGGACATTATCTTGTTCCTTTAAATAACACAGAATTTTAGGATGGTTTGGCTTGGAAAAGACCTTGAAGATCATCCAGTTCCACCCCTCCCGCCCTGGGCAGGGACACCTTCCACTATCCCAGGTTGCTCCAAGCCCCAATGTCCAATTTGACCTTGGGCTATTCCAGGGCTCCAGGGGCAGCCACAGCTTCTCTGGGCACCCTGTGCCAGGGCCTCCCCACCCTCACAGGGAAGGATTTCTGGTGCCCAGGGTTATTCTTCCCCAAGTGCAGGACCCTGCATTTGCCTTTCTTGAGTGTCACTGGGTTTCTCTTCACCCAACTCTCCAACCTGTCCAGGTCCCACTGAATGGCCTCACAACTTTCAGGTGGATCAGCCCCTCTTTCCAGTTCAGTATCATCATCCAGGATGCTCAGGGGACACTCTGTCCCTTCATCCAGGTCACTGCTGAGTAATATGAACAAGGCTGGACCAGCACAGGCCCCTGGGGCACACCACTGCCCACAGGCCTCCCAACTGGGCTCTGTGCCACTGGTCACAATGCTCTGGGCTCAATGAAGATGGCCAGCAAAGACCAGAAGTTGGCCTTAAGCAAAATGTTTCAGCTCTGAGCAATGTGTGTATTAAAAGCTGTAAAAAAATGTTTGCTTTTCAAGTAGGGCTGAGGAAAGCAGGAAATGGGCCATAAAGACCATGTTCATTATGAGTGGGACAAGCAATGAAAATCCAATGGCAGCAGGAAAGTGCTTTTAGCAGGAGAGAATAACATGGGGTGTGAAACATTAAGCTTTGTAGATAGGGAGTCTCACTACACAGAATTTAGTTGTAATTACCAGAGTAAATTAGAACATTATGGCAGATACCAAGGACATGTATGATGCTTTATGAAAAGGATTAGTCTGAACTGCAAAGGCTTCCCTTAAACTGTCTTAATTAAAGGTCATTCAAAGCTTTCCCCAACACCTTATTTAGATTGGCTGCAAAAGTACACCAAGTACTAAAAATTTCCTCTGCAAAATTTTGATCTGTGAGCCATTAATATTTCCCTTAATTTAGCTTGTGTGCTATTTACAAATCAGAATTGCCTGCTTATGGAAATGGAATTGTTGGACATAGTTATTCTATTACATGGAGTGCATGGAGTGATTATTTTGTTGTTCCCCACCACTCCACCAGTTCCCATTGCCAGACTATTCTGCTTACTCACAAAAATGAGTGTTCCCAAGGATTTTTATTTCCCAATCACAATATTGATACAAAATACATTCCATTCTTCCTAGGTATTCATGGCACACACTGTAACAGTCCATCTGTTACCAACACCCTGCTCCGCAGAATGTTTCAACTGTGTGAATGAGGGGTAAGAATGGGTAGGATTTCTTTCTTTAACTACACCTGTGATTTGCTTAGCACAGTAGGCATGGGAGGAAGGAGAAAACAGCTTGGCTGATGTGTAGGTTTTTAATTTTTAATATTTTTTACTATTATTTTTAAGATTGTCAGCTGTGCTACCCCAGCAGTACAAGTAATAACCATACAGCCAAGCACAGCTGTTAGTAGAGCTGTGGTCTTAAAATACTTAAAATAGAGATGTTCTGCTATAGCTTCTCTGAGGATCCTTCTCATAGGTGTAATTAATGGCAGAGGTATAACCTGTCTTTATTACATCCTGTCAGCAGCACTGATGTTTCCCAGGACTTTTCCCCTGCCACATTTGTATCCATGATTCATCTGACTGTGTCACTTAGACATTCACAGATGTTCACAGTTCAATGTAAAGATGATGTCAATACCCAATTAGTGATGAAATCATCTTTTACTTTACACTGTTTAATCAATCAATTTATACACCAGTGCAAAGCTGAAAAAGATTATTTGTTTTATCCAGAAGACCCACATGTCCAGAGTTCCATTTGTGTCCTAGATGCACTGGAGGGTGGTAGTGAGGAAAAAACTCTGTAGGTATTTCCAGTGTTTTTCTCCTTGGCAGTATTTAAAAAGGAAACAAAAGAAGTTAATTCAGTACGTGCTTCAATGTGGTAAATTTCAGACAGAAATGCTGCTTGCCCCTAATATTTTTATGAGTTCCAGGTGGAAGTTCTATGGCCTCAATGATTCAGCAATATCTGGAGATAGTGCAACCCATCAAAAGTGCAGGAATTATCCCAATCCTTCCTGTCTGCTGCCAGTAGAACACACAGCCAGCAATTCCCGAAGTCTCCCTCTGGCATTTCTCTGCTGGATTCACATAACATGTCAAAGAAATGATTTTTCTCTTTGATTACTGCAGTAAAATAAAAAGCACTGAAAAAGCAACATCTCAGAAACTTAGCTTGCAGTTACATGAAAAATCCAGCTCCCTGTAAAGCAATGTAATGAGGAGGGAGTCACGGTCGTTACTCCTTGTTACAGCACTTTCGTGTAAAAATGCCACTTGGAGACCCTTGCAGCAGGAAAGGCAAAAAAAAGCACCTCAGCAGTGAACTCCACAGGCCAATAGACTAAGATATATCAACTCCAACTTTAGTGCATTTGGACTCTACCAAAGTTCCCTGTATTGGCTGAAATGCAAAGGCTGGAGCACAGCAATAATTTTCTGTCCTGTTGGCTTTTTCTACCTCTTTCCATCTGGCAGTGACACTTAGTAGTTAAAGCAGGAAATTGAATTCTGGCTCTAAAGGTATAAAATGTAGTTATTGTCTTAAGTAATCGTAGAGAGAAATATCTAACTGTATACAGCTTTAAGGTACAGGTGCTTAAGTTTTATTAAACCAATTTGGAATTAAGCAACTAAGCACTTCTCAAAAGCTTCCAGATCCCTTTCAAGTTCTGATCCTGCTTTCCCCCCCCACCTTCTTTTAGATTTCTAAGACAATAAGAAACATCTGTGGAGGTTTTTTTAGTGCTTTACTTTCAGAGCTGCCAATTACGTGCTGTTCTAATTAGAGTCAATGAGAGGTGTGGGCTTTTAACTTCCCCTGTTAAAACTTTGTCAAATGAAACAGAGCATTTTATTCCTGACTTATTACTTGATTCAGCACATCACAGGTGTGGGGTGGTAAAGTTGTGAACATATTTCTTGAAGCCCTGAGAAGGAGAGGAGATGGAGCTGGTTTTGTGCATTAAGAGCTACAACCATATGGTAACTCTGGTTTTCCAACAGATTCAAGTGGAACAAGCACAAAGTAACCCAGAGGGCACAGTGACCTCCCAAACAGTGCAGGCTTGGCTATGCAAGGCTGCAACTACAAAAAATATGTTCTTTAAGAACTCAAGATAACCTCAGCTCAAGAACTTTGTAGTTAGCATATTTTCAATACAGCAAGAGGACATTTGAGGTCAAGATGTCAGGATCCCCGGTTCAACACTTACTATTCCCCTTTCCACCCATTCCTGCTACTAGACTTGGCTGGCTTCACACCACACTGAATTGGCAATTTTTTCTCTTTGCATTAGAGGACAAATTCAAAAAACAGCCATGTGTATCATGGATAAAAAGGCAGGGAGGGGATTTAAATCGGTTGGGAAATTCTGAGGTTGGAAATGCTTATTTGTAGCAAAGGGAAACTAATGGGTGTTACTGAGTAACACAATGCTCAACTCTGCTTTCTCACCACTATTCCCCATCTAACAGGGCTGCAGCTCCCTATTTGTCTGGGGAGGGATAATGAAGAAACTGTGAGTAGAAAACAAAGAGCTTGTTACCAGTCAAAGATTAGCCCATGTTGTATCCCTGACATTTCCCTGCAAGCAATATAGTCAGCAGAGCATAAAACTACATTTTACTGTTCAAGGTGCATTCAAATACAGTGGCGATAGCAGAAAAAATACACAACTTTTAACAAGACAGCAAAATAACTTGGATTTCTTATTTGGCCAGGAGATTAATTTCCTCACAACTTGCCAGATGTTCACGAGGAAAGCAGATTTCTGCATAGAGCTGTTTGTACCATCAAAGCCCAATGGGTTGACTTATGTCAAAAAATTGGTGAGGCAATCCCAATTTAGATACCAAGTGCCTGCTTTGGAGATGAATGATTAACTTGAGAAAATCCAGTTTTCTGGCTTTCAAACAGTAGTGAAATTACACATGGAGGAAGATCAGACTGGTGTTTTACCCTGCAAAGGGCCATAAATGTCAGTCACCTGTCACACATGATGTTGGCATTTATCATAGTGTGTCAGTTGGAGAGAGTATGTGGTAAAATATCATTCAGGTTACAAGAGAACTGATTCTGTATGGCTTTGGGATGGTTTCTAATTAATTATTCAGAGGAAAAAAACCCCAAAAAACAACTGCTGGTTCCCAATGGAAATAGAGAACAAAGTTATTTAATGAGCTGCCATAAAGCACAAACAAGTTCAGTTGGCATTATGCAGATAAGCTCAAAGAACTTTTTCAAGATTATAGTTTAAAAAGGGGATAGACTTCAGAAGTTCTAATAACATTATCTCACCGTCCAGCTGTTTACATTGTACTTGCAGCTTCTTTGAAAAGATGCCAAAATAAAGTAAATTTGAATATTATCTGCAGAGAACTTCTCTATGGAATAATCACCAGACTGCTTTTCATTATACCACAATTATATCATCAGCTTCTAATGATCAGAATGCAGAGCAGCTGATTATTTTCATAATGCAATTACTTCATTACATCTTAGAAAACTCAGCTGCATGCAAACAGTTCTCTCCAAATAACTCATTTGTCTGATTAATCATCTGACGGGAACTCCTCTCTCTCTTGCCCCCTTTTAAATGTTCACCTGTTTTCCCTGTGCTTCCTGTCTAACTTGGTCATTACAGAATTAATCACTCAGGAGGAAAGAGGAAGATGGGCTCTTTCTCAAAATATCCAGAGAGATCAAGATTTTCCAAGTGAGGCAAATGCAATTGTTCACAGGGGTTTGCCCTTGCCACTATTTGTGTGTCCAAACCTCAAGGTATGCATACAAATCAGGAATTTGTGCAGGGGTTTATTAGCTGAAAAATGCAGATGGCTGACACGATGCTCCCTTGTACACACACCCAGGCACTTGATGTGTCTGGTGGGTGTTTTTTAGACAGACATTTCCAAATGGCTGACTTTAACCCTCTGTTCCTCACTGTCAAGAGGAATCTCTAAGGCTTTTGCTAATAACTGCTGGCTTTCATGTATATTTTAAAATAGCTGTAATCCTTGTGGAGCAAACCAGATAAAAAAAATATAAAAGGCTGCAGTGTTTGATTGTTCAGCAGGATCATTTATATAGAGATGCTGGAATAAAAATAATTAGCACTTCTAGGGACTTCCAGCTGAAGATCCCAGATATTATGTGTGAAAAAAAGGAAAAAAAATAGAGTTAAGCTTACATTTAGTCCATTCCTTTTGCAATGCTCAGTGACTCAAGACACTTGAGGGCCAATGTCCTGCTTCTTTTTGTTTGGTTGCTTTTCCTGGTGCTTTGCTCAAGTTCACAAATCTCAAACAAGAAGGCCAAGGAGGATCACACCTCCAGAAACCCAATCCCTCTCCCAGACAGATAACCATGGTCCCTTAAAGGATCAATCACACGCTCAGAAAGTGAGAACTTATAAAAGAAAGTATTTTAGGCAAATCTACTGAGGCCTAGGCATAAGAAGAATGATATTTAATTGAAAGAGAATCTGAATTAAATGCCCATATGAGAAACAGACTTATGAGATTGTAAAAGAAAAATTATTGTAACAATTACAATGGTAATAACAATGCTATTAGAGATAAGATTCCTACTGTAAAGGCTTCTGTCATTTTGGGTGAGTAATTTATTCATTTTCATTTCCTTAGCCTGAAAGTATGCCAATGATCAGCTTTACTCCAAAGGGTTTTTCTACAATTTGGAAGGGAAAGAAATTTGTAAAATTGCAGCTCCTTATGCTTAAAATCTAACTACAGCTATAGAGTCCCCTCTGTCTAACATTTTACTTCATAGTGGTCCAAGTCATGTATTTCACAGCTGGGTTTCTCTACAACTCTTACACCTCTGCATTTTAATTTTGTTAAGTAGGGGATGAACATCAAGTTGACAATGCTCAGTGACTCAGAACTTGATTTTTAAACAGAACTTTCCACTGACTGCATTTTTACAACTCCTATTTAAGAAAGTTAAAAAACCTTCCCAGTGAAAAATGCAGAACCACAGAATTCCAGAATGGTTTGGGTGGGAAGAGACTTCAAAGACCTTCATTTTCCAACCCCTGCCATGGGCAGGGACACCTTCCACAGGCCAGTCCACCTTCCAAGCCCTGTCCAGCCTGGCCTGGGACACTGCCAGGGATCCAGGGGCAGCCACAGCTTCTCTGGGAGACCTGTGCCAGGGCCTCCCCACCCTCACAGGGAAGAATTCCTTCCCAATATTCCATCTAACCCATCCTCTGGTGGTGGGAAGCCATTCCCTGTCTCCTGTCCCTCCATGCCTTGTCTCCAGTCCCTCTCCAGCTCTCCTGGAGCCCCTTTAGGCCCTGGAAGGGGCTCTGAGCTCTCCCTGGAGCCTTCTCTTCTCCAGGTGAGCACCCCCAGCTCTCCCAGCCGGGCTCCAGAGCAGAGGGGGCTCCAGCCCTTGGAGCATCTCCAGGGCCTCCTCTGGACTCTCTCTAACAGATCCAGGACTGTCCAGGACTGGCTGAGGAACCCAGAACTGGGATCACCCTGACCAAGGTGCAGCTCTTGGTTTTGGATGTGAGGTTCTCCTGAGGTTCTCCACTTCCCAAGCTTGTCCAGGTCCCCCTGGCTGTCCTTCTTCTTTTCTTGCACCAACTGCACCCCTCAGCCTTGTGTCACCTGTGAGCTCACCAAGGGTGCCCTCCCTCCCCCTCTCTGTGTCACTGGTCCCACAGCAGAGTCCTGAGGGACTCCCCTTGTCCCTGGCCTCCACCTGGGCATGGAGCCACTGCCCACAGCTCTCTGGATGTGTCCATCGAGCCAATTCCTTATCCACGGAGTGCTCCATGCATTAAATTTGGGTTCTCTTCAATTTGGACACAGGGATGTCATGAGGGACCGTCTCAAAGGCCTATCAGAAATTTGTGTAGATGAGGCTCTTTCCGTCTTCCCTGGGCATATCCCTATCCTTTATTCTGAGAAGTATGGACCCCACTTACAAGATATGATTTGTTTTAAAGCAGTTTCTACCTCCTCCCTTAACACTTCTGAACAAAAGGCTTGTCAATATCCAGTACAGATTTTCCCTGAAGCCCCCAAAATCCCCTTCAAGACATCAGATATGGTTCTGCCTCTGGGGAGATATCACATCAGGAGCATAAAACCAAATAAACAGCACATCTTATCTGCAGTGGGGATTCCAATCCAATGCATTAAACTGGTTGAACTGGCTCTTTATGCAGTGCAGTTGTAGAAGGGAAGAAGCTCTGTAAAAGGCTTTACCTAAGGCCAATGAAAACTGGGGAAAAGGGCAAAAAGAGAACAAAAAAGCTGAAAGCCAAATAGAATTTAGCTGGAGCTTCTGTGCTGTAGGAGGGTCTGCACATCCTTGCTGGGTGGCTTTTACTGGGTTTTTAGGATGCAGGAAAACCTTTGGAGGCACTTAGGCTGAAGCTGGGGATGCTCATGACTCGAGCTGTGGAAGCTGCTCTCCTTCTGTCCTCAGTGCTGGGTTCCAGGCACATATCAGGAGCCTCCCATGTGGAAAACACATCCTGCTGGATCAGTAGGACATGAGCATCTCCCTAAAGCTGGAGCCAGGCTGTCTCTGAGAAAGCAGCAGGCAAGATGCTGGCTGTCCCTCCATGTACCAGCAAGCAGGTTTGGTAAATACAGAAATAAATTCTTCAGGATTCTCCTTCTTGGGATTCTCCTTCTCAACTGCTCTTATTCCTAGCAGCTCTGGGAGGCTGCTAGTTGAACGCCTTCCCAATTTCTTCAGCACTTTAAGCCAAGCCATTTTCAGTTAGTCATTTTTTACACTGTTTTTTAAGCACATTGTCACCAAAAGATTGGCTGAATTTGTAAAAAAAGACCCTAAATTTCTGTCAAATAAAGCATTTAAACAATCATCTTGTAAACATCTAAGTAAAAAATACCTATTTATGAACACCTTGAAGGATGAAAACTTTAAGGGAACTAAAAAGTCTTTTGGATCTTCCCAAAATAGCGTGGGAAACAATTTGCTGCAACGTGATATCTTCACATCCTACATGACATCAAAATAGAGGAATAAAAAACCCCATCTGTGCCCCTCATTAGGTGCATGTTGTTTATTCTGCGTGTCACACTGGTAGTGTACAAGGGAGATATTACCCTGTGCACATCTTTCTTTGCACTCAGCTGGACTTTTGCCACTGGTTTCAAAGAGAACATGTTATCTCATAATTAGAGAAAGCCCAGGAAAAACAGAAAAAGAGGTCATCATCCTCAAAACAACTGTGATTCAATGCTTCTGGCCAGTTATTTTCATACACTGTGATTAATTTAAGTTAATTTAATTTATCTTGTTTTAATAATTGCATAACTTTTATCTGGATGCCTGTGCCAGATGGCTCAACCAGCCTGAAAACAGGAAGATGCTGTAATTGTGGCAGCCTAATAACATTTATTTACTACAAGCCTGACTGTCTGTGACACTCATCAGAGCTCTGCAATATTTGTGTGCTTTGCACTACATTGCCTCACTGCACTTCACTTTTAGCCACACAACCATTTGCACTTTCCAAAATTATCTCAGAAAATTTGGGGTTTGAATGCACTTTCTCCCTTTTGTACTTCTTGTGAGAACTCCAAATGCCCCAATTCTGGGTGCTGCCTCTTTTTCTCTGCAAATCATCAGGTCAAAAACTGTGTCAGGCTGCTGGACTGGTCATGGCCTGGGTGATTTCTGTGCCTCAGTAATTATCTCATAACATTTGGACAATTAATGCATCTTCAGGTTGTTAATTCCTTGATCCAAAATTGGGGAAATATTCTGCCTCTGATTTGTTACAAATAAATCTTCCATTTTTAAAGCTGGAAAATGAGTAGCTCACTGCTTTCAAACAAGCAGAATTTCCTTTGGTTTGTTTTCTGTTTATTTAATTTCCATTTTCTCCGTTAGGAAGCCAAAGGAATTTTTAATCTCAGATTTATCATTAGGGATTTCCAGAATTCCTCCTCTCAGACCTCTGAGAGTCTCATTTGCCCTCATTTGCCCCAAAATTCCTGCCTAAACTCTTGTGTGACTTTTTCAGAGACTGAGCAATGTGGCAAATAAGGTGGAAATACAACTGAATTAGATAGTTTGAAGGGAAACATCTGCATTTTGGAGCCATGTTGGTACATTCAGGTAAATTTCTTTTCTTTACTGCCTCTTTACGATTGCCACACTCGAAGATCACTTGCTGTGGCAGTTTGCTGATCCACCTATCAAACCATGTACAAAAAAATAAGGATTTTATCATGTACAAAAAATAAGGATTTTATTGAAAAATCCACTTCTGCTGCTGGTTTGCTACACTAAAGGAGGAAGGGATTGTTATAAATACACACCTTTGAGTATGTTGACACAAAACTTTTATTTAAATTACAAGAATTCATCAATATGTGTTTATTTGGGGCATTTGCTGCTGCCATGCCCATCTGTGTTGTACTACCAAAAATCCAAATACTTTTCTCAAATAGCAACAGGTCCTGTAGAAGCATCTTTATTTCTCATGTTATGCAGAAATAAGGTGTCATTTTTATGAACCTTTTAAGGTAATGGGGACAGATGTTTTTCTGAACTGAACCAAATATTTTCCTTAGGAGAACTAAAAATCAATTGACTTGAGGAGAGATTTCATTAACAGGGCCCAAACCCTATTTTCAGTGAAATCAGATCAGTGGGAAATTTGCTATGCACGACCAGGGACCCACATTATAATTACAATTAATCAGTTATCCTGTGTATTTGGTTGCTCTTTTCCTTGTTCTCCAACACACTGAATTTCTTGCATGCTTATTTCTTGTCTAGATTTGTTCAATACTAATTTAAGCAAACCCCTTTCAGTTCATGATGTGTTCATGCACTATTTATTTAGATTTCAGGGCTGTTTTTTCTTTTTTTGTATGAGGCATGCTGCTCTTCTTCCTTTGAATAGATATCTGAAATATATATGAAATATACATAATAGATGTATGAAAGTGGGGATGATTCAAAAAGAAATGATCATAACTTATTTGGAACACGTATTTTGTTTATTGAGCAAATAAAATGTGTTTGGGTTTTCATTTTCCTTCCCCATTATCTATTAAAAGCCATGGGGAAAAGAAAGATGGGGGAAAATAAAGAAGAAAATAGTCAAGAATATTGGTGTGCTTTTTGTTCTGGTTGAAAAAACAAAGACTGCAAAATGCTGGGCAAAGAGAAAAATAAGATTTCTTGAGAAATAGTGGTTCTCTTAAAAAAAAAAAGTCATGTCTCATAGGAGGATGATGAATAATAAATGAAAAATAACAAGAGTATAATATTGAGCACGTAATAATGTAGGTGCAGAACAGGTGCTCACTGGGCAAAACCCTGATTCTACAGAGTTTAGTAAAAAGCATGAACTGAACAACTATTGTGAGTGTAAATAAGTGTTTCTGAATGCTGATTTTACAGCAGTTAGGTAGGTCAGGGCTCACTTTCTAGTGAATGGGTAAATTAGGACATAATCCAAACCTACTGATGGAAAAATTCCCTTTGATATGAAAAGACTTTGGGTCAAGAAAGGAAACGATGAGCTGGGAAATGAAAAGAAGCAGTAATGGGGTAAGGAACTGGCAGGGCAAGTGGGGTGGCAAGGGCTGGACCCTTTGTGCTTAGGCATAAACCCCAAATTTGTCCCCACAGCCACAACAAGTGCCAGTGCCAGGGACTGCCATCCTGGGGACACAACCCAGGGTGTGAAGCACAGACCTTTGGGGTTTATATTTTAACAGGGAAAAATTCTCTCCCCACCTCCAGTTTCCCGTATGTAACATCTCATTTCATCCATCACCTCGTTCTTGGCATTTTGTGGTTTTGAAGTCATTCAGGAAAATTTACAAATTTACAACTTTCCCAACACGCTATGTCAGATACTCTGTTTAATTTGTCTTTATGGTGTCCCAGGATGATTAATTATATTCTGGAAGCACTCTGGGTATCTCAGACTTCTGTTTTACTGAGTTTTTTAGTGTTACCTCTTTGTTGCCTCAGTGCACCTGTTTCTAATTATATGCAGATGATATACAATTATATCTTTAGAGGGATTCAAATGACAATGTTTCCCTGACTTTTAGTGCTTTCTTTCTGACATAAAACTGTGGTTTGGTACAGGTTTTAACAAAGCTAAAATCAATTAATCATATATCTTGAATTACATTGGCTTAGGCATTGTAAAAGGGCAAAAATTGAGAGCTGGGACCTTTTAATTTTAAAGTGGGCCAGAATCAGAGAAAGATTGCATGAATATTTTAATTTTAAGTGCTTTTAAATCACGATGGTATTTTATTTTCAACAATTCCCATTCTCACAGACAACTGCAGCAGCAGAATTTTGAAAATCAACTTAGAAATTGATAACAACCTCATTAGAAGCCTAATTTTATGATTCACAGTCATCTAAAAAGTGATTTTAGGCATATAACATGATGTCTTTGAGCACCACTGGCTCTTTGAATACAGAATCATTACAATCAAATGTTGGCTAATGAGCCGTAGAAAATATTAAGCTACGGATACAAATAGTGTTTTCTGAAGAGGTCATAACACGGATAATTCAAGAAACAGGAACAGGTGGAATTCAAAAAATAGAATTTCTTAATTTTTATTTTACACTTATTTCTTTTTTATTATAATTTTGGTGGATACCTACGTATTTTCTGCACTTTGGCAAAAATTTCTTGTTAGCATTTTAGCAGATAACTAAGTATTTTCTGCATGTTGGTGGCACAAGAATCTGTGCAATCCTTGTGAGGTCTATGTGGAACTATGTCCAAATAACTGTGTGTGGGGAGGCATTTACTCACTGAATACAATAGATACCCCTGCTTCTTCCACAGCAGAAATGCACCAATCTGAAAATTATTGCATAATTCTCCCCTCCTGCCAGGTGTGTCCATGCCCACCCTGCCAGATCCCTGGGCAGGTTGCCAGAGTGCTCTGCCAGGCCAGGAAATGCTGCATTTCCCCTGCCCATCCCTACCCTGGGAAGGAGAGGTCAATGGATGCTCCAAGCCAACCTTTGATTTGCACAAACCATTTTGGAGTGACTTGATTAAAGATGGCAAGCCAGGCAAAACTACAGTGAAGATTTTGTTATTTAATAGCTCTGCAGTGTCCTTAGTAATAATAATACAAGAAATTGTGTTGTTAGGAGCAGGTGTAGATTGGTAAAAGGCACCCATTCCTGGTACAGAACAGCACATTTACTGATAAACCAGCCGAATTGGTTTTTGTAACCTTTATTCCTTTCCTATTAAGTAAAACAGGAAAATAATCATCTTTCCTACTCTGGACATGAGAGAGGGATTCCTCTACTGTATTCAAATCAAACACAAATATTCATAGAATATTGGTTTTGGGTTGGAAGGGACCCCTAAAATCATCCAGTCCCACCCCCCTGCCATGGCCAGGGACACCTCCCACTGTCCCAGGGTGCTCCAAGCTTCATCCAGCCTGGCCTTGGACACTTCCAGGGATCCAGGGGCAGCCCCAGCTTCTCTGGGCACCCTGTGCCAGGGCCTCCCCACCCTCATGGGGAAGGATTTCTTCCTTTACAAGGTCTCACAGGTTACACAGATTCTACATTATTGTTCCAAGGGTTCAGGTTCAGGGTCTTGTCCTCAAGCAGAAGGTGGTTGATGCAATCAGGTGCCAGTGGAGCACTGAACACTAATTCTGTACTGTGTGTTACATCAATACTTATGATTTATTCTATGTAGCCAGGAAGGACATGCACAGACCCAGGTTTTAGGGAAATCTAGCTCAGATGAAGAGGGAAATGGTTATTTCATTATCTGCTGGCCTCGCCATTTCATGTCCATCGGTAAAGATTGCAGCAAACCTCTGGGCTGGGTGATTACTAAATGATACTTTCCACATCTGCCCTTCTATTACACCCTCTATCCACTTATCACAGAGTGTAACTCAGGCTTTGCAGCTATTTATTATAATTTTCAGTGGAGCACAGTTGACCTTGTGTTTGTAGACAACTTCTTTTGACCCATCCACTTTAGAGCAAAAAACACCTCCAATCAGTTTATAACAGTGGAACAGAGGGAGGAATATAATGATATTGATGAAATGGGTATAAGTCTACTGAGGCTACATTTTAATTCAGTCCTGGTGCTGTTTGCATCTAATAAAATTCCTCTCAGGGAATTTTTTTAAGCTGACCTCTTCAAAGTAAATCACAGCATGATTCACCATACAGCCAGTTTTCATAATCACAGTGTGGGAGATAAAGCAGAGCTGCAGTCAGGCATGCAGCTACAGGACAATTGCAAACCATCATCCTGCTAGGAACGAGCAGAGAAATTCAATTAATGCTCCACTTTTGAAGAAGAATTGGTGAGGACTCTTTGTATTTGCTCAGAATAGGAATGGCATTCAGGATTTCAGCACTCAGGTCCTGGCACTGCCAGCAGCCCTCCAAAGGTGGCCTTGCTAATGAAAGACCATTTTTCCATGGTTCCTCTGCAGCTGGGGCTTTCTGGGATGTTCTGTGGCTGCTGCTTCACTGCTCAGTAATGCAAGAACAGATCAATGGGGTGAAATATTTGGCCCACGGTGTTTTAAGTATTTTCATGGTGGAGTAACACCAGTCCTCCAGAAATGCAGTGCAGCAGCTTCTCCAAAGCCAGTCCACAATGGGAACAAACATGTACTAAGTGGACACAGCTCACCCCAAATTTAGTGATTTTCCAAACTACTCATGCAGCCTGACCTGAGGGGATAAGCTGATACCATCCATGGATTGTGAAGCTTCCCATCATGTGGCAATACTTCAGTGATGCACAGAGTCTGCTTTCTGATTCCACAAAGTGTGGGTCAATTCCACACTGGGGATTTGAGAAGAAGATGTGAGTTTTAATGCTGAGGTTTACATTGTGAGTTGATTTGCAATAAAACTACTTCAAAGAAGAAACAGCTTTAAAATCCTTCTTAACTTAAGCTCTTTTTCCTTCTCCCCAGACTTAATGCAGTTTTATTTACTTTTTAGATAGGGATTCACTTATAGGATAGTACTGGATGGTTGTCTCAGCCAGGCTCTGTTGATAACACATTTGGCTGCTGCCTGTGGCCTGTTATGAGGCTTAAGACATCTTTTAGAGGGAGAAAAATCAACAGCAGTTGCTGATCTTTTCAGCCTCGTGGTCCTAATGTCCTCAGATTCAGGGACCAAAATGCAGAGGGAAAACATACTGAAATAGCAGAGTCATTTATAAATTTTACAACAGCAGCTGAGACAGAAAACAGACCCTTACCCATGTGTGCTTTGGGTGCAGGCAAGACAAGCAGACAGGATTTGAATTCAATCTTTTTCTAGTGAAAATGCATAACCAAAAAGAAAAAAGGCACAGATTTTTCTCATCCTATTCAGACCCTTCTGAGGTATCAGTGCTCTCCTGGGTGGGAGTGGCTGAATTATCCTCCTTGCATCACTGTCTCCTCACTGGGTAGCTTGAATTGATTGCAGCTGGGGCTGCTGGGATATACCAGTTTGCTCCCCCTTAAAAGCGGATTTTTTCCACCAAAACACTATGGGAAATAGACACACAGGCCTGTGGCAGTGGAGTCAAACTTCAGAAAAAGAAGTGAAAACAACCTTGTAGTTATTCATGGGGAAGATCCCTGTGAGTCTGGAGTCATGGATTGGATTGAATCACTTTTTTATTTTTTCTTTTTTTTTTTTTTTTCCACATCTTTGCTTAAGTTCCTGCTGCCTCATGTCCAGGTACCTACATCTGTGACAGGTGGTAAAGATGTTTGATTTGTCCTTTTTGCTGTTCAGTGTGTGGAGAAAATGTTGGCAAACCAGGATGTCTCCCTGAAACCCTCCTGCAGAGACACAGTTGAACCATCCTCATATTCTATCATTTCCCTCTCACACTGATTCCCCCTTACCCTGGAAAGCACTCACAGCACTGTAAAATGATAACAGTGCCCAGGCTGCCCCAGAACCAGCAGGTGGAAAAAATAAGTTTATTCCTCTAAGGTGAGGTTTTATCTTAAAATAATTCACGCAGAAAAGAAAAATCACAAGGAATATCAGGAGCCAGTGTAACTTCCAAAACTCTGATATCACAATCTGTAGTACTACATGCTCGTAGGGATCCTGAAATATTTCAGATTATCTGCCATATGCTGCATCTTGTTGAAGTGGTTGTGCACCACTAAGCTTACATTAAAAGCAGAATTTCTTTTATTATGAGTTTTTTAACAGTTTGGGTTTGAATTTAGAAATCTTTAAAAGCAATCAGCACAGAAGCCTTTTTTTTACCCAGGTTTTCTTATCACCAATCCTTCTTTGTATTCCTCTTTATTGTAGTGGTTGTATCTCTCAAAAGAGCAGTGTGGTTGGCTGCCACTGCTGTGACTGTGTTCAGGGCAGGAAGAACTTCACTCAGTGTGGAAAATAAATAAATTCCCACATGCATTTCAGTGCCTGCTAGAAATCATCTTTCTGTTTACAACTGAATGACTTGAATTACCTTTTTACATATACAGATGAACCAGGACTCTGAAGGTAATCAAAAGACCATTGCACCATTTTAGATGCTGATCTCTGAAGCAGAATAGCAAGAAGTCCAGAATTGTGTTTAGTGGAAAATTCAGGTTTCAAAATACATTTTCCAGGCTGATGTAGAACAGAACTGAGGTTTTGTAAATGCACTTTTGATGGCAAATACAAAACAATCCCTTGTCTTCCTTAGAACACACAGAGAGTCTGGTGTCTGGAGATCTATGGTGAGGGGTGAGGAGGCTGGATTCAAATTCCTCCTCCTCAGCTGTTGAAATGACACAGAAAGAAGTAATCCTGGGCATTCACCTTCTCAGAGCCTCCTGCATTTTTCTGTCATTATTCTATACTGGGCGTTTTCTTGGGGGAAACTACGAAAAATTGCATTTGATGAGAGTATTTTTTCACTAAATTAATGCACTCCTTGGGTAAAGTTTTAATTTGGACAAATGATTTCAGGTCTGGTGCACATCTGTGGGTGAAAGTCCCCCTTTTCCCAATGACTGTGCCCACACTCTCCTCCCTGCTAACCCAGGGTGTCACTTTGGGCTTGTGCTGGCACAGTGGCACCTCCCTCTTCAGCCTGAGGCAGAAGCAGGGCTGACCCCTGTCACAGTCTCCAGGCAGGGTCCCAAACACCCACCCCATTGAACTTCCAGAAAATGCATCCATGAACCTCAGGAAGCCTCATTAAAATTTCAGATACCCACCACATAACTGCTATCATCTGCAAATTCCCCAGCCAGCTCCATTCTGACAAGGTTTGATACGGTGTAATGCAAAATGCATATTTATCCTTTTTTTTTTTACAACATTTTGTTGTGGCATATTGCCTCCCATCATCAGGCCATACCCTGGAACTGATGAGATTGCAGCTGTTTGGGGCATGCATCACCTAAATTTTATAGAGTGCCTTCTACTCTTGATTTTCAATTGTCACAACCCACCAAAGATGTGCAGTTTCACAGCTTGGGGCTCTAAGTCACAGGAGATAAAGTGCATATTGGAAGAGTAAATTGAGTTTTTTACCTTAAATGGAAGGAAAGTCATAGTTGGGGTAGAGAAGAAATAATAAATCTGCTTTCTGGAACAAATAGCATCTCTCATGGTTTCCAGCAATAAAAGCAGGAAGAAAGGCCTAAAGACATGAACATTTAAACAAACAAGTTGAAGATCTTAGAGAAATGACAGTGGGAGCTCTGAAAACTGCTGCCAACTTTCAAAACCGAAATTCCCTCATTTGTTTGTTTAGGTTGGTTTTGTACAGGACAGAGGTGGGGAGAGAGAAAGTATTTTAAATAAGGGCTTCCTAACTACATGGATTGAGGTAAGAAATGTATGTTTTGATACTGGTTGCACACAGAGAAATTGTTATATTAAAACCTTTTGAAGGGGAAGTTGTTAAAAAAATAACAGGGAGCAGAGAGGAATAATAGAATAACAGCAGATCCTCTGAACTGTGAGGCTTTGGGGAAGAGTAAACAACCCAAACCCTGTCTCTGGTAGATTTTTCCCTACTGGATTGGTTTGCATGGCCAGGGTTTGGTGGTGGGTTGGGTACAGGGTTGGCTTCTGAGAGAATCTGCTGGAAGCTTCTCCCATTTCCATGGAGCCAGTTCTGGGAAGAACAGCCCTGCAGCCTCCAGGTCAGTGTAGAAGTTGAGTTTGCTTTCCCCATGATGGTATTTGGTGGGGGATCTCTCTCTGTCCTTATCTCAACCCATGAACTCTCTGTTAGACGTGCTCTCCCCTGTCCAGCTGTGCAGGACAGTGACAGGGGGGCTCTGGTGGGTGCCTGGTGTCCAGCCATGAGAAAACTCCAGCCATGACACTACACCTGCCATGAGAAAAATTCACGTTGCCCAAATCTGTTATTGGTGCCTTCTGTACTAGTTGGTGTCCAAGGACTCAGCTACAGCAACAGGAATATTTACTTTTCCCTTTGGGGCTGCAGGAGCTTTGCTCCCTGATTCTGGGTTTTATAACCCAGTTTATCTCCTTCCTCCCTGCTCCTGTGAGAGCCAGAAACCCACCTGCAACTTCTGTCTTGGATGAATCATGGAGTAGTTTGGGCAGGAAGGGACCTTAGAGCCCATCTTTTTCCACTTTCCACTATCCCAGGCTGCTCCAAGCCCTGTCCAACCTGGCCTTGGGCACTTCCAGAGATGGGGCAGATCTGCCTTCCTCACTGAAATGCTTGTGGAAGGGAAGTCTAACCATATTGCAGCTTCTTATTTGCCTCTTTTTTTCTTACTTTGTTTAATTTATGACCCCTTGGCAAGTTTATGCCAAACCTCCATCCAGCAGAGGTTCAGCAGAGACAGGGCCTGCAGCAAAACTGAAAGCATGGCATAAATATGTTACTTATTTTTCACATCTGATGTATTCTCTTAAAATCTCTGCACTTTATTTGGAAGCTGAGGGAAATGGACTGGATTCCAGTGTAATATTTCATTCACTCTGTTGGAGTGACACCACTCCATTGGTGTGCTGTGTTATTTAATACTCAGCCACAGACTCCACTGAGATATGGAGTCAGATGCCAGCATTCTTGCTAGAAAAAAACACTATTCGTGTTAAGAATTCACATCACCATTTAATTATTAATTGTGCCTTAATTGGCTGTCATAAATTCATTTACCCTTTGATCTACAACAATGATTCTTTGAGGTTGTTATGACTGCCTGCAAGTAAGAGTAATGGCTTTGACTTCAATGCAAAGATGTTAGAATAGTGTTTCTGCTACAGCTGAGGGGACTGAAAGAAATTGAACTGTGGAGGTAGTGGGAAGGTGGAGAAGCCACAGATTTCCAGCATTTCAAAGCATGATTATTTCACACCAGAGAAGAATTAGACCAGCCTGTCAGAATAGTGACTGCATAAAAATCTATTCTTGTGAATGAAAATTAACTGAAAGTAATTAATTTGGCATCCAGTACCTAAAGAGGGGGCAAAAAAGTTAGAGAGGGACTTTAGACAAGGGCATGGAATGACAGGACAAGGGGGATTGGCTTCAAACTAAAAGAGGACAGAGTTAGGTGGGATATTGGGAAGAAATGCTCTCCTGTGAGGGTGGGGAGGCCCTGGCACAGGGTGCCCAGAGAAGCTGGGGCTGCCCCTGGATCCTTGGAAGTGTCCAAGGCCAGGCTGGACAGGGCTTGGAGCAGCCTGGGACAGTGGAAGGAGTCCCTGGCCATGGCAGGGGGTGGGAATGAGATGAGTTTTGTGGCTCTTTCCAACTCAAACCATTTTATCATTCCATACAATGATATGATTCTATGATAAAGGATATTGAAAAAAAAAAAAAAAGAAAAAAAAGCAAAAGCCAACCAAAAAACTAAAAGAGCCGAAAGGTGCTGCCTGTAAAACAGATGGGTCCTGTCACCTGACAGCTCAGATAAACTGGGAGGTTGCTCTTGGGCTGAGCCATAAATTCGAGCTGGCTTTGTGCAAAGTGATACCAAGGCACAGCACAAATCTGTCAGACAATGCTTTGTAAAAGCTGCCTGCTTTTCTGAGAGCATGGCCACAGCACCCTGGGGCTGGGGAAGGAGCTCCTCAGAGGGGAGCCCTGGCAGAGGTGTCTGTGCTCAGAGCCCAGGCCCAGCGCAGGCAGCACATCCCCCCACCCTGCAAAGCCTCACATCCCTCCCTGTCACTCCTGCACGTCAGAAGACACAAGCTCCTCCACAACACCCCCTGGGACAAGCACAGACACTTGTACAAAATGCCAAAAGTCACCCAACTACGCGGGGGAGCATGAAAAGGAGTATTTTTAGTTCTTGTGTATAGCTCTACATGTATAATCTGTAAAAAGATGTTTTCCCTCTGAGTTCTCTGTGAAGTTTTCCACTGGAAAATGCATGTTATGAACAGAAGGTGTCCCAGACCAATACAGGAACCAGCTGCTGACTTCTGTAAGAGCAAGTTGGTGGCAGATTTGATCCAGGTCAGTAGTTAGAGCAAGAACATCCAACTGCATTATGTAACTTGGCAAACTCCTTCCTTTTCCAGGCTCCTGCATGTTCAGGGTACCTTACTCCCTGCAACTTGAAAGTAGAGGCTTTGAGGGAAGATTGAGCTTTAGCTTTGGGTTTTCTCCATCCTGCTCTGAAATAAACTCTCCCCCTATCACCATGTCCTACACATTCAGTTGAAAAAAGATCTTTTTGTGCACCACAGGCTTTTGGCTCACATGGATCCAACCAGGCTGAGGGCAGGATGATGATCCCTGGCTCTCTTTACAAGGAGGAAACTGCCCTCAGGCTTGCTGCTGCAAACATTACTCTCCATCTCCAAGGAAACAGCATTGCATTCCCCAGCTGCTTCCAAAGATTCCCAGGAAGGATGGGGATCCCTCTCTCTAAGGCAATGAACTGGGATTTTTACATTCTTTCACTCTGTTGCTCCCAAGCTGTTGAGTGACCTTGGGGTGAGTAATTTCTCCTCTCATTTTTGGGCATTTTGAATTTGTAACTCATTCAGGAGACCTGCTCTCTGCCTTTTTTGTTGTTGTTTTGTTGCAGGTTTTTTGTTGTAGTTTTTGTTTGTTTGGGGTTTTTTTTAATCACTGCTATTCTTATATTACTTCAAAAAGAAATTGAAATCATGGAGACTTTATGGCATTCTGGAGGTCTTCTCTACTTGTCCTCACAATGTGAGGAGGAAGAGAAAATAATAAAGTCTCTAATGCCTGTCATGGGCATCTTCAAAAAGCATCCCTGGTGTCCTAAGGGAATGATTAAATCTAAATATCAGAGGAATTACAGAAATAATGAAACTCCATCCTGCTGCGGGATTTCTCTTTCTTGCAACAAAAGTAGTGGAAAAGTTCTCAATTTTTTTCTGCATCTGGGTGTGTTGGGGGTGGGGAAAGATGTTTTAAAATTTAGTCTTTAATCAAAGAACCACAGAATGGCTTGGGTGGAATGGACCCTTAATATCATTTTGTTCCAAGCCCCTCCCATGGGCAGGGACACCTTCCACCCTTAACCAAGAGGGTCAGACTGACACAGGAAGGATTCAGAGCTTTTTTCCTCCCAAGACATCTCACTTCTGTTGGCAGCTTCTGGCTCCAGCCAAGCCACCCACCTGCCTGCCCCCCTGCCATGCACTCAAATAAACTGCACTCAGCACTTTCACACCTCCAGGTGTCGAGAGGCTCCTCTCCTGGCAATGGCAGAGTGAGGAATTTGTGCCTGAGCGCTGCTGAATGACAGGGAGACAGAAAAAAACCCACCCCTGCAGAAGCACTAATAAAGCAGCAGCAAGGAATTCCTCCCTGATGCTGATCTATTATTCCAGTCCCATGAGGAAGGCAGATGTCAGACAGCCCAAATCTATTTCTGGCTCATGGTCTCAACTTTTAAAACCTTGATTCTCCACGCAGAAGGTGGAGATGATCCTCAGATCCAGGGGATGCAAAGAGAATTAATGAGTGCTCAAAAGGAGCTTGCCAGAGTGCCAAATATTCTCAGTAAGGAAAAAATACCTGCAATATTGATGACATTTTGGGTGGATACTGAATTAATCATCTGTTGGGACACCTCTTCTGCTTCAGCCCTTTCCCCTTTGTGGAATCACAGAATAATTTAAGTTAGGAAAACCCTCTAAGATAATCCAGTCCAACCATTAACCCAGCACTGCCAAGGCCACCACTGACCCATGTCCCCAAGTGCCACACCCACATGGTTTTTAAATCCCTGCAGGAATGGGAACTCCACAACTCCCTTGGGCAGCTGTGCCAGGGCTTAAAAACTCTTTCTGTGAAGAAATGGTGCCCAATATCCAATCTGAACCTCTCCTGGTTCATTTCTGCCCAAGGGTGCATTGCATGTGTGGGGATCCATTTTCACCTGTCCCCACTATCTATGACTGCCTCAGGTTTTGGGCACACATTGTCTTTACTGGGCTATGAATATCTTCAGGCTTCACTGATTTCAACCAGTTTGTTGGCATTGAGCACTTTTGGAAACTGGCAGACTTGACAGTGTTTCATGGCATCCAGAGCCAGGAGGTTTTTCTAGATTTTTACAAATTTCATGATTCAGTCAAGGAAACATAGATGTGTTTTTATTATAAGGCAGGAAAAAGAATCCAGAGTCCAAGTTCTCTGATTTAAACTAAGAATTACAGAATCAGAGGATGGCCAGGCTTGACAGGAAAGAGTGGGGGTTGTTAAGGCTTTCCAGGGAAATGGCACGTTTTTTATTTTATTTAATGAAGAGACAGCATATTTACATTACCAGTAGTAATACTTTTCAGATGAAAATGAAGCCATGAATGCACATCCTTCTCCCCGAAATTCCCTTCATTCAATGCAAGCTTTACATAACTAACATTTCTATACCACTGATATCAGACTTTATTCTTTAGTAATTACTGGAAGTGCACACAGCCACTCAGCATTAGTGCTTTTTCATCTCTCTGAAGGATTGAGATCTCCATGTCTGGGCTAAGCTGTATTCTTTGCCTTTGATTCATTGAAACTCCAAGCATTCTGCACTCAGAGCAAGTGCAATAATTTAAAGAAAGTGTTTTTTTTCTCACCACAGCTTCGGAGTCAGTGGTAAGGACAGCCCCAGGAATGGGCAGTTTGGAGCACTCTCCATGGCAGCAGCCCACATTAACATCCTGTGGTCAGTCCCTTTTGCTTCATTATCCTCTCCTTGGTTTATCCTCGCATCACCTCCTCATGGGAGGCTCTGGGCTGCAGCTCGCCCACCAGCAGCTGAAAGCTGTTCATCTCCACCAAACCCTCCACTCTTTAACCTTGCAGTGTTTGGAGAGCTGGGGGGTGGGAAGCCATCATGGAAAATGGGGTTTTGTGTGGTTGTACAAACAAATTTGAGTCGACATCGATTTATTCCCTGTTTGTCTTTACGTGGCGCCAAGCCCCCTTCGGGTGCAATATGTAATTTTTTGTCACTTCTGTTCAGGCCCTCGTTCCCACGTGTCCATATGTGATTTTAGGGGGTTGATTTCCACAGTGATGGAGAGGGAGAGGGGCTGAGTGACACCTGGCCGTGCTCGCTGGGTGCCAGCATCGCTCCCTCTGAGGATGCTGAGCCCCAGGGAGCCCCAGCTCTGCCTCTGCCAGCTGCAGATTTTCCAGCCTGCAACAGATGTGTAGCAATCAGCAGTTCCCAGTTTCCAGGGGGACACAGTTACATGTTTCTGGATCGCTGCTAGTTTTTCTCATCTGAAAGCTCTTCCCCACAGAACAAAAAAAAAAAAAGCCAGGGCAAAACCTCACACACTTCAAGAACTTCCTTTATTCTCAGTTTCCCCTGAGCCTTTCCAACGTCCATCAGCCTGTTATCACTTCTGCCCAGCATGAGGAGCCCTCTCTGGAAAATAAGACCAAAACCAGCAGATATAAAGTGTAGGGAAAAAAAAGAAAGACTACAAAAAACCCCAGACTGACTCTCCCTCCTAAAAAATGATGTTGCAAAACGTTAAGAGAAGCTTAGATATCCCAAAAGCTTTAAACCAGACTGGGTTTGTATCCTTTTATATTTCCTTGTGGGTATAACATCTTTGTTGAAAAAATGGTTGGTTTAAAACAAACCCACAAACTCTTCTGAGGGGAAAAAAATACACTTTGAAATTATTGACTTTTGCAATGTGGCCTATATTTTTAATGCAAATATTTTTTGTGCAAATACAAGGCTATTTTATTACAGCAAAATACATGGAACTGCAAACACGTGAGGAGGTGAGAGGTCAAAAAAAAGGGATGTATTTACTCCACACAGCAAAATGGAAACCATTTCAATTTTCAGGAGAATTGTTGCACTTAGATATGTCAAATGATTGTAACATATATGTTCTGACATGTTTTTGGAATTACAAAGACTAATCAGAAGTCTGAGCTGCCAGGTTATGTAATGCAGGAAGGGGAGGAATTGAGGCCAGGCAAAATCTGATGCTTGTACAATATTAAGATTATCCGAATAAAAACAACACTTCTGATTTGCTAATTTTTAGCAGTCCTGGGGTATACAAGGTAAAAGAACATGTATTCAAGGAGAAATAATGAACCCCCTATGGCAGCTGTCAGAATGCAAAAGGCAAATTAAAATGCTCTTTTACAGGTATTTAAACCCAGAAACATCAGTTGGAACTTGATGTGACTTGCAGATAAAAAGAAAATCTGTGAGTCTTAAATATGCACAGGAGGAGGAAAATCAGAGACACACCACAGGGATGGCATTGAAGCCCTCTCTACTCCAGGCAGTCCAGCTAATTGCTCAGTGCTGCCTTGTGGCAAACCCCACATCCAATATTCAGTGACTGGAACAGGAGCTGTGAGATGCTGCTGCTGCTGCTGCTGATTCCTGATGCAGATGATGGAGAGAAGGTCCCTAAAAAGGCTAGAAGCTCAGAATCTGTGTAAAATTAAAGAACACAGCTCACAAATTAAGGTTCATACAATCCATACAGTTATTAACTGCTTAAAAGCATCTCAAAGGTGCTTGTACAGATCCACCTGTCCTGTAACAAGAATTGTAACATCTGTCTTTGATTTAAGCTGGAAGTGAGGGAAGGGATGTGAAGGAGTCCCAGCTAACAAACACCTTCCCAGGACACCCAAGCATAGACACCACTGTGATCTCTGCCCTAAAATCCAGTGACTTAGGGAATGGTAGATTCACCCAAGAAGTGCAAGTGCTGAGCTGAAGCTCATCCTTAGCCTGAGAGCTTTCATCTCTTCCAAGAGAAGAAGAAAATATTCAGCCCCTGACACACAGGAGTCATTGATGGGGTTGTGAAGGAATAGTTCAGGTGAGGTATTTGCCATTGTGCTGTTTTGAAGCTGCTACTCTTTCCAGCCAATGAACAAATCAGGGGATCAAGAAAACCCATAACATGAAAAAACACAGCTTGCTGCCAGTTTTTGATGACAGATAAGAGAAGAAGGTAATTCTACACTCTCTCCATCTTACCTGGACAGCTTAAGCTCATCCTATGACTGTTAAATTACAGGAACTGTCCCAGGAAGTCACTGAAAACCAGAGACCTCCCCATGCTGAAGCACCAGGCTACAGAGGGACATATTTATGCTATTTTTCTCTCCTGTACACATGGATCAAACAGTAGCATTAAGAAGTGAAGTACAAAGCACCCCGAATAGCCCCAAGTTGAAAAAGATTACATTTCTCTTCTGCAAGGTGAAATTAGTGGGCTGAAATCCTTTCAGAATGAGAGAGGCAGGGAGCTGAGCCTCCTGCTTTCATGCTGAGCCCTTCAGCCACCACCAAACGATGTGAAAGGTGCCCAGTGTCACTTTGAAAAGGCAGCAGGGAACTCCAATCACAGTTTTCAAAGAGAAGGAAACCATTTCTCAGAAACTCCTTTTATGCAAGGACAGGTGAAATGTTTGTACACTCTCCATGCAAGGACTGGTTGTGCTGGGTGGATGGTTCTGAATTTTTAGGAGTAGTCCTGAGGCCCTAAGGCTGAAGTGGCCAGAAGAGCCAGAGCATGAAGAAGACAGGGAAAGAACCAATGGAGCAGGGTTTGGAGAGAACCAAACTCCCATTTAAAATGGGTAAAGGAGGGTTCAGAACAACTCCACATTGTGGCATAACCCCCAAATATTTTACAAAGGAAATGTCTATTTTTTTATTTTGTGTTATCTCTCCTCTTCTGTGCAGTGTGTGCAGCACAATCACTTTGCCCATTTGCCATCCTCAAGTGGTTGGTGGATTTTGCTGTCCATTTGTTTAACATTTCTCCTGCTGAGGAAAACTCACATTGCATTAGACACTGTTCTGTGTCAGGTTCACCAGGGCAGTGCTGGCATATCATTATATCAGATTGCAGTGTAACACCAAACTGCTTTGGCTTAATCATGTTCTATCTTTCAAGGGGCAAAGGTTCCTGTTTTCTCATTTTTTTTCCAACTATAGGAGGCTCAAAAAATATCAATTTAACACTGATCTGAAAATACAAGTCAGCATAATGCCTTGTTTCAGAAATACAATGTAAAAAATCAGATTTTTGCCTCAGAAAAATGGTACCAAGTAGTACACAGAATAAACAATGACCATATAAACTTATTCCTAAAGTGGTCCCATCGGAGCCCTTTGATATGAGCATAATTCATTGCAGCATTGTGCAGCAGAGTTGGACAAATTGGGGAGAATATTTTGGACATTCATTCAAATGGAAGGCTGAGCAGTTTGCTGCTGAAATCTCTGTGTTTTGTTCAGGAACGTTCAGGTGGATGCACTGATGTTTGTCCCAATGTGGGCACAAAACAAAAGCTTCCCAGGGATGCTGTAAGCCTGCCAGAACAGCCTCAATGGGACTGCTCTCACAAACATTTTGGAAAGCTCTCTTTTTAAAAAAAAAATCCCTTTGCTAGTAGATTGTGTGGTGTTGTGGCCGTGCCTCACCCTTGCATGTGATTTGATTTAGTGGGTCAGTGAAAATGATTTGGGGACACGTGGGAGTTGTGCCCTGTCTGCATCACGGGGCCCTCAGAGGGGGAGCAGAGGGAAATATCGTGGTAGTTTGAGAATGATTACACAGGATTGCTCATTTGTGCTCCTCATGCTGGAGGCTGGGTACATTTAAAGCCTGGAGGGTGGTTCAGTTTGCAAATAATGGCTGAGTTCACCAGTTACATGGAAATAGAGGGGGGGAGGGGGAAGGATTTTTTATTTTAGAAATATGTTGTCAGAGGATGGTGACACATCCTACACAGATAGACCATGAGAGAATCACAGAATCATAGACTGGCTTGGGTTGGATGGGACCTTAAAGATCATCTAGTTCCAGCTCCCTGCTGTGGGCAGGGACAGCTAATAATAATCATCAGCTCTGTTTTGCTCAAGAAAATAGGTCTAAAAGTAGAAAAATCTGCCAACCAAAGATAGTCTGGTATCAGAGCATGGAAGAAGATTCCACTTCATCACTGTATCCTTTAAGGACATGGTTAAATCAGTCAGTTAAATCAGACAGTTAAAACATGCTCAGTTTGTCCTCAAAACATTGGCTCTACCTCTGTGACTGGATCCTACAGCAAGATCCATACAGGATTTCCAGATAGGATTGCAGGAAAAAGGAGGTGCAAGGGGATTCAGAGGGAATGGGAGCACAGCTTTCAAGCTGAACCATGACAGACAGTGAAGGATAATTCCCTTTTGATTATGCAGCTCTGGTGCCAGCTCTGGATGCCTCATGGAGCAGGGAATGCTTCCCTAACCCCTTCACAGCTGTGTGGCAGCTCAGTGGATGTCACATCTCAAGAGGAAGAACTGAGGCATTTACAAATAGGTGCCCAAGATTTTCATCTTCAAATTAAAGCCAAAGGTGTGAAGGTGGTTTTCAAAACAATGAGATTTATCTCGGTCACTTGATCAGGAAGGGAGATAAATAAAGGGTTATATTGAAGAGTTGAAGGAACATGCTTACTCTTATTATAACCCTTTTTTGGCAACTCAACAAGGTGACAGGACTGAGTTATAGTGATTAATGCATAAAAGTAAATAATTTTCTCCACTCACAAACATCACAGTTGGATAGGACAATACATAAGGGATTCAAACTTACTGTTTCTTTTATTTAAGTACTTACAGTAGCAAACAGGATTTCCAACAGTTTAGAAAAAAAAAAGTAATTACAATCAAGAAAGCTCCAGCCATAAATTGATTTGCAGCCTCCCTTATCTCCTTCCTTCTTTCTTCTCCCTTCTGTGTGGCAAAAGGCAATGGGAAATGAGTCCCACTAAGCCAGCATTAAGGGATGTTATGTGCATAATTAATGGCAGTTTTCTGGTTTGTCACATTCATAAAGCAGAGGGCAGAGAAGCATCTCCAGAACATCAGAGACCAGGAGGAGAAAGGGTGCAAAGGTTAAAATATAGTCCATATGGATTTTTTTGCTCATATATTATCAAAATAGGAGGAGGAGAGCAGTTTTCAAGCCACACAATTTTGGGACTGTCATTACAGAGCAAACCCCTGACTTCCTGCATCCTGGTGCTCTTTAATTCCTTATTTATATCTTCTTAAGGACTCACTGTGTGCAGGGATGAGGCAACCCCTGCTTGCAGTGCAGGATTTTGTTGGTGACTGCTTCACTCATACCTGAGCTCAAAGATATCACACAGGATGGATGGATGGAAGTTGGACAATAAAACTATGCAAACTTTCAGAGGAAAAAATCAGAAAAACTCTTTTAAAAATTATTTTTAGATACCACCAGCTGCCAAGCGTTGTTTTTTACACCATGTACTGGCAAATGAACACCAAACCCAGACCCATAGGGAAAGCTGTATGTTACTAAGCCTCTTGGAAAATAATGTTTTGCTGTCATGCAATTAAGTTTATTTGAATTAATCAGCTTCTTGAACTGTCTGGGCAAATGCTCACCCTTGAGACAGTCGATTTGTAGCAGTTTTCAGTGATGCATAATAAAATTACCCTAAAAAATCGAACTGGAGGTCTGGGTAAACAACCACCTGTAGCTGATTTCTCATGAGTTATGGAAATTTCTCTCAACAGCAATGACTGCCCATAAAATCCCCCTGGTAGGAAGAGACCTCAGGAGACCTCAGGAGATCCTCAGCCAAATCTGCTCAGAGCAGGGGAACTGGGAGGGAAGCCCAGAGTGCTCAAGGCTTTGCCCCTTGAGCTTTTCAAGGATGATATTTACCCATACCCAGGCTCTGTATCCCCTGCACACACAAAATAAAATGTGCTCCTATAAATTGTTTTCAGTTTACTTGTTTTACCTTGTATTTGCAATAGGAGCATGCAAAGGACCAGTGAGTGCAGTTTAGCTGATAAATGGCTCTGCTTTAACCACAGCAGTGTCAGTGCTTGCAATATTTCCACAGGGACCTACCTGTACAAACAATATTCAAATGAAGAGGCTTTTGACCCAGATTGCAGCCTCTAGATGCTACTGGAAAAGTAGGAAATGAACACAACAATAATTGAAGTAAATAATTGAGCATCCTACGGGCTAGAATGAGGTTCTTACAGCATTCTTATCTTCTGCAAATTAATTTTGTCCTATTTTAACTCTGATTGCAGAGTAGCTTTAATTTTTATCACTACATAAATAGTAGAAAATAGGTTTTATTGGTGCCACAGTCCCTTTTTGCAGAGGGGTGGTCTTGTGACCATTGAATGAATGAATCAAAAAATAATTCTACTGCTGAGCTACATGTGCAGGAGTAGCTTCCATGTGGACATGGAGGGATTATGTGTCTGCAAGCAGAGCTGCCAGCAGTGTATTTCTGCACATTTTCAAGGCAAGGTAGGTCTCGCAAAAGAAAGAAAACAAAGTATTACCCAGGGATGTTTGGGACATTTCTAAGAAATTGCCTTTACTTTGATGAAATGCAGTTTCATCAAAACTTTATGTATTTATTTATTTATTTATTCTTTTTCCTGGAGCAAACCAGATATCAACCTTCTCAGAAAAGGCATTTAGGTGCAGGCAGAATTTCTTGTCGAGTTGCAAAGTGATGGGGACAAGGGACACAGAGCCACCATTCCCAATTTCAAAGAGCCATTGCCTCAGTGGAAAAGAGACACGAGGCACTGAATCTTGTATTCCCTACACAAATAGCTAAATTGGAGTGGTCTAGGTGATGTAAAACAGCAACATGTGACACCACTTGCTTTCCTTGCTCTACAGTTTTTGTTGGTACCAGTTTGTAAAGAAAGCTCAAGAGGTGCCTGAACTCCAAGCACCATCCCTTCAGAAAATGTCTGAACCACTCACAGGCTGAGATCCTGAAATTTCCTATTTTGGAAATTTCTTGGATCTTTTTGTCAGAACACATTAGAGCTTCCTTCCTTCCTTCCTTCCTTCCTTCCTTCCTTCCTTCCTTCCTTCCTTCCTTCCTTCCTTCCTTCCTTCCTTCCTTCCTTCCTTCCTTCCTTCCTTCCTTCCTTCCTTCCTTCCTTCCTTCCTCTCTCTTTTCACAATTAATGTTGTTTTGGACTTTTTCTCCATACACAGACACATTATTTTTTCAAATCTCACACATTTTTGCCCAGACAGAAGAGCTGCCTCCTGCCCTGCTCTGATATTAACTGCCTGGTTCCTCAGGTTTGATCCCATTGTTGCTCCCTGCACATAAATCTTGTTTAGTCAATAGGATTTGCCTGCCTGAAGGAATGCATGATCAACTGCATAGAGAAGCATAAAATAGATTTTTTTGCTTCAGATCTTTAAAATGTTTTTTGTTGGGAAATAATTCCCAAAGCTGTTTTTTGGCTAATATATCTTTTCCTTCACTGAACTATATTCTCACACTTTTGGCTTGCTGAAGGATATGAACTGGAGCCTCATTTATCATGTCTTTTCATCTAAATTTTACTTTTCCTTCTATTTTCTGAGTGTGTTGTACTTTAACATTTACTTCGACATCTTTATTTCAACACTTTGGCTTGATGCTCTCTGTCTCAGGAAGTTTGAATCCTTGATTCAGATAGGTTGAGCAGCCCAGCACATGTTGCAGCAACCTGGCAATATTCCAGAAACCCTTAGAATATTGTAATATGAGATGGAATATCACAGACAAACTGGAGAACTCACAGTGAAAAACCCTCAGAAGTCTTTAATGACCTTGAAATATATTCAACAACCAGGCCAGAGGGGATGTTTCCTCCAAATGTCCTTTTCTGTCACTTGGTTGCTTATGTCACTTCTTAGGGTACCTATCTCTAAGTTTGAATGTTGTGTCCAGTCATTTTGAAAGTGTTTAAGCTCTTGAGCTGAGAGTTGGTTTGTTAATTATTACAAAAAAATTCTCAAAAATTAACTCCTACCAGTTCATATTTTGGACAGTGGCCAACCCCATAACTTGTGCTGCAGGAGAGGGGAAAATGAGATTTTTTATTTATCTATGTTCTCTTCTTAGTTTAATGTTACCCTCACAGGTTTTTTTCCCAATTCTTTTCTCTTCACAATCAATTAATTCATAATCACATTGCAGGGCAATGTTTAAGGTGTCTGCACACCTCTGACAGGCCATGGCTTTATAATATTTCCAGCCTTAAACCTTTACCCTCTCTGAATTCATCTTGGCATTTTGTTTCCTGCTTGATCCCTGCTGTGCACTGAGCAGATGTTTTCATGGAGTGGTCTTCAGTGACAGCAAGACCTTTTTCTTGAATAATTACAGTTAATTTATAACTCAGCTATGCATATGAGCAGCTGAATTGTCCTTTCCAGCATGTGTCTCCTCAAATTTGTCTGCAGTGAATTTTATCTGTCATGAATGTTGTGCAGAGAGTTCAGTCTGGCCATCTAGAATTCTCCAAAGTCTTATTTAGTCTTGGCCAATCTAAATTATGTCACAAAACCCACATTTTTTTCCTGGAACAAAGCAAAATAAAAAAATCTGCTGAAAGCCTCGTTCCAGATTATTTACAATGTATGTTGATATTTGTCTCAGCTGCTGCCTGGACTCTGCAAGGTATTTTTCATTTCAAAAGGAAAGCAGGAACCATCCTGTAAGGAGTTCAGTTTTGTGGCAAGGGATCCACAACATAAGTGGAATATTCAGGGTGATTGTTAACTACACCTTGTTAAAATAATTTTTTTTTTAACTCATCCATATATAGTTTTTAATGACTTTTGGTAAAAAAAAAACCCAACTGCTTACAGTTACACTTCAGGTTGCTCTGTGTCCCTGTAGGAAGGTTCCAGGTTTTTATTCTTGTTGTGGATTCCTTTGACAATTGTCTATGAAATGTGACTATCAAGTCTGATCCTTTTTTATCTTTTTACCAGTTTTTAACCCCAGGCACAACCTTAACGCACGATAGATGAGTTTCTTAAGCAGCTTTTTGTAAGGAATGCTGTTAAAAAGCTTTTTAATAAATAATGTTAACTGCTTCTCCTCTCAGCACTACTTTAACAACATCCTCAGGCTCAGACCCAGCAGTCAATCCCTATTTAGCAGAACATTTCGTCACAAGCTGAAAACTAAACACATGTCCCAGAATTTGGTGGAGGAGAGCTGGATTTAACCATGTTTTCAGCTTTGCTGAACAGGTGACTTGCAAAGCAGATGAAGCTGAGCAGGGACTTGGACATTCAAAGTATTCTTCGTGATGTTATCTTAATCTCTCAGCCTTCTGCCTTCATCTCTTATTTTGTGCCAGCCACCTGCTGTGTGTGTAATCCATGGATTGGGATTCTCCTGGGATGCTGACCACTCTGCTTTGCTACCTGCCTGCCTGACCCCTTGTACAAGGAAACACCCAGTCCCACTTGCTTTCCTGAGCAAATGTTGTAGAGGTGTGCAGTACTCCTGGTAGTAAAGTAGTAGTAGTAGCCTTTCCAGTAATTTGGAATGTCAGAGAATTTACCTGAGTGCTTGGGTGCTGTTTGTGAGTGTAATATTGGAAGGATGAGAGAGGTGGGACTGTTCAGCCTGGAGAAGAGAATATTTCAGGGAGATCTTATAGGACCTTGCAGTACCTAAAAAGATTCTAAGAGAGCTGGAGAGGGACCTGGGACAAGGGATGGAGTGACAGGACACAGGAAATGGCTTCCCACATCCAGAGGGCAGGGTTAGATGGGACATTGGGAAGGGATTGTTCCCTGTGAGGGTGGGGAGGCCCTGGCACAGGGTGCCCAGAGAAGCTGTGGCTGTCCCTGGATCCCTGGCAGTGCCCAAGGCCAGGCTGGACAGGGCTTGGAGTGACCTGGGCCAGTGGAAGCTGTCCCTGCACAGGGCAGGAGTTGAAGGTAGATGATCTCTGATGTCTCTTCCTGAACAATTCTGAGATCCTCTGAATATCCTCATGGAACAGAGATTACCACAATCCACTCTCCTACAGCCCTGCTGGAGAAGTGACCATCCATTTTGCCTGAAAGCAAGATGGAAAGTGCTCATTTTCCCGTAGCCAGCTCCCAGTGAGAGAAGGTTTCATTGTGTCACTTGTCCCTGCAAGTCTAACATTCATGGCAGCCCACAGATCACCCAAACAGCTTTTAGCTGCAGTTCTCTTTCCTTCCTTCCTTGCTCAATTTATGCCAGACCAATATTCTGCAAAGTATTTCAGTATCTGGCAGCACAGAAGATTGATGTAGATCAGGCTTCTCAGTTTCCCCCATCACCAACTTGACACCAACAGCCAAAGAGAAGAGCCTTTTACAGCACTGAATGAAGAATAAATCTATACAAATTTAATTAACCTCTGCAGAGCTTATTGAATCCTAACCAAGTTTAGTCACAGTTCTGTAAGTTTGGAAGTGCTTGGCATATTTTTGACTCTTGTACAATAGTTTGAACTGGCTATATATATACAAACCAAATTCATAAAATTAGATTAATAGTTGTTCTTATTGGGGTTTACTGGTGCAAGAATTGCCACCTACATATACAAGCAAAAAACCACTTCTACTATAAATACAGCTTTTATGTATTTTTCTCAAATGCAGAAAACTAAAAAAGAAGAGAGCCAAGATCAAGGAGGGTGAAATGAATCAATGGATGGAAACAAAATAGCAACGTGCTTTATTTTCTTCTGACTGGGCTTAACATGGCTGGTGCTCCTTGGATCACAATGATGTCAATGTGAGTTATGTCAGCTCATGCTGAAAGAGTGGATTGAAAATGAGTTGTCTGGATTAATCCACCCCCCTCCTCTGTTTCAAGAGGACTGAGTTCAAAACTATTCCAG
>VZTR01018010.1:6187-44864 GCA_013400775.1 Chaetops frenatus | reverse complement strand
CTATCTTTATTATTTGTAGATGTTTAAGGCTGTCACTCCTCCACCTCAGGGTCACTGACCGAGGCTCCACTGCACAGAGCAGGGGGGGCAGGAGGTTTTTTGGCACTGAAAGTTTGGCTCTGAGAATTGAAGGAGGGAATTGTGTTGGAGGGGAGTCTGGGGAGGGAATGAAACTGTGCTGGAACAGTCACAGTGACTTTACTGAGCTGCTGGAGAGAAGTCAGGAGGCAGCTCCTTGCAGTAAGGACACACAGAGGAGGACAAATAGCCAAAACCCTCTTTTTCACACACATTCTGTCTCCCTTGCCCAAAGTCTAAGTGAAATACAACTACTTCTGCTGCACTGGTGACTCTTTCTAATAAAGTGGAAAGAAACTCTTGGGCCTGCTTTGCTTCCTTTGCAGTTAAATTCTTGCCCAGGTGTTTTTCTCCTTCCCTAGAAGCCCACAGGAAGACTCTCAGCCTGTCCTGCCGTGCTGATGTAATTTCTTAGAGTCAGACTGCAAAATATAATGCTTTAAAGGAGTCTCATGAGGAAGTCAGATGTGACAAAGAGCCAAGGCTTTAAACAGGATCTCAGGTGAGTGCTTAGTCTGGTGTCCTCCCTTTGAACATCCCAAGCTCTGGCTTTATGCCAAGAAGAGGGATTTTCGTGGAATAACAGTGCAGGAACCATAGAGGGGATCCATCAGTCATTGCTCATCCAGTGCTGTCATCCCAAGGGGAAAAACAAGGTACTTTTGCATTAAAAAACATTGGGCAACTTAGTGCTTCCTTCCCTCCTCAGGAGTTTAAGGGAACAAAGTATTTCTATTTCTGGAGGGGGTCTGAGGGGACAAACCCCTGAATGAGAATCTGGCCCTGAGGGTCTCATAGCCAGTTTTTATATCTGATACCCAGCTTCCTCCTCTGCCTCTCCTCTCTCATTGTGGCTCTCTCTCTAACACAAATGTATTTATCTCTTTATCATTTTGCTTTTCTGCAGACATTTTACATTCTCTTGCTGATTTGTCTAAGTAGGATTTAAAGAGTAAAATAAGAATATAGAAAAGCTGTAGGGTATTTTTTTTCCAATTTTCACCATTAAAAATACAACATGTTCTATCTTTTTAAGGTAATTCTACTTTTTTTACCTTCCAGTACCTGAAAGGAGCCTACAAGAAAGATAGAAGAAGACTTTCTATAAGGGCATGGGCTGACAAGAAAATAGGGAATGACTGCAAACTGAAAGAGAGTAGATTTAGATGGGATAGTGGGAAGGAATTCTTGGCTGTCAGGGTGGCGAAGCCCTGGCCCAGGGTGCCCAGAGAAGCTGTGGCTGCCCCTGGATCCCTGGCAGTGTCCAAGGCCAGGCTGGACAGGGCTTGGAGCAGCCTGGGATAGTGGAAGGTGTCCCTGCCATGGCAGAGGGGTGAAACTGGATGATCTTGAAGGTCCTTTCCAACTGAAACCATTCTATGGTTCTATATTTCTGTGCTTTTTAAAGATTCATCATCATTTTACTATTTTTTAAAATAAAAAATGAAACTTTTTTTTTTTTTGCTGTTCATGAGCTCACTTGTTTTCTCCAAGATGTGAGATGTAAGCTCAGAATATCTAAAAGTCTTTGTAAATCTCCACAGCAAATATCATGGTCAAAAAGTTCATTGCTTTGCTACACTGTGACTTTCTTCCATTTGGTGAAAGGTCAAATGTGTTGCAGATTTACTGAGGCCAGGACAATATCCTCATAAATTTTACCTTCCTCCTGTAAAGGGCCAGATATTTGCCTCATTTTTCTATTTTCCACCCCCTCCCTCCTTAAAAAATATATAAATTTACTAAAAGACAGCCAGACATCATGTCCCCTGATTAATAATATTCTTAAAAACAGAAACAAAACCAACCCCACAACCCTTTGAAAGGGAAGCATTTCACTGCAAGTGTTTGTCTTGCTGCAGAGACAGGAGAAGAAATGAGATAAATAAAGGTGATATGATGCTCTGTGTGGAAAGTACTCAGATGCTGTGGAGGTGATCTCAACTTTGATATAAAAGACTCCAAAGCAGAAGAAAAGTGATCTTGGACTAGTCACAAAATTTCAAGCCTACTTGTGAAGCACAGATAACACTTTTCCCCCCCCCTTCTAACTTTAAAATACTGGTTTCTGGAGCTGCTGCTCACATCACACAGAGTTTCTTTTCTCTGTCTAATCTGAAATGGAAGACTTTCAGTGCTGAAATATCTTCTTTCAGCTCATCAGCTGGCAGAAGCCATCCTTTGTCCATTACACACCTCTTTGCACCAGCTGAGCTCCTGACCACAGATGTTTTCCTGCCAGTGAGTAGGAAATGAGCATTCAAGTGAAGCAAGAAGAGCCCTCTATTAATTATTCATGTGAAGGAAAAAAATAAAAATAAAATAAGCTGCATGTTCCTATTCACAGAATGTCTTAACTTTTGGATACCTCTATGGCACAGGGAGGCAGGACTTGGACACTTGCAGTGCTGCAGTGCTCAGGATTAGGGGAAAGAGATTCCAAATGGCTCAGAGCCTTTGGTGACTCATTTTTCATTCCATATGTGCACTCATGTGCTTTACTCACCCTTAGTCCAGCTGGAAAGGATGTGGAGAGAGGAGAAATCGAAGCTAATGTTTGAAAACCCCTCAATGTAAAATAAGCTAAACCAATGTTTTTCTGTAATTGGAGGACAACACAGCTCCTATGTCATAGTTTGGGATCAGAGGCAAATGCTGGACCTGTCATGGAGCTGGAGATCTTCCTTCGGCAATGACAAAATTCCTCTACTTGCTTATAAGCTCTGTGTATTATTAGACACTTGATTTTTCAGCTTGCATGGAAACAATACTGCTCATGTTGCATCCAAATGAGAGAAGATCTCAGGCAAGAAAAATTCCTTGTTTAGGCCAAATGTAGAAAAAGCCTCAAAAACTTCACATGATTTTGTGTAAAATAACACAGTGGCTGCTTGAAGCCAGTCAGAGATTTCAAAAGTCAGAAGGAACTGGGAGGGAAAAACACTAAAGTGCAGGTGAGAAGGGCATGAAAATGCAATTTATCGCCTGCTTATGAAGGTTGTTACATGAATATCAACACCAGGTGGGTTTTTTGCATATATTCCTCAGCTTTTCCAGCAGAACATCATCAGCCTTCACAGCAGCTCAAAGCACCAGGACACAGGATACTGGCACTTCCCAGCATATCAAATATATCCACTCACATTTTGCAGTAATGGTCATTACTCTGGGCTATTGTGCAAATAAATCTGAATGGATCTTTTAAAATTCCACTTTAAACACTGCCAGGAAATGAGGAATGTGAGATCCGGTTGCAGGAAGAGCTGGGGAAAGGAAAATGTATTATCCAAATGTGCATTTAGCTCACAAGGGGCACTGAATACTCCCAACCCTTGTGAGCAACACCATGAGATTAACTCACTGCAGGCTGTCAAGGGCTTGTCGATGTATAATGTTTAATTATATATATCTTATGTTATAATTACACCTCGTTAGTAGCTTGGCTTGTTCCATTGTCAAGGCATGCTAATAATTGCCATTTCTAGATCAATCATAACCAAATACAAAATACCTATTAGGATGATTATCTCTGTAAGTAGAAAAGAATTAGGCCCAAATAAGTATTTTTTTTTAAGGCAGCTAATTATTTAATTTTTTTCTGCTGGCTTTACCAGGGTTTTGCTGAGGATAAACGTATTTTCTATCCTGGCTCTTAGCCAAAGAAAGGAAGAAGATGAAGGGTAAAGAGGCAGAGAACCTTGGTCATTGATTTGTAGCCTTCATGTTCATAAAGGCATAATAAGCATCAATCCCTTTATTCGGCATTCCCCAAATAGGAAAAATGGTCATTCCTAAGAAACAAGATTGCCATACCTGGTGACAGAGACCAGTATAACCAGTTAGCTGGCTCTCATTAATAACTGCAAGATTCCTGTTCAAACCTAATTTAATTTAATTTTACGTGTCTTGGAACTTCTCCCAATTTCCTTTTGTTACTCAAAGCGTCATAACTTGGGATTCATAGGTTGTTTTCTATTGCTTCTTAGTCACTTTTTAGTGAAGAAAAGCACATTTACTGTTACATCCTTTATTTAGAAATGTATTGTTCAGGCTCCATTCCAAATGTAAGTGATGGAGAGAGGCTGATCCTCAGCTTGGGGGCTCTGCCTTCCTGCTCTGACTCCTCTGGAAACAGTCTTAGGAGAAAATGAAAATAAAATTTCCATTTAAAAAGTGGGAAATTATTATTCAGTACCCCTTTTTTTTTTTTTTTTTTTTATAGTATGGGGGTCCTTCAGGTGTATCAGGTCTTATGTAAAGGCACAGAGACTCATCAGCTCCTCAGTGAAAGTTATTAAATCGTTCAATTTTTCTTGTTTTTTTCTTCATAGGAATTGCACAGTTTGGCAGCAGGCACAGAGCTGATCCTTTCTCTAACTGGAATTCTCATCAGAAAACCTCTCATACCTGTTCAAATGCTACTGAGGGACTAAAATGGAAGCACTGAGGTCACATTTGTTCTGCACACAGAGAGGAATGGGTGGGAACTTCAAGGGAATGGGAATGAAAAGGAATTTGCCGGTATTGTGGTGGCTATCAGTGGGAACTCTGCTTGTCAGCAGGGCCTCACAGTAAAAAAAAAACCCTCAAAAACCCCCTCACCATATGTGGGTTTATCTAAGCCGTGTCCTTACAGAAGAGTCATGGATGAAGAGGTGGAAATGAGGAATAGCAGCATTTTGGCTTTCTCACTGGAGTTTTTGGGAGGCTTGGCTGCACAATTTTTAAAAGGTAGCCATGTGCAGCTGCTCTGCTTGCCTGGAGCTTTCCCACTGGCAGGATGGAGCCTGGAAAGCAGCAGTGCTGAGTGACTGGGAGCCAGCAGCTCAACACTGTGATGGGGACAAGGGAGAGCTTGAAATGAAGCCTCAGGTGAGGCCATTGCATGGATCTTGTGTGGGGTTTAAATATATGGAATATAAATGGGAAGTAGGCCACAGCAAGTTTAAGGTGGGACAGAAGAAGGAGGAATAGTGCCTGAGGTTAATTTCAATTGTATCCTCCCTGTTTGCTTATTTAGCAGAATTTCAGAAGAAATAAGCTCAGTCTCTGTAGAAATGTTGGGAGATCCAAGTGAGTGGGGGTGGTAGAAGAATGAGGGATCTCAGACCTGGTCAAACCAATCCCTATTGTATTTCTCTCCTCCTCTGCCCTCTGAAAAGCACACTCAGATTTTCCTCAGGATTAATTCCCTACATTTATGCCCCAGATTCATAGAAATGAAGATGTAGCTGTGATTTGCAGAGTGTCTTGTCCTTTAACAATCAGGTTTGATGATCTGAAAGGTCTCTTCCAACCTTAATCATCCTATAAACCCACGATTCTGCAGCCACATTACAACAGGGCAGCTCTTGAGTCCCAGGTTGTGGGGTGTCTTTGCTGCCCTTCCCTGAGCTCCTGCAACATCAAAACCTTGTTTACCAGGAAGCAAAATCTCAGGCAGTGATAGAGCAGGACCAACCCTCAGGAGGCTGGAGAGCAGCAGGATAAATTTGGGGGCAGCATGGGCCTGCTTTGCCAACAAGCAGCCACTTTTTATGAGCCAGTCCTATTAAATAATGATGACTCACTCTCCAGACAGTAATTTATTTATATGCCTTCTTTAATGTTTTGCAAATCACTGCTTTAAAAAATGTCCAGCTGGAAGACAGGGAGGCTTGGGAGACAGGGAATCAGCTTGATAGAGAATCAGATGAAATAAAAATGACATGGAATATGACAGTGAGGACACGTGGTTGGAAATAAAAAACATAACCAACCCCCAAGCAGAAATGCAGCCTCATTGCTGGGACTGGTTGCTGTAGCTTGAGAGACCAAGCTTTTACTGCATCCACTGAGACAAAAACATTGAGGAAGAAAGGAAAAGGAAAGGAGACATTGGCTGATATTTAGTGACAGCATTTCTTCCAGTCTGAAACATTGATGAGCTTACATTTTTTCAAGCCAGAAGGGACTACTTTGATATCATGTCTCGAATTAAAAAAAAAAAAATTAAAAAATGCTGTGCCTTGTAAGGACAGACCAGTAAAACCACAAAGAGACAGAAGATACTTTTAAATTAAAATTAATATTGGAGAAATGGGTATAGTTCACAAAGAGAAAATTAGCATATGGACCACAGGGGAGCTTTTAGAGCAGGTCATAGCAGGTGTGACAGCCTAGGTTTGGTATCTGGACTGGCAGAAAGGTAAGAACAAGTGGAAGAGACAAGGTTAATGTTCCTGTTTGATTTCTGATTCTGCCTCCAAGGATCTCCCATGCCTGTGTGCCTTGAATACCCCAAGAGTGTGTGGAGGGTAATGCTTTCCTTTGTGAAGTGCATTCAGTGTCATAGGTACAAACTGCTTGATAGAAGGCCAAAGTGGGGACTTCCAAGTGTCTAACTCAGTTTTAAAGATGATGGAACTGAGAATCAAACATATTAATGGTGCATTTAAAAATCCCCTCAACTGCAATTAATATCTAAGCATTTTAGGTGATGCTCTCTGCCACTGTCCCAGGCAACTTCCCCATTCCCCTGTGACTTCCTGGACATTTCTGCAGTAGCTGTGCAGCCTGGAACAGCTCAGCTCCTTTTGGCATTTTGCTTTGAGATGATTATTAATTATAATAGAAGCTGGGTTTTTTGACCCTTCTTCCATACCTGACCACCTGCTTTGATCTGTACCTGGGAGCACAACCTGCATTCTGAGCTACTCTCCCTGTCCAGAGCTTGGGCTTAAAGCCCACAGGGGAATTTTATATTTTGCTGGACAGCAGGAACTTGGTCACCTCCCAATAGAATCATAGAATAATTTTAATTGGAAAATACTTCTATGGTCATCAAGTCCAACTCTTCCCCCAGCACTGCCAATCACCAGCACTCCCAGCACCCATAACCCCTGTCCCCAAGTGCCACATCCATGTTACTTTGAAATCCCTCCAGGGACTGGAATTCCACCACTGCCCTGGGCAGCTGTGCCAGGGCTGGAAAACCCTTTCTGTGAAGAAAATTTTCCCAATATCCAATCTAACCCTCCCCTGGCACAACTTGAGGCCACGTCCTCTTATCCTGTTGCTTGTTATTTGGGAGAAGTGACATGATCTCCTATCAGGGAGTTGGAGAGAGCAGTGAGGTGCTCCCTGAGCCTCCTTTTCTCCAGGCTGAGCCCCTTTCCCAGCTCCCTCAGCTGCTCCTCACTCTCTTTAGTGGATAAATTACAGTTGTTCTGACAAGCTGGCCAAACAACAGAACTGTCTATAGCCCCTCTTTACAGGGGGCAGATATTTCACTGCAGATTTAAACAGAGCCAAGGTTTTCTTTGGAGGTGGGGTGCAGCCAGCCCCAGCCCCCTCTGCCCAAGCTCTCAGCTGGCTGGATGTGAGCCAGCTCCTGTCAGGAAACCAGAACGCTGCCAGGCTCCATGGCTGCTGTCCTGCAGGAGCACTAATGCACTAATGTGGTTATGCAGCTTCTGGTGGGGAGCAGTGAGAGGAGCTCCAGTCCAGGTCCGTGTTGGCATCATCACAATTTCTCTTCCAATGTGCACATATTGATGTTTCCCTTAGCCTGGGCTCTCCAGAAAGCTCCTGAGAAGCTTCAGAATGAGCCCTTTTGTTTTATCCCCCTCCCAACCACTGACATTGAAATCCCTCTTGCCTTGGTTCACCTTCTCAGCACGTTCATTTTTTTAGGGGTATCCTGAGCTCCTCTGAAGATTCAGAGGTCCTTTCATGGGAGGCCAAATGCAAATGGAAAGAATGACTCATTATCAGCAGAATTCTCTTAATTCCAGGATAGCAGAGGAGCACAGACTGCTGTAATTTCCACTAATTAATATTTTCCATGTCTTTCAGTTGAGAGGAGGACAAGGTAACACATCAATCAAAAAAAATTTTTTTGACAAATCCAGAGGCACGAACTCAACTGATGCTGTGCATCTGTGCCACAACCTGCTTCCAGTGACCACCTTGTCCGTGGGTAAGTGGTTGTCCTCAATAGAAACCATTGCCTATCTTTGCCTTTGCAAAACTTGCCACCTTCTCTTAGGAAGCTGTGTGCTTTTAAATGTAAAATAAAAGCACCTCTGGAATTACCTAATGCTCTGCATTGGCTATAGAAGGGGCACAGGTACTTGGCCTTCACTGAACACCTGCCCTAAATGTCTCTGAAGTGACTTTGAGCTTTAGATTTTGGCAGGCATTGGTGACTTTTGCTGCTGGACACAGATGTGACACAGGGCTCTGAAGAGCCACTGAATTTAGGCTTTTTTTATTCCCATTAACATTTGATTAAATACTTTTGCTTGAAAAAAATAATTAACCTCAAAATTAGGAGAAAATCAATAGCCAGTGATCTTCTGACATCAGTTCTTTGCTCCTGTGACTCTAAAACCTGTGGTTGTTTGTGCTGAGCTTTTGCTGTGAATTTCAGTGACAGAGAAGCATCCACTGTGCCAAATGCTGTGTAAAACCTGTCTTACATGTTGGGCTGAGTCAGATCTCTGCCAGGTCTGTGTTTCTTTCATGCAGTGACCTTTCCCAGACCTCAGCTTAAATCCATTAATGCTACATTTCTTTTTAATGTTTCCATCAGCAATTCACATCAGTTGACTGCAAAGTGTTCATCAATAAATCCTCACCTAGTGCCTGCTTTTTTAAGTAGAGAAACATTGGAATTTGGGACTCAAACGGGTGTTTAAGCCTCCAGCAGTGGAAGGCAGGGCAGTATGTGGAGGCACAGCACCATAAGGAAGGGCTGCCTGCAGCTGGTGGTGGATTCCCCTGGGAGATCTGGGATAACGTTGGTGGCAGAGCCCTTGGAAAGTTCCTGGATGGAGATGGGGGTGAATGGAGGGGCTGGCTCCTGCCAGCTCCCTTTTTGTGCAAATCCACGCACCCAGGACCACACGGGACCCAAAAAAACCTTGACATTTCAAGGTGCAATCCAATCACTCTCATTATGATTATTGCACTGGGTGCTGCTATCCTCAATTTTTCTGCTTTTCTGCCTGTTCCTATCTTTTTATTTTCTCCCTGCTGTTCTTCTCTGTGGCTGGATGGCTGTGGAGAGCACTCAGTTCCACTTAGTTGTGAGTTCAGGGAAATTTTTTTTGACATGCAGAAGCAGTGAGGTTGGAGATTTTGTTCCCTGTCCTTTTCCTGAAGTGTGTGCATTTCCTTGCACGCTGCTCTGTTGACTGTGCACAGGCTGGGCTCCTCAAGAGGCAGGAAGGAATATTGTTCTGGTCTCCAGACACTTTGCAATGTCACAAGCTCTTTGTGCAACACGTTGAAAATTTAGCAGGAAGAAAAATGAGGATATGTGTAGGATGGACTATGCAACACAGCAACGAGTCCTGGTGATTTTTCATCTTAAATATGACCTTCAGTATGACTTCATTATTATTTTTCCATTCACTTCCCTTTGCTCCAGGTTTCATATCAACATCACAGCATCATTCAATTCCTGCTTGCTGAGACAGCTTTCATCTGGGCTCAGAGTCAGGAATTCAGTGGAATTACTTCTGTGCAAGACCACAGTGAAGAGGGAATAGCGTTTCTTCAGCCTTGGCTGTTTTTCCTAGGCTTCCTTCTAGATTTTTTCTCAAAAAACTTAGACTTCAGGAGTCTGATGGATATTTGCTAATGTATTCATGGTATTAGTCTTAAAATTTACACAAAATATGATGTGGATTTAAAAAAAAAAAAAGGCTTATTGATAATATAAATGGTCTCTTCCATTAGAATGAGTTGTTTTGAAAAAGGAAAAAAATAGACTGTGGAGCCTGTTGTGGTGGCAAATGGTCAAGGAAAGACCTGGGTTATAAAAATTACAGAGTATCAGCACAGACTGCTCCTGTTGGGAAGGTATTCTTGACCTGATATTAATAATTGCTGCAATATTCAGTAAAAATTTACCTTTTCTTCTCCCACTCCAAGCAAATTAGAAGTATTATTTTCATCTACATTCATGGAGCTGGTTAGGGGTTTTTTTTTATTATTTTGATAGATATTTTTTCACTGTTTTCAGGCCTATTTAAACAAAGTCCAATAAAACCCTGAATTGCTGTAAATTCGTTAATTTATCAAGTTCCTTATTCACTTTCAGTCCCTGCCTTCATCTTCAGCTGGAGTCTTCTGTGTGCAAAACTTGATTTAAAAATATGCAGTTCCAGCCAGAGGGATTGCAACACTTTCATCCCTCATTTTACCAGTCTAACCCTCATCTTGAGCCTGGTGACACCTCCAGCTTTTAGAAAGGGTCTTCTGAATTTATTTATTTTTTTAATACCCTTAGTTATCATTTAACCAGAAAGGACACAAAACTCTATGGAAAAACAGAAATGAAGATAATTTCCAAGATTTCACAGACCATCTCATCTGGTTAGGAAAAAAATATAAATTGGTTTGACTGGGAAATAGGACAGAAGTCTCAGCAGGTTTATGTTGCTGTGATAATCTGAAGCTATTCAGCGTTGTGGGATGTGCCTCCCTGAGCCAACCAATTTTTGGCAAATCACAGAATTCTTAAGGTTGAAAAAGACCCTCAAGATCCTCAAGTCCAACCTTCAACGAAGTAGCCCTCTGCCACTAAACCATTTTGTGAAGTGCCACATCTACTTACTTTTGAAACACCCCCAAGGATGGTGACTCCCCCACTGCCCTGGGCAGCTGTGCCAGTGCTTGGCCACTCCTTTGGTGAAGAAATTTTTCCTAATGTTCAACCTGAACTTCCCCTGGCCCAACTTGAGACCATTTGCCCTTGCCCTGTGAAACAGCTCATGAGATGACTCCCTATTGGGAGAAATTACTTTCAGTTCCCTGTTTGACCCACCCTGGCTCTTTCTGATATCAGGAGTCAGGGTGGAATCTCTCTTTCCTCACTCATATCTCATTTTAATTTCTTTCTTCTGCCAAACAGGAATGTAATATTATCTGTTAATATCTTTGTTGAAAAGAGCTGGCTAGATGTGTGTGCACAGCTCCAGATGAGAAAACAGCTGTTTTGGAAGGCACAATTAACATTTCCTGATGGCTCCTTGAAGCAGTCAACCTGATGCCTCCAGAATCACATTTGTCTTTTTGATGGCCATGCCCTGTCAGTGCCTCACAGGCACCCCCTGACTGACCAAAACACCCTGTCATGTTTTCTTCTCAGCTGTTTGCACTGGAAAACTCAAAGCTTTAATAGATTAATAGTTCCTAATTTCCAAACGTGTGACCTTATCCCTTCAGAGTGTTAAATCTCATCCCATTTCTGTTATTCCAGCTCCCATCCAATTATTTCGGTAGACTGAGTGCCTCTGTGCCAGTGATGCCTCCTGTCATCAGTTTAATTAGTATACTCTCAGTTTTGCCAAGTTTATTAGTGAAAGCATTATCAAGATCATTGTCAGCACCCAATACTTGTAATTGTCCCCAGAAAATCACTTTTCTTCTTCAGCCCAGGCCACTGCCAACCTCTTACTGCCTTTCATCCTCTTACTTACCTTGCAGCTACAGTTCCTCCCTTGTTCTCCCACTGAACTTTCTCTGGAACACCTTATTAAAAATTTCACTTATATTTAAATGAGATAATCTAACATCTAAACCAGCAGTTTCCAAGAGACGAGTGTCTGTGACAACAAAGAACTCGTTTCCATATCAGTGACAAAGAAGAAAATGCTTTTCCTTTTATGATATCAAGATTCCTAACTGGTGACATGTGCCATGCAGAGTTCTATCCCCTTGGAAAAACTGCTTTGAGTACGAGGTTGGATGACACTTATCTTATCTCAGAGGTCTTCTTCAAAAGGAACTTCTTCCACAATGTAAAGGATCAGGCTTGAGAGACAAGGAAAGGGAGAGAACTCCAATTCCTGGCTCTGAGAACAGGTTTCCAGATGGGCTGCCCAGTCTCCAGCCTTTCTCGAGGCTGGACAGAGCCTTGCTAGACTTGATCTGACCTCAGAGTTGATCTTACTTTGAACAGAGACTCCTGATAGTCCTTGCAACCTGAATTTTCCTGGGACCCTATGATACCACATATTATTTTACATCATCTTTTTAAAAATTATGTATGATCTCCAAGCTATCACATCATCAACAGAGAGAAAACTGTTCTCCAAAGGGAAATCTTCCTCTATAGAGACTCTCAGTTAAAATTAATTGACCTCCACTGAGGTTTTTTGAATGGATATGTTTTCTTATTTGCAGAACTGAGAATGTCATAAAAAGGAAAGCTTTCTGAATACCTGCTTTTGTTTTTATGAGAGGTTTATTTGTTGGGTTTTAATTTTTTTTATTTTCCCCACTATAATTTGATATGAAAACCTCCTTTCACCGTTAGCCTAGAATTGTTATGAAAAAGCTTTTTGCATGTACATGTTCAGAGAGCATAAAATAAAGTGGCCTGAATTGCTGGGAACAAACCTCAAGCTTTTCACAGACACCCAGAACAAACCACTGTGTGCACATAACACACCACCCTGTCTGCACTCTTTCCCAGCCTATAAACTCTGATTGTGGAGGGAAAGCATGGAAAAATATCACCATGGGATAGGGATTTGCTGAGGCTATGATTGCCTGGAGCTAAGGGCTGAAATTTCTTCATGTAACACTGAGACAGCTTTTTTTTTTTTCTTCTGTCCTGAGGGCAATATTTCACTCTGAAGTTCCTCAAAACAAAAGGCCAAAGAAATATTACGACAAGTCCCCCAGTGATTTTTTTGCCTCACAAACCCCTAGAGCCCCCATGGTTTTATTCCATTTCCTTTTAAACACCAGTTACTAATGAATAATGGGCAGGTTGAATGTGTTTCATATATGAAATAGAAAATAACTAGAAGAAAAAAAATGCTTAGGCTGTAAAGTCAAATAAGTAAAACTCAGGAAATGCCACAGTTCACGCTGTTCATGCAACTTGACCTTGACTTTGTTGTGGCTGGGCTCTGGGTTGCAGTTATTGCATGTTATTTTCCAAAGGCACATGTTGTAATTAGGCTATTTCATTCTGCTTCTCTCTGCCCCCTCTAAGAAGTATCACATTTCCAAAAAGCTCTGCTTATTTTCACTTGGGAGTCCTCAAGCCTTCTTGTCCCTCTTGCCCTCATCTTCTGCCCTTCCCGAAAAAAGAAATAAAACTAAATAAATCAATAAACCAACCAATGGAACAAAGGATAAAGTACCCCTTGCACATTATTTTTTGCCATGAAATTAGGAGAGCTGGGTGTATTGCTTATTTCAATGGGGCCCTTGAGTGAGAAAGAATTGTCTTTGGAATTCAGTGGATGGTGGCAGTAGAAATCTTTACATCCATCCACAGGTCCTCTAGAAAAAAGCAGTGCTCTCCATTGGAAAAAAACAATGTTTTCCATTGGAAAAAAGCATTGTTCTCCATTGGAAAAAAAATAGTGTTCTCCATCAGAAAAAAACAGTGTTCTCCATCAGAAAAAAAATAGTGTTCTCCGTCGGAAAAAAACAGTGTTCTCCATTGGAAAAAAACAGTGTTCTCCATTGGAAAAAAGCAATGTTTTCCATTGGAAAAAAGCAGTGTTCTCCATTGGATCAGTGGGGTCTGGTGCTGCTGGGAGGGATTCAAAGCTCCATCAATGGGTGCTGCTCTGGAGGCTGTGGTAAAACCACTCCTGAGGTTACAAAGGGTTTCTGACACTGCAGAGATAGGAATGGAACAAGGCACTGAATCACAGCCCAGCTCCTTAACTGAAGGACCCTTCTGCCAATTTCCCCACGTTCTTTCCCTTCTTAATTCCTACACAGAATGACAGAAACATAAAGTCATGGAATGGTTGGGGTTGGATGGGGCCTGAAAGACAATCCACTTGCAACCCCAGCCATGGGCAGGAACAGCTCCCACGAGACCAGGCTGCTCAGAGCTCTGTCCAACCTGACCTTGGACCCTTCCAGGAATGGGGAATCCACAAATATCAAACACTGGGATTACCCCAGGGACGAGCATGATACAAATGCACTGACAAATCACCTCACCCTTCTCATAAGACGGTTTATGACCCTCTTGTGAAAAAGCCTCTCATAGATTTTTGAAAGCTACGTTTCTCCCTCCATTCGTTTTCTTTCTTGGCCTTGTAAACACATATGGAGGGAATTAATTTTACACAGTTATTGTCTGTCAGTTACCACTTTATGCGTCGTGAGGTTTATTTGGAAAATTAGGGTGCTGCTCCTTCAAGCATTAAGCAGATGTTCACTGCTCACAGAGAAGGCAGCCCCCTGAAATCCATTAAATTATTTCTGTGTGGGAGGCTAAACAAACCTGCCTGCATTTGCAGGAGCAGGGACCTCTTAGCTAAAAATAATGCATGTTTTGGGTAGAAGTCCAAGATTTCCAGTTAAGACAGCAGGTTCAGAACTTTTCATAGAGATGCTCTTTGCTCCTTTTATTTTTTCCCTCAATGATCTCCTCTTAACCCTATAATGGAAAAAGGGCATCAGATAGACCTAGACACAGAAATAGCAATAGTAATTTTGTCTGTTCATGTTCAGATAAACCCCAGCATATGGTGGCTCACCCTCCACAATGTTCTCCTCCCCCAGTCTGATTAAAATTGACTGAGAAGGGATTCATGAATCTTTTTTTTCTTGTTGGCATCACATATTAAAAGGTGACAGGTGAATCATATCATAGCATCAAACCTTTGCCTGATGCCTGAGTCACACATTTCTCGAGGCAGAGAAAACTGTTATTATTCTCACACTTTTGGACATGTGACCACATTGTAGAGCACATTGATGCTCCAATATGTTTAGGAACTTGTACTACCTGCATATTTTTCTGTCATTTTGGAGCTATTTCCATGCTGAGCTCCTTAGAAAGGAGTGTAGACCCATTTAAACTGTTCCTATTAATGCCTACCAGCCATTTTCCAGACACTTGAATGTATGAATATTTGCTTTTTATTAAAATTAATTTTTAAAAATAGCAAAGAAAGAACATTTATGCTTTTTCTTTTTTTTTTTTTTTGGTATATGATCACAATCACAGAGAAGTTTAGGTTGGGAGGGACCATTTAGTCCCAACTCCCCTGCCATGGGCAGGGACATCTTCCACTAGAAATTTCAAATTTTAAATAACATTTAATATAGCCTTTATTTCCTTTCTGATGGAAACGGGGGTGGAAATGGAGAAGATCCCAAATAATTTCCCATGAGAAAAATAAGACTATGTCCCTTAAGTGCTTTGTGCCTCAGTTTCCTCATTTGCAGAGTAGAAATACTAATGGCAGGGGTTTGGAGACATTGCCCACATTAAAGCAAAGGCCAAATTTGTATTTATGCAGCAGAGGAGATTCCTTTAACCCCAGCTGGGACTCAGTATCCTGAGGAGATGGGTGAGGGGAGCACAGAACCTTCCCTCCCCACTCAGGAAAGGCACAGCACCCTGAGCCAAGCACACTCCTCCTGCACTGCCAGTTCTGATTTTGGTTTCACCCAGAGCATTTCTAATTTCCTTGATTAGTGCAGCTGAAATCCAACTGGGAGCCCCTTCTCCTCCCCTCATGCCATGACAAGACTGAAATCTCTGCTGGTCAGGTTTTTCCAGGCTAATGGTCCCTGCTGAAATCATCTCTTGACTTCTGGCAGTGACAAGGGCTTTGTAAATGCTTTGTCTCAGGGATCCAAACAGAGCACACTTCCCTAGACCTTTATATTTGTAACAAGGATCTTCAGATCTCTGCAAAATTCAGCTCCTTCCACACAGCGAGCTGCACATTCTGATTTTTCATGGACATCTTGTTCCTGNAAACTATTTTTATCTTTGAAGTTTAGGCCTGTTTTGCATTTCTCTTAATCCTTATTCTCATGAAACCACTACACTGCACTCTCGCCTGGTGTGAGCAGGCGAGCAGGTGAATGTGAAACCGCTACATTAAATGGTGTTTCTGCCCGGTTTCGAACCAACCCATGACAGCCCTGGACTGCAATTGCAGATGTAGAAACAATTGCAACAGTGAAGAAAACCCCGAAATAAAACCAGAAAAAAAGGAGGAAGAAAGACCATTGTCTTTTCCATGCAGGCTTGTTAGACCTCTACCCAAGCTAAAAGATTTCAGAGTAAGTGACTCCCCTTAAATCAAGCATAATTTTTCTCAGGAATTCATTTGTATGAGACTACAGTAAAAAACTGATGGCATCATTTGACTGCTTAGGCCTGAATGTTGTTTAACACCTTAAAAATGAAGGAGGTAGAGAAAGAAGGATTTTGGAAGGGAAAAAATAAGAAAACAATGGGAAAAACGGATAAATATTGTCATGACAAAATAGCTTCCTTCAGGGGACAACAAACTGGGTTGATGTGCTGTGTGTACCAGAAGCTGAAAAGATTTGTGGAGCTTGGGAATTCAATTACTGCTTTTTCTAGAGTAGTTTTCATATCCTTCTTCTCCCCCACCCCTCGTCAGGAAACCCAGTTAGTCCAGGGGTTTGGAAACTGAAGTGCTGCCTGCTGAAGTAATTCATGCAGTAATATTTGTAAAATCCAGGTTGGATGGGGCTTGGAAAAACCTGGGATAGTAGATGTCCCTGCCCATGGCAGGGGGTGAATGAGATGGTCCTAAAGGTCCCAAAGGTCCCTTCCAACCCAAACCATTCTATCATTCTATGATTAAATTTTTGATGTGAAGAAGAAAAGCTTGCCTGTGGTGTAACACACATTTCTGCACATTTCCATTTATCTTAATCTGTTCCTCCACAGTCAGTCAAGCAAAAATCAGGGGCCTGATTCTGTTCAACAGACAAGGAAGTGACAGCCAGTTATGCAAAGCAGAGCAGATGAGGTGGCAAGGACTGAGGGTGAGGCTCAGGCAGTGGATGGTCCTACTTTGGAAATATCTGAGCTCCTTTGAGCTCTGCTGGAGAACTTCAGAGGCATCTGAGCTCAGAGGCCTCAGTCTGTAACCTGGCACAGCATCAGGCATGGAAAATTGAATTAAGGTGTTAAGGATGGGAGAGCACCTTGAGGTTCTTTATCTTTTGGGTTTGTTGTCTTTTTTCTTACTTGACAGAATGTTGTTGGCTTTGCTGAGGGGTTCAGGCAATATCAGACCAGACTTCTTCCTCTGCCATGACAAAACTCGTAGAAGTGAAAAATGAAATCTTTTTCTGCTTATGCTTTATTTTTCTTTCTCTTTTTGTTTTTCCCTCTAAAAGAACAGTAAAGCTTTGAAATTAAACAAACTCTCTCCAAGCCAGGACAGTGTAGAAGCTGATATATATCCTTAAGCAGATTAATGAACCCTTGAGCCAAATTTTAAACCTTCCCTGTAGGTGGTAACCCTTTCCAGAGCCTCCACTGTGCAGCCTCATCCTTTTACAACCAGCTCTTCCCCCTGGCATGTAATTTTTTTTTATTCAAACCTTTAACCTTTAAAGATCAAAATGAAAAGGCAAAATCAAAGTGAGTTATTCTTGTCAAATGACTAATGTGATTAGTGTTAATATAAAGAAGAGGTGGTGGAGCTGCTGTTTTGATCTCTCCCTACCTTGGGAGCAATAGACCTATTGAACAGCAGATTTTAAGATCTCATGCTNGTTTGTTTTTTTTTTCCCCCTTCTTCCTCTTTTTTTTTTTTTTTTTTTTTTTTTTTTTTTTTTTTTTTTTTTTTTTTTTTCTTTCTTTCTTTCTTTTTTTTTTTTCCCCTTGGATGGGCAGGAAAACCAGAGAAAACCAGCCTAGATTTTTTCACCGTCTCTAACCAGTCTCTGAGGAGGGATGCTCCTCACAGTTTGCACAGTGACCACCAGGATCAGGACTGTGTGTTTTGAGCTGTTGGTTTTGTGTTGAACATGGTGATTACTCTTCCCTAAGTCCCAAGGTGCTTTATAGATGTAAAAAGGGCAAGCCCTGTTTCACAAGTGGGATATTTGAAGTACAGGGAGGTTAAGAAACCACTTAATTTAGTGCAATAAATAATGGAACTAGGAATGAATATTTACCACATCTCCAGGCTCCCATCCACTTATTTTGGAAATGAAGTAAAAAAAATATAAAATCCACAAGAAAACAATAGAATCATAAAATATCCTGGCCACCATGACCACCTCCATCTGCCAGCCCTGCTCAGTGCAAAATAAAACCACTTTTTCTTACTGCTCCCTGGAGTGCTGTTTGTCATCAGCCTTGCTGAACTTTTCTCCCTTTTTTTTCTCAGTGTTAATGAAAATGGTGGCAGCTCTAAACAGGATTTGAGGGGCTAAAATCTGTGCTTAGCCAGGAGGTTTGTGCTCACAGCATTTGCTTGAAGTGTGTCAAATTCTCACAGAGAAAGCTGATCAATGCAAATGGTTATTAACTAATTAGTAAAGACTTCTCTTGTCAATGCAGAAATCTGCCTGAATCGAGGTCAGTGCAGGATGGAGCCACAGCATCACGTCCTGTTCTTGTGGGGAAAGGAAATGAGAACAGCTGCTCTGACTTGAGGTGTTGACAGGACAGGGAGTTCACCTCTGAGTCAGTTCTTGAGCATCCCTTTAGACCCAACTGAGAGAAAGAAATGCTCCTACACCAAATTATTGATCTCATCACACTTGAACACCTAAAATCCACACTGTGATGGTCTGTATTGTAAATCCCTGTTAAATGACCAACTCAGATGAGAACACTGGCACTCTCTAAAGTCAAAATTTAGAAGGAAAGTGAATCTCAAACAAAATTATTTTATTGACACAACTGGATGTGGCAATCAGTGCTGTGGTTTAGTTGATATGGTGGTGTTTGGTCAAAGACTGGAGTGGATGCTCTTGAAGGTCTTTTCCAACCTTAATGGTCTGTGATTCTCTGATTTATTTCTTGGTTTGTTATAAATATTTGCTTTTCCCTAAGTTTAAGTAATTTCTATACATGTCTTTACATTTGGATGGAGAAACAATTACAAGAAATAAAGAATGAGGAGAGAAAAGGGTTGGAAAGAACATACATGGATCATCCAGTCCAAGTCCTGCCCCTGCACAGGACATTCCCAAAAATCCCACCCTGTGTCTGAGAGTGTTGTCCAAACACTTCTTGGGCTCTGGCAGCCTTTGGGCCATGATCACAGCCCTGGGATATGAGATAAAGAGCTGTGGTTTATCTCAAATTTCATTTTGGTGCAAAGGGTCTGAAGTGTCTGAGATGTCAAGAAGGAAATCCATCAGGCAGCACTGCACAGGAGACCTGCTGATGGCAAAATCCTGTAATTATCAATTCTCATGGCAAAAAAAGACTGATGAACTTAGTCATTGCTAATTACCTGCAGGACAGTTATTTCCTAGGGATCCTACACTGCTCTCACAGGGCAGGCCCTGTCCACATTGACAGGAAGAAGGTCTATACCTTGAAGACTTTATTTAATGTTATACCAGATTGAGAAATGGCTGCAGAAACCACTTTTTCAGCACAGAACTGGAAGCTGTCCATGCACACAGGCAGCTTTTTGACCTTTTTGCTGTTCATTGCTGTGAATGAGGGCCCACTGTTGAAGGTAAGAGTTTGGTGGTTCATGTTTCCCTCTGTTTTAATTTGCTAACGTGGTTTTGTCCTTGATTCCAGCAAAGTGGAACGGATCAAACTCACAGTTTTATTAGGAGAAAGTCTCAGGCAGAATTTCAGCACTGGGATACAAGTTAAATACATCTTACTGAGCCCCTCTTTAGGTCAAAAGTTAAAAATAAGGCTGCAAAAGTGCTGGTGCCCACAGCTCACTGTTTCCACCATCAACCTCCCTGTTTTACAGGATTTATAAATCAGCTTTGAAAAGTTTCTCCAGGCTGAATTTTGGCATAGAAGGTCACAGGCAAGCCTTGGTTTACTAAAAGTCATTAAAAATGGTTTGATGTTTTAAATTACACTGAAGCAAGAGAGGAAAAATTCTATTTCTGTGGCTTTCAGCATTTCCTCCCCCACCATCCCATCCAATTTGAATTAAAATGTGTCTGAATAACTATGCTATGGTACCACTTTCTTTTCTTGTGGTGTTGCCATCAAGTCTTTCTGTGGGTAAAGCAGCCCCTTTCTAATCTCCAGAATGTGCAGCTCAGCTGCTGAACACAGTTGGAAAACATTTCTATTTCTGAAATGGTTTTTTGCTTTGAAAACATTGTAAAATCTATGCCAACTTAATCCATCTGAGTCCAGCTGAACACCCATCTATTTCTCCCTGCTGACCTCAGTGGACACTGGGAGAAGCAGTGTAAGGACCAAATGTTACTTCTTCGGATAATTTTTTGTTGGAATTATGGTATGGGTGGCTGGAAAAGGGAAAAGCAGATGGATTTAAGCATTGCTAAACACAAAAGGACCCAAGTGGAAAGAATCAACCATAAATATCCATTCCCAGTGAAAGGCTCTACATTAATTATTGCCACCCAAAGCAGGGATCCTGGAGACCCTGGAGGCTGGGAGAGCAATTAGGGAGGGCTTGGAAGCAGAAGGGTTTTAGGGATTATAAGGGTGGGAATGGAGCTCCAAACCACCACCACAACCCTGTTTGAATTCACATCTCTTGTGTCTCCTGAGAATTATGTTATCCCAGAATGGAAAATTCACGTCAAAAGCAAAGGGAAAAACCCACACAAAGATGGCAAAGATGGCCAGAGGTGTGTAACAACTTCTGCAAAAAAAAAAAATTCCTATAGAATAGTTCCTTTAGCTTAGCAACAGCCAGGATGAACATGATCAGACACACAGAAAACAACGAGTGACATTGAAAAAGTGAGCAGGGAATCATTACTCCTTCCTTTCCTGAAATACAGAGAATAGGGGACATCCAATTCAATTATCAGGCAAGGAGCTCAAAACAAAGTGAAACAGTATTTCATATGGAGTGTAATTAAATTACCCAGAAAGCTGTGGAAATTTGAATGATTGTGCTCAAAACCTGGCAAGACTTTTTCAAGGAGTACATAAGAGTTTGGAACCATTAACTGCAGTGGCAAGTCCTTATGCCACTGTCTGCCTGGAGGATTTGCCAGGGAAAAGATTTCACTGTAAATGTCTTCTTAGTTATCCACTTTCCCTAAAGAAGAAATGTCTTCTTAGTTATCCACCTTCCATACTGCCACTGGACAGTATCAGAGGTAAGGAATTAGCCATGATGATTTTTCTATCTCACTCTACACAGTTGTTTATAAGTTCTTTCCTTACTTTATTTTTGGGTTTATAAATTCCAGNAAAAAAAAAAAATTCCTATAGAATAGTTCCTTTAGCTTAGCAACAGCCAGGATGAACATGATCAGACACACAGAAAACAATGAGTGACATTGAAAAAGTGAGCAGGGAATCATTACTCCTTCTTTCCTGAAATACAGAGAATAGGGGACATCCAATTCAATTATCAGGCAAGGAGCTCAAAACAAACAAAGTGAAACAGTATTTCATATGGAGTGTAATTAAATTACCCAGAAAGCTGTGGAAATTTGAATGATTGTGCTCAAAACCTGGCAAGACTTTTTCAAGGAGTACATAAGAGTTTGGAACCATTAACTGCAGTGGCAAGTCCTTATGCCACTGTCTGCCTGGAGGATTTGCCAGGGAAAAGATTTCACTGTAAATGTCTTCTTAGTTATCCACTTTCCCTAAAGAAGAAATGTCTTCTTAGTTATCCACCTTCCATACTGCCACTGGACAGTATCAGAGGTAAGGAATTAGCCATGATGATTTTTCTATCTCACTCCACACAGTTGTTCATAAGTTCTTTCCTTACTTTATTTTTGGGTTTATAAATTCCAGTGCCGGAAAAATGTGTTTGAATAATTAAGTTTTATAGCCTGTGGGAGGGGAAGCCTGTTCTGAAAAGCTTAAGAAAGCACATAAATCTACAAAAGAATGTTCAGCTGAGACAGACTGTAGGGATGGGGAGGGTCAATTTTCAGCAATAATTTTAGTTGGATGCATCCAGTTATTGATCCACTTCACCCTCATCCTGTATCTTTTCAGGGAATTTCTACAGCCACACCTGAACCTACAATTGTCTTTGCTGTTGGATGGTTGGGATAATGAATGTGACCAGCTGGTGCATTGCTGTCACAAAATAAAGCAACATTTGCTTTTATGTTGGCTTTGGGAGCAGGATGGAGCCCAGGGTCACACATCTCATAACCAGTTATTTATCCTGAAAAACAAAAGCAGTTTATTCATCAGGTATGACAAGGTACTAAATTGCTTTTCCAGCTCTTGAGTATTGTTACTACCACAGCTCCAGGATTCTTGCTATGATTGAGGAATCTTGGTTTTCACTTCAGAAAAAGAAATTTAAGGATGAGATTCATCCTGCTAAACAGCTGGAAATATCATAAGATCACAGAATGGTTTGGGTTGGAAGGGACCATAAAGACCCCCCAGTTCCACCCCCTGCCATNGGGAGCCGAGGAGGGGGAGCTGCAGGGCTCTGTGGGGTGGCTGGCACTCACAGGATGGCCAGGGCCCGGCGGCGGCTGGCCGGGGGCACGGTGGCCAGGCCGGCATGGCGGCAGTCCAGCCGCCCACGCCCTGGGCAGCGGCAGGGCTGTGGGCAGAGCTGCTTGGCCTCTCCTGGGGAGGGGGCCACTGCCAGCAGCAGGGCCAGCAGGAGCAGAGCGCGCGCGAGACGCGTCACCAGGCCCATGGCGAGGCGGGACTGGCTGCAGTTTCTTGGGGCTCAGACCTGAGGTGTAGTTGGGGCAGTTCTTGTGTCACAGTGGTGCTGCCCATGTCACAGTGCATCTTCTCATGTCACTGTAGCAGCGCTCGTGTCACTTTGCTGTTGCTTGGCATCAGAGCTCACAGCACAACTGGAGTTCAGGTGATGCTGTCACCAAATGACTGTCACAGAGCCATCAAACTGTGGAATCATTGAAGGGATTGGCTTGGAAGGGGTCTTAAGGATGAGCCAGCCCCACATCGTGCCATGGGCAGGGACACCTTCCACTGTCCCAGGTGGCTCCAAGCCCTGTCCAGCCTGGCCTTGGACACTTCCAGGGATCCAGGGGCTGCCACAGCTTCTCTGGGCACCCAGTGCCAGGACCTCCCCACCCTCACAGGGAAGGATTCCTTCCCAAAATCCCACCTATCTCTGCCCCCTGGCAGTGTAAAGCCATTCCCCTTTGTCCCCAGTCCCTCTCCAGCTCTCCTGGAGCCCCTTTAGGCCCTGGAAGGGGCTCTGATCTCTCTCTGGAGTCTTCTCTTCTCCAGGTGAGCACCCCCAGCTCTCCCAGCCTGGGACTCACTCCAGCAGTTCCAGAAAATGGGGTGCTTCGTCTGGGTTTCCTCACACCCAATGAAACCATGAAATCAGTGACTCCTTACAGATTCTACCTTGTGATGCTGCTGGAGATCCTTCCTCTCCAGGCAATGACTAAGCAAGATCTCAGCAAGACCCCAAAACTCCAGAAAGTTGCAGATAGCAGAGATATAACCTACTTTAAATTTATTTCTTTACAATAAAAGGCTGTTAAAAATTAGTCTGAAAGGCAAAATAAAATTGAAATCATCAGGCAAAATAGCAAGACACAGAACTCATCAAAAATATTTTGGTTTTTTCTTAAATTTTGAAGCCTTTAGCTTTGTCCAACATACCTGACTACCTTTGGGGAGGCATATCAGGAAAAAGAAAGTTCCTGTAAAAAGAGAAGCTCAGAAGTGCTGGGAATTAATTGTTTGTGGCAGTTTGCCTGTTTTTCACACTGTGTTAACAAGAGATTCTTGTTCCAGAGCACAGGTTCCTTGGGAGTTTCTTTATTGGTTCAAAAGGTTTGCTGAGACCAAGTTATGAGTTGTTCTCTGAGTCCCATCACAGGTTATTGTTTTTTTCTTAGAACATCAAATTGTGTAATGTAATGAAGTTTTTGAAATGATCTCTGCTTCCACCTAGGAAGGAACTGTTGTTCTCATAGTAACTGAAGAAAAGCCAGAAGAAATAACCTGGCAATTACATCAATTCTCAGACATACATAAAAGGAATATCAAATTTATCTGTTCTAGAAACTTCCTGCAGAAGGGGCCAAGCTTTTGGCTGGTAATACCTTCAGAAAGTGTTTATCTTTCTAAACGTTCCTCATATATTCTTTTAAAATATTTTTCATTAGATAGGATGGATAACAATATCTGAAGGTTTGGATTAAGTGTGGAGGCAAATAAGAGAACATCCAAATCCCTGTTGTGATTCAGTAGGTTTGACTTTGTTAAAATGCCCCTTTACAGTCTTGTAGAGGACCAAGATAGATGCACTTTATCAATGCAGGACTTTATCTGTGAGGTGTTATCACCTGCTTAACTTAATGCACTAAAATTAGGTTCATGAATTTAATTTCCAGAGATAGAGAGTTTTCCTTCTGAAAATCCTGCTTTTCCATAAGCTGAAGAGGAGTCTTCAAGAATATCAATTCCCTCTTAAGGTTTGAAGTTGTTTTTTTGTTGGGGTTTTTAAAAAAATTCTTTCCCCATAAGGAGAAATAGCCACTGAACCTCCTTTAAGACACTCACTGAAATGTATCATATTTTGAAACTGGTTACCATAATCGAGATCAGCAGGTGAATATGATCTTGAAAGAGATAAAGGGAGCTGTTTAATCCACAGGAAATGCTTTGTTTTTCTGAGGAACTACATTTTACTTCTGAGGCTTCTCTTTTTTTTCTGAGAAACAGCCAGATAGTACAAATAAAACTCAAGCAACTTTTGTTTTTCAACGGAAATTCTCATTAGAAAAATTGGTTTAGACCAGTTCTAGAAAACATTATCCTAAAAATGAACATTTGAACGTGTTTCTTGAGGTGGATTTGGCTTCTTATTTAAGAATACAAACTTAAATTTGTTTTAAAAAAAAAAAAAGCCCTTCAACACATCAGTATTTTAAAGCATTTTGTGAGAGCTTTGGATGGACACTGGTTACATTTATTCAGAGCAGAGTGAAGAGCTTTAACATGGTGCTGACAACACTGGCTTGAGCCTGTTTGCTTTTGTTCTAAATAATACTGGGCTTTTTTGCCCACAACCATAGCAAAGTCAAAGTAATGAATGGGTAGACATGGGCATTTTATGGCCTTTTGTTTTTGCAGAGAGGGAGAAAAAAATGATCTGTCTGTATTGTGTTTAATAGCTGCTGTGCACCCAAGCAATAATTATTAGAAGATGCAGCCAAATATCAATATGACCTGAAATGCTCCACTGCATCCTCCTGCAGCTCCTGCACTATAAACCACATTCATGAAGATCCAAGAGCTGAATCCAAGTGGTGTTTGTGTGAGTGCTCCCCAGGGAATCTCATTCCTGGCTGGAAGTGATGGCAGCACAATGAAAGTGATGGGGATCACACCCAGCCAGGGTGAAACTCCTCCCCAGGGAGCTGTTTGACACCTCAGAATTATCCTGTGAGGGCAGGGGATGGCTCTGAGAAGAGTGGGACAGAGAACAGGGAACTAAAACACCTCCACAGCCCCAAAATGATTGCACAGCACTCCAGGAGTCGATGGTGAAGCAGTGGGATGTGCAAACAGCAGTTTGAGGTATAACAAAGTTAATGCCTGACACAAGAATTAACAATTTTCATTCTTTACCTGATTGTCCCCCAGGTGGAATTGTGGGTCCTGCTAATGCACATCTGTTGAGTCTGTGCTGGCCAAGAGGCCTCCAGGAGCTCCCTGAGGACCACCCAGTACCTGTAGATCATGGGCTGAAAATCACAGGCAGTTACCCAAACCTGAATAAACTCAGGATGGAAATCAAAATGAGGTTTCTAAATTCAAGAAGTCCGTGGCTGTGTGTCAGAGCCTTCCAAGAGAAGAAATGGCACAAATCCTACTTGGCTTCCAAGCTCCACTGATTTATGAATGAGATGGTAAAAGCCCTAAGAATTTAATTTTAGGACTACTTTATGTTTTCTTCTATGTGTCCTTGAACTCTTCCAAGGAAAAAATAAATGGTCATCATGGGAAGCCTTTTAAAATTTAGTTGGAACTTTTCAACATTTAACAGTCCTGGAAATTGTTTTTCAGGGTGCTGATCATTTCTGTGGGGAAAATATTGGATAAAACTAGAGAGTTTGTGCATGGGCACACATTTGGAGCTGCTTCATAGTAAAGATTTGTTGATATATGGCAGCAAGCTGGAGCTCCTGTATTTCCATAGTGAACATATGGGCACGTGCAATAATTCTGATGATTTTAGAAAGTATTGGTCATTTCATGGATTCTGTTAATGAGTTTCCCAGTTTTTTCCATAGAAGTCTTCATTATATCCAATATCACAATTGTCATTTCTAGGGTGTATTCTCCAATTTTATATCCAGAGATGTTTGAATACAGGCCACAATAGAGCTGGCTTAAATGACAAACTGCTGACTTGAACAAAAGCAAGATATGTTGGAAGATTATGTGGAAGATTAAAAGCAGCAGAAGAGATGTTCACTGAGAAATCCCCACCTATTCCATGAGACTGAGTGGCTGAACACAGTTTGATCTTAGTGTCACTTATATTTTGAGGTAAAAACAGATTATCTGAAATAATTCTGAGTGTGATTTACCTAACCCATTTAATTGCATGTGCGAAGTGACTTGAGAATGGCATGGCCAGGGTCACATTCCCTGGATGTGTCACAACTGTAACTTTCTTTAGATTCATTAAGAAAAAAATGGAAATTTGTCCACAAAATCGCAGGATCAAGGAAATACAGAATATCCTGAGTTGGAAGGGACCCACAAGGATCATCGAGTCCATTTCCTGTATCTTGGCAATTTCTTTTCAACATATTAATTGTTGAAACAATTGTTGAAAGTCAATGTAGTTAAGCAAGCCCATTTTTAACATATGTAATACATTATTTTCAGGCCATCCTTCTGCTGGCTGGAGTCCTGGTGCAGTTTTAAATTCAAACAGCCTGGAATGGGGCTTTTTGCCTGAATCCTTTTTCTGTTGAAAGCAATGGCAGAAGTCCACCCACTTCAAGGGTGAACTAGTGAACATGTTTGGCTAAAGTGCCTTTGCCTGAAAATCAATTTCTTGGGATGTGATCCCTGCTTTGCAGCCAGTTTGGATCTCCTCTCAGGGATGTGTCCCTTGTTAGGTATAATGTGCACACTTTATGCTTAAATTATTATGTGCAAACTTTATACTTAAATTATGTGCCTAAATTGTTGATGATGACAGCTAAGCCCAGCTCCTGCTTCACAGAACTAACTTATCTCACTTTTTTACTGACTAAACTGGAGTTGAGGGACACAGAAATGTCACACAAGGTCTGAGCTCCTGGAAAACCTGTGTTACCTTTGAGGCACATTGGTGCAATGCAGTGCAGTGCCTCACTTTTAATATTGAGCCAGAAAGGGTGAATCTTTTAACTTTCCTTTAAATATCTTATATTCCTGTTTAGCCTCTAGGACATATTTCTGCTTCACCAGAGGCAGGTAATTCACACAAGTGCTTTTCCTTCCCTTCTTCCACCTGTGCTAAGCAGTAGGACAAAAAAAAGTCTTTCTTCAAAGAGTCTCCCTTTATCCTCTTGGCATGAACACAAGCAGGAAGCAGGAAATTGCTTCCTTACAAAATATCTGATAAACTGGCACTTAGAGCCTGACAGTGGAAAGGCACAGCTTTTTATTTCCTTGGACTGAGGTGGAAATTCAAGTTATGTTAGCTGTCTCCTGAGGTATTGATCACAACCCTGCTGCCTTTGGAAGGCTGCTGATGTGCACTTTTTGCCCAGATGACCTCAGTCAGAAGTGTCCCCAGGCAGAGACCCCGTGCAGCCAGCAAGGACTGCTGGGTTCCCATGGAAGGAGCTGTGGCTTGTAACCTCCTGGCTGGGATGCTTAGGGAGGGGTAAAGGAAGCAGGTTGATTTTCCTTCTGCTTTTCCTCTCTGTTTCTTTAATCTAATAATTATCTTTGTTAAAGTTTCTGGAGAAAATGATGAATTAAGTGACAGAAATGGTTTGCTGCTCTTTAGGTCTGCAATAATGCACAGCTCTGAACATGCAGGCCATGGAGGTTTGTCCTCAGCCATGCAAGAGACAGGTTGAGAGGCAGCCAAAACACTTACCTGACTGTAGGATGTCACAGGAAGATATGAAGAGTGGGACTGATGGAAGGGCTCTCCACAGGAGGGCTTGTCCTTCTTTCCCCTAGACTGGGAAAATTATTTCTGTACCTTTTCAGACAGATTTGATCTCCTTCATTCTACAAAAGTATCCCACAGTGATGTTTTCACTGTCTCCCTCAATGCTGGTGTCCTACAGACACTCTTGGTCTCAGCCTCCACTTCAGCTTCACAGTTCACTCAACAACTTGAGCACTCTCACTCCTTTCTGGATTCCCTCCAGCTGGACCATATTTTCTTTCAGCTGTGGTGTCCATGACTGGACATCAGTGTCCAGTGGAGCTGCAAGTCCAGTTTGTGCCTCCCTGAGGGTTTTTGTCTCTGCAAGTTTGTCACCCTGTTTTTGAAAGCCTTCTGATAAGTTTATATTCTTGAGTCAGATTTCCTCACACATTCGACTAAAAACACTGGCTTTGTTTACATTCCTTCTTGGAGAAGGGAATCTGATGGACTGGTCACTTCACCAGTCTGGTTGAGAGGTGGGATTTCATCTTCCAATCCTCTCTCACTTTGCAAACCCTACAAATTGTGTATCCATAATAAACGGGGCTCCTTCTGGGGGCTTCTGCTGTTCTCTCGATTGTGGTGAAACCATGTCCTTCTTTTGTGTCCTGTTGCTACACAAGTTCCTTTCTCATCTCTAAGTCCTTCACTAATCCCGGGGTTCCAGCCAAGAGGCAAAGTGTTTGCTTAGTGAACAGCAGGATGCAAATCTGTAGCAAAGCTTTGCTCTGGATGAAGGGAAATGTGTTTATTAATTTTTTTGAAGTTGTGGGTCACTAGAACAACTGAATAGAGGAGTCACTTGAGCTGCCATCAATCAGATCAGAACCCCTCCCCCATCCCCTCAGGTGGACAGCAAACCAAACCTGTCCCCATCTCCTCCTGGGAGGCACAGGGAGGTGTTCCCTGCCTTGGTGTGAGGAGCTGCAACGTGCTGAGCTGTGAAATGGGGGGTGCACTCACAGATGGGCTCATTCATCATATGGTCATGACCATACCATATCAGATATTATCATGTCAAATGTGTGCTGAACACTCTGGGAGCTGTCAGAGAGTTTGGTTTGGAGCAATTCCTCCCAGCTGGTCAACAGGTAGAGGTTTGTGAACGTTTCTCTATCCAGCTTCAGATCTTTTGTTAATTTGTTTTTGTTTTAGTTGTCATTCAGATAAGTGAAGTTTTGTTGAAATTATAAGCACTGACCAGATTTCAGTCTTGCTTGCTAAAAACGTCATCTAGCATAATTTTGAAGGCTAATGTGTAAATAGAAAAAAACCAAATAGATTAAAAGGGAAAAAAACCCAACAATAAAACCAAAAAAGGAGGGGGAGTTTAGAGAGGAAACAACAGAATTTTGTGGGGTTTTCCTTCCATTCTACTACAATATTTGAACTGTCTCCCTGTGACACACTTACCTTGCATCTCCTGTGTGTGTAGCAGGCTGCAGGCTCTAAGCTGAATCCTATTTATTAGTTCCAATTTCTTTATAGGATCTGTGTGCTCAGGACTGATGGAACCAAAGACTTCATAGGAGGCAAATTCTTGCTCACAGACAAAACTTCCCAATTCTCCATGATGAAGATTTTATATTCTGATAGTTTTAATTTAAGCAATTATACACAAATACTCAAAGAGATGATTTCATGAGTAATAACTCCATGGGGCTGTTTTTCTAAAAATGCCCTACAAACCCCTTACTCACAATCTGCTGATTCATGGGCAGTTAATATCAGATGTAGAAATACAAATAAATTCTCTACAATTCTATTCCTTGTTTGAAAGCTGTGGCTGGTTTTACTCACACCTTAAATTTAAACCTGGATTTGCCAATAATAATATTCATATCAGTTATACACATGTCTACATCAGCTGCCCATGTCAGGAAAAAGAACAATGTCTTGTCAAGGGAGGAATTTAAAGGCCCTAGATAGGTTTATGAATTTGTATAACACTTTGGGAAACGTGCCAAAGCTGTAATGCAAGCCTGGCCTTTTTAAAGGCCTCTGAATTGTATTATTAACCTTGGAGTAAAAGAAGAAAGGACCGTTTTCGAATTTTATTTTGATAATTATCATGCATAAGTGATAGAAAGCAAACAGCAACCTTCCCCTGGACACCTACTCCTCATTTGCACATTCTAATTACTTACATTTGCATACACATATGAAAACACTGTGCTTTCCCCATTAGTGCTGATCACATTCCTCATTAAGTTAAGTAAATACCCCCAAAATACCAACGCAGTTGTAGTAGCCGAATTTGACATTGTTTTACACAGAATAACAGCCAGTGCGTTCTTCTGGTTTTTGGTTATCTTGGATGGTTATTTTAAAGGAAAGAGCCAACAGCTACGTGATTTGCCACTGGAAACAAATGAACCTGTGGCAGAGTCACTGTTGCCGGACATTTTGTGTTTCTAGGTTTACTGCAGCTCTCATTGTTTGCAATGGTTTCTCCCTTACCCCCTCATTTTCCCAGTTGGTACCCCCTGGGTTCTCCCCTCCCAGTTTCCCGAAACATTCCTGTCAATCCCTGTTCTCCTCCTTTGGTCAATCCCTGATCTCTCTCTCTCCCCCATCCATCACCCTCAGGCCCCTCCTTTCCTTCCAGAGAATTCCTGACAGTTACCCCCTCGATTGGACTGTTCAAAGGGCTCCCCTCCCATTATCACCCCTCAGTGGCTGGGTTATGTGACAATCTTCCTATCCCGAATCCACCCCTTTCTCCCCATTGGATGTTATTTTCCTTTCCCACCCCCTATAAAAGAGGACCTCAGCCCTTTCTCCTCGCTCGGGAGTTGTGGATTTTTCCACACTAAACACATTGTTGGAACTCGGCCTCTTGAGCCCCCTCGCCTCCTTTGTCTCTCCTTCCTAATCTGGATTCCCATCGCTGCGGAGCCAGCAATTCTCACACCCACGGCCTGGGGCAAGCTGTGCTCCTTCACCTGTCAGGAGCCACAGGAGCCAGCCCCCCTCGTGCCCCGAGCCAAGGCTTCGGGCAGCCTCTGGAGAGCTTGGCCACAGGTCACCTCCTGACTCTGCTCTGGTTTTGGTCTGCAGTTGTCAGATGCTGGGGAGCCGAGCAGCTGCTGGCACAGGCTGCTCCTCTGCAGGCAGCTAAAACAGCATTCCCTCCTGGGAGTCCTCAATTCAGCCCTGGGCAGCCTTTGCACCTCTCCCTCATCACCACGGGCTCAGCAGACCCCTCTGCTCTAAAGACAGAGAGAGTTTGGAGGGGAGGGTGGGAATAAACACATTACATTCCTGCCTGGCAGTTAGGGTGATGTTATATAATTGTAGGTGTTATTTTGTGGGTGGGATTTTGGTGGAGCTGGTTGGGGAGCATGGAGATTGGGTTTTAAAAAGTGCTGTGAAGTCATTCAGGCCACCACTGGAGCCTCTTGCTGGTATAAAAATTCAACTCAGAAGATTAGGGATGAATTGGCCATCACACCAGGACGAATATTTAGCTTAAACCCAGAGTTTACATTACAGGAATAATACCTAAATGCCAGAACTGTAGTTTAGCTTGGGTTGGAAGGGATCTTAAAGACCCCTTAGTTCCAAACCCCAAATGTGCTGCATCCTCTGAAACAGCTCAGTGCTGGGTTACTTTGGATTCTCAAAGACATGAGCTCCACAGCAATCCCAGTGCTCTCCTGCCTTGCCTCGAGCTGAGCGGGGCTTGCATCTGCTCTGCATCAGCAGAGCAAAGCAAAGCAGGCACAGAATGCTGATTGCTGCTCTGGGAACACACTCCTGCTTCCAGGTGTACTGCTGCAAGTGCAGGAGTGCTGGCATAAAAACGTCGATTTGCTGAAACCCTTCAGTATTTTGTTAAAGCTTAGGCACAAGCTCATTTTTCCTCAAGGAAAAGCTGTCAGAGGGGGAGCTGAGAGGTGCCCTCCAAACACGGTGGTGTTTAAAGGAAGCTTTAACAATCCACAGTAGAAAGTGTGCAGGGAAAGAGGGGAATTTGCAGGTGACTCCCGTGGTTTCCAAGGGTAGGAGAAATCCTGACAAAATGAGCCTTCCAAGCTCTATAAACAGCGGAGGAAATTCAATATCAAGGTGCAAAAAATAATGTATAGTATCTTGAAGTACTCAAATATTTATTTTATACAGCTGGCTATGGAAATTCTACATTGTTTCAGCTCTAGTAGATCTGTGAATTCTTATGAATAACTTACTGAAAATGTTTACTGTGGAGACAAGGGCAGTGGACCAGAGTTGTTAGTGTACAATGAAAAACACAATGGAGAATAATAAAGAAAACTATACAAACGTTTGTAAATCAAAATGTCTTTTCACCTTGCATTCCATGTGCAATTCCAGGCAATTAACCTCGAAAGTGGGCACAGGAGAAATGGAAACAATCCTGTGATTTGTAGCAAAAACTATTCAAAAATGAGATCATTCATCTTAGAGAGGAAAAAATTATCCCCACCATTATAAATACCGAGAAGCAAAGAAGCTATACAGATGATGTAGCTGCAGAGCTCTGTTTAGCATTTTCTGAATTTTTTTTAGAACAAATAATATCTCCTGAAATAGAAAGGCAACACTTTTTTAACAGAGGAGAAACTTTGGTAGTAAAATCATAATTGGCCTTTGGACTGTATTGCTATATGATATTGTGGTGATCATAAAAGCTTTAAAATTCTGTTTAATAGAAGGTAAAAGCCTGGGATTCCTGAGGTTTGTATCCAAAATCACTCCTCTTTCCTGGCCTCATGGCCACCTCTCCCACCTGCTGGATTAAGGGGGTGGCCTGTGTCCTGGGCAGGACACACACACTGAAATACTGGGTATTTCCCTGAGGGATGAAATTAACATGTTAAAACCTTCCCTCTTTCTTCTTTCTTTCTAAAGGCTGGTGGAGCTTGACAGCTCGGAGGCTTCTCTGGTTGAAACTGAGAAAAATGTTCAGAAGAGAAAGAGATAGAAAGGTTATCAGATCAAAAGAAATGAGGATGAAAGAGCCCTGCTTGTCCCTAGAGAAATGTAATTTGCTCTAGGCTGCAGTTCAATTTTTATCCTGGAACGGCTTCTGAGGAAACTGATCCCAGAAAGCCACCAGGTCTGGGGAATTGCACAAGATTCTGTGAGTGTTTCCAGGGGCTGAGCACTGAGGCTGGACAATGCTCCAGCCTCCTCCGGACTGGGAGCCAGGAATGTCCCAGTACTGAGGGTGGCTCTTCTCTTCCCCCTGCCCAGCCCCAAAGACAGCTGGATGGAGCTGGAGAGAGGCAGGGCTGGATGCAGAGGCAGAGGAGCAGGAGGTTTGCTGGGGAAGAGCCAGGGCTGAAGCCCAAATTTGACACAGCAGAACACGAAAAAGTTGCAGAGCAGCTTGATCAGGAAATTTTGCCAGTCTAATTCTATTTGTTGGAAAGATCATGCATCAAGCAAGGCTTTTTACTTCCTCCCTAGCTGCAAGAGATGCATTCCCTAGTAATTGTGGATATTTACTTTCTACTCAGATAAGCCTTTTATTTTCTCTGACATTTTCCCTGAGAAATAAGGATGCCTTGTTTTTGATACTCCTTTTTCAGCTTGCAGCACTAAAAGAGCAGATGCTCCTTCAAGAGAGTGAAGAGTGAATGCTTCCAACTCAACATCACTTACCAGGGATCAAACAAAACTGTGTGCAGGAATAAAATGTCTCCAAGAGACATTTTGTTGTCCCTACACATCTCTTCTCCACAAACACAGTTTGGAAAATGAAACACCTTCTGCCATCACATGCAGCCCAAGATTCTTCAAAGTCAGGAAGTGCAAGAAAAAGCAAAGTTTTCTGAGCTGTGCAGCATCTTGTGCAAATAGCCCAGGTTTTATCTGTACCCTGCTGGTGCTGCCAGAGAGCAGTGCTGGAAAATTCACTTGTACATTTTGATCTCTGCATCCTCTGGTTTGCCTCAAAAACTTTTCCATTGGTGCTCCTGAAGCCAACAGAGAAACAAGCTCAGGAGCTGAGTCTGCAAGGCCAGGTTGTATCTTCTTCATCTGCCTTCGCTGTTGGGAGCCAGCAGAAGACCAGCTGCTCAAATAAGTTTTGAGGAGGAGATATTGTGGAGCTCCAGTGAGAACAGATTCCATTAAAAATTCCACTTGTTACCACTGGGACAAATTTAAAGGTGTCTCTGCTCCTCCTGTACAATATCTGTAAACTCACTGAGACAGTCCTTTTGTGGGATGTACATGGAAAAACCCACAGACATGAATGAATTTTACTAAGAGGTCAGGCCTATTTGCAACTTATTCAAGGGAGATTAAGTAGCAAAACTTTGAAGTGGGAGGTGTAGAAATGCATCCTTGAAATTCTATTTTTTTTGTCTGTCGTTTTAGGAAATGTATGTGTGTGCCAAAGTATCTCGTTGTTCTTCTGATGTTTTTATCAGATCCATGCAAAATGAAGTTGGTTCCAGCCTTGAAATGCAAATTTGTCTTACACTGCTCTTGCTGCCAGTAGGAAGACTAAAAATACATATGTAATGATGTTCCTGGAACGTTTTCAAATTCCTTTAAATGGTGATTCCAGGTTTTTTTTTCCCTGCTATCCAAAATAGTGTTAATTTCACAAGCTCATTTTGGCCAAAATGTATGGATGAGTATTTAAATTCAAAATTCCTCTGAGGATAAAACAGCTCAGCTATTAGAAGAACTTTGCCAAGTAGGTAGGTCACCAAAATGGAGCCTGGGAAAAAAAAATTAGGTTTTGCCAATTTATTATTATGCATACATCTGGTTTTGTGATTTTCTTGTTACTTCCAACATTCTTTGCAGTATTAGAATCCCAAAACAGCCCACAAGCCTGATAATTCAGGAAGGCTTATAACTGAGGCTGGTCTATTTAATTTCGTTAACAGAGAAAAATGACAGAAGTAACAAAAAAGAGGAGTAATCATCATAACCAAAGGCAGTTGTTACAAAGGCTTCTGACTAATGCCAACAGCGATTTCTCAAAGTGGGGCTGTCTTAAGGCTGATGCCTAAAAACAGGGGTTTAGGAAAGCATACATAAGTGACTATTTAAAGAGCCAGAGTCAGGGAAATATTCCTGCAAAAAACCAGACTTTACAACTGTCCTGAGCGGAGGCAGAGTTAGATTGATTTCAAGAAGCAACATAAAATTCTTTAAAGAGACTCCACACTCCTGTGTTTTTTTGACGGGAACCAGGAGCACTCAGACCTCCTGAAAAACAGGAGTTTAGACAAATTAGAAACATTTTAGAGATTTTGATCACATAAGCCCAGAAGGACAAGATGGGACATTTTGAGCTGGCTTCGACGTCAAATGTTTAAATACAGATGTCTTTGTGGGATTCATCTTGTTGAACTCCAAGCATCCAGCGTGGATATTTCTGTTGGATTTGGTTGTCCACTTTGGCTCCAGGCAATGGAGAGAAGAGGGGATGAATCATCTCATCCTAGAGCAGTTACCTAAACCTGGTCACATGAATCTTCCCCTCCAAGGGCACATTCCTCTCCCAGGAGCGTGGGGTGGGTGTCGACACCACAGATGTCTGAAATTTGAAGAGCTACATCTTGTCCTGGATACTGAAATCCAGGCACCATCCTATGAACATTTTGCTCCAGTTTTCCTCCTTCCCTTGCCCACATTTAACAGCAATGCCCCTTTAATGATTTCTTTTCCACGGGGCTCAGAGGTGGAAGAGATTTATGCTACTTGGTAAATTTAACTTCATGCTCCGTGCAATAAAGAAAGTGAAGATGCACTTAAGAGTTATAAAAAATCTTGGCTCTCAAACCATGAAATTTCTGCAATGTGGGTATTTCAGGTGTCTTATTGCTGAATGTGCTCAAAGTAACCCAAATGGGCACTGATGATAGGAAATCAGTATCAGGAGCATGGTAACTGAATGTGTTGTCTGGATAGCAGGGTGAGGTTAAATATCACAAGCAATGATGTCAGAAAGAGTTCTGAGAGATAACCACATACGAAATTCTGGAGGAAAAGGCTTTAAAGTAAAGCTAATAAAAGATAACTTGGCTAAGCTGGAGTGATTCAAGGGGAAATTCAATTCCCAGAAAATTCTCAGTGCTTTGACGAGAGGACATTTTGCTGTCGTATCTACAGCTCCTGAAGAGGCCTGGCAGTATCAGTCAGACTTAGAACGAAATATAGTTTGATAATTAGTAGCAGAAAAGGATTTGAAATGATACAGAGCATCAACAAAGAAAATAAATAACTGAAATGCTTGGCAAAATTACGTGTGTTTAATGAGAGGCATCTTAGCTTCATTTAAAATTGCTGCAGAGACTTGAGGTCATTTCAGTCATCAGACAGTGATGATTTATTCCCTAGAAACTAATAGGAACACTCCAAACCTAAATAGAAATGAAGGATTTGCAGCATATTACGATATTCTATATTGGCACTGAGCAAGAAGCCTTCCTGAATGAAAGCAAATGACATTTTGTAGTTGTAGCATGGTAATTGCTTGAAGAACAACAAAAATTCCAACAAAAAACCCACCAAGCTATTTCTGCAATACAATGCACCAACAAAATAAGAAATGGAATTGAATGAGAAAAATATATCTGCTGAGGACAAAATCAGACAGCAGAGAGAATTTATAGCCCTGTGTTAATTTCCTACTATCAGACACAGAGCTGGGTGGAAGAATGGCAAAAAGGGACCTTATCTAATAAGGATAAGAAGTGATGATGAAAGATGACGATCTTCATCTGAGGTGATAACAAAGATTCATATTCATAGAGCTTAATGTTAAACTTTCTCATAAAAGGGAAGTGTTTGCATTTAATATATTTAGAAATTAGAATCAGGAAGAGTTTCCTCCCATCTCATCCCCTATAGCTTTTTGGAATAAACTAAATGGCTTCACTGTGCTCAGGAAATCAGGTAAGTGCCTGCTGTGCCTGCTTGCTCATTTACTCCCATCACCAAGCTAAAAGACTTGTAAATGTGTTTGTAAACAGTGAGTTATGGGGTTCTGGGTTTGCTGTGCTGCAGGATTATGCAACTCACGTAGTCCTGTACTTTTACTCCTGCAGGTTTTCAAACCAAACACGACCAGGCAGGGTTTGTGAGGGGGTGGGAGGCCCATGTGCTGCACAGAGATGGGGTCAGTGTTTCACTGGCTGACAGTCTGCCCTTTAAAATATAGAGTAGCAGGGAATGAATCAGCTTTACCAGGACTTAATCCTCAGCCTTTTACTTGACTGCATAAATCTAATTTGGTCTGTTTTGCTTAAGCTTCTGAAAAGCTCAGGAATGCTGATGGGATGCCTGAGCTGCAGATTTGGGGTCTCTTGGACCCTCTCTAGCTGTAAGGTCAGCCTAGGCAGCATTTTCAATATTTCCTGCCTTAATCTGTCACAGTGTCCACCTGAAATCTCCTAGCAGACATAAAATCAGTATAGCCAAATCTGAATTTCTATTCCTTTCCCTACCAAACATCCACTCACTCAAGTGCTTCAGACACAGGAAACTTGTGTGCTCTTCTCTGTCTCTGTGCTGGGAGGGTTTGGCTTCACTCTGACTCATCTCAGCACTCCTGGCACAGCCAGATCTAAGCTATACATAATTTTGGGTGATGCAATGACTCCAGGATTCAGGAAATCTCTTGTTCAGGTCATTCTCATCTCATACCCTCATTTGATCTTTCTCCTGACAGCCTCTTCTTCATCCATGTAAATCCTTTCCAAATAGAGGTGAAATGATCCTGTAGTTCACCATTTAAGGGAATAAGGCACTTCCCCCCCTTTTTTTGCATTCCTTCATTGGGCTTCTGCACAGAATTCAGCACAAAACACTTGTGCATTTTCACAGACTTCCACAGCCTTTTCCAACCCTGCTGATGGACTCCTGGTTTCCTTATGCTTCCCAATCAAAGAATCTGTGTGCATTGCATAAATGTCAAGGTGTAATCATCAAACATTGATGGCCAAAACTGAAGGAAAAAAATATCCACTGCTGGTCTTAGGGATGTCTGAAGTGTTTGGCAGGACCATTTAACACTGAAATATTGTAGCGGTTTCACATTCACCTGCTCGCCTGCTCACACCAGGCGAGAGTGCAGTGTAGTGGTTTCATGAGAATAATAATTAAGAGAAATGCAAAACAGGCCTAAACTTCAAAGATAAAAATAGTTTATTAACAAAAAAACCAACAAAATCAAAATCAACCCCCAGGTGGTTTCTTCTTCCTCCCCCCAGCCCCCCACCCAAGATGGTTCCCTTCTCCCACCTCATTTATCTTCCTTTACCACCATCCTTCTCACCAACAACACAGAGAAACAAACTTAGAAAACCCCTGGTCAATTTACCACTCTTGAAATAGGCTTTCATCAGTCCAATTGGAAGAAGAGTCTCTCTTGTCTTACTATGGAGATTTTTCCCACAAGAAGCACAAGTCTCTCGTGGAGTTCATGTCACCGTGAACTCCCGCCCAGAAAGGATATTAGTTCACATGTGACACAAGTCTTCCCTTGGTTACAGCTTTTCCCACAACTGTCATCCAAGGGCTCACTCATATACTATGGGGTGGAGTTTTAAGGATGAGTTGTCCTG
>VZTR01018007.1:0-52348 GCA_013400775.1 Chaetops frenatus | reverse complement strand
ATCAAGGCCTTCAGGAAAAATTTACAGAAATGACAGTCTTCTCTAACTAAATTATTAAACATCACATTACTTTCACATATGAATCCCAATGAGCTTCTGTACTTATGTGCCTAGGAATTACTTGGCACTGATTACAGGAAAAATAGTTCTTTGTGAGAAGGTGACAAGTGTGATTTTGAAAACCAGATGTCTGAAAAATTAGCGACATTATTTCCTNACTAGGAATCCCAGTTCTTTGCTGGAATTGCGTGTCCATGCAGAATAAATCAGTATGCAAGCCAGGTTGCCTTACTTATAGTACATGTCTTTAATACAAAAAGGGAAGAAGCAAAAATCATAGTATGTTTTATTTAAACATATTTGGAAGAAATAGAAAAGTTAAAATCCACTGTCCTTGAGTAATACCTCATTTTTTTATCATGTGCTTAGCTCTCTCAGTATGTTCAGATCCAGGAGGGAGGGAATTTGTCTGTTCTGGCCCTTGTTTCTTTATTCCTTCTACATAACTTATAATTTTCTCTGTGGCAGATCTGTGGGGGTTAGCTCTTAAGTGCTCTTTGAAGTCTTGGTCTCTAGGTGAATGCTTTTGAAAATGGAAGGCTTTGCACTACATTTCTAAGGAAAACAAGAACAACTGTTTTTTAACCTCTGAATCTTTCACAACCAAAGACTGTAACTCGAGGCGTTTCACTTGCCTGATCTTGTTGACAACCTAATGTTTTCAAGTGTAATTGAGCAGGTAGGAATTACTACTGATCTACCTTGCATTACTTGCTTGAGGTTTAGCTTGCTTCTGACAGTTTATGGCATTATGGGGGAGGGTGAGCCATCTGGAGCTGGAGATCCTTTTCCTCAGAAACTTAGACCAGTGCCCTTTTACCCCATTTATTCTCACTGGGCATTTGTGGAGTTGTTTTTCTTTGCCTCAGCATGCTAACCTGAATTTTACCAGTTGAATTTCATTCTTCTTTTTTTCAGACTTCTCTTTTTGGTTTTTTTTCAGGATCATTTTGAATTCTAGTTGTCTCCTCCAACATGCTGGCAATCACTCCCAGTTTGATGTACCTGAAAATTAATAATCTTACAGTCCTTTCATCAGCCAGTTTATTAAGGAAAACATCAGATAGTCTTGCACTTAGTATAGGCTCCTGTGGAATCTTGTGGCAGGTATGCCAAAGATGGTTTCAGAACCAGTTCCCATAATGAACTATACATATTAGCTAATAAACCTTGAAAAATTACTTTTTATATTGCTTTGGGAGCTCTAATATGTGGTTTCCTCATAAATTTTGTGGCATAGTGTACTACCTTAACAATTAGTTCTTGAGTTTGCTTGACTGACGAAGTTCGTTTGGGTTTTTATGCCATCTAAGAGCACAACCAGCTATAAGATTGATAGCAAGGCCCTTTTGGTCATAGGGCACTGTAAATGAAGGGAAGGCTTGAAGAACCATGATGCTAGCTGTAAGAGTGACTATAAAATCAGAAAATCCCCTAACATCTGCAATTATATATGCTGCATTCAAGATGGTAAGATTAGGCTGATTTATGCTCACCTTATTCCATAGGCTGGTTATGATAAAAAACTTCCTGATCCTTCTTTGATAGATTGTGTGTGGTCTGAACTTGGAATAGTTGATAAACAGAGGGATCTTCCTCTGACTTTAGCAGGGGTTTAATGCTAATAGCTTTTTTTCAGCAAGTTCCAGTAGTTGTTATGAATAGGAATAGAGGTTATTCTCTATTTTTGTTATTGTTGTGCTTAGACAAACTCAAGGGAATGTGTTGTCAGGTGCCTTACAGATATGGAAATAGTCACCTTGCAGTACTCATGCAAGGGGCCAAGTTGTTGAATACCAGAAGCCATGCAGATGCTATAAAAGGAGGCATAGCATATTCTTAAAGATCGAGGACTGATGTAGTACGTTCACCCAGTACTGTTCCATACAGAGTAAATGGTTAAGGCCTGAAAGGAGCCCTGCAAATTTTATCTATTAAGCTGGGCTTGGTGCCATGTGACTGTCAATACTTGGACCTAGGCTGGTTGCTTCCAACCACTTTGGGTGTGTACACTGTGCTCTATTCATGTTTCTGTTTCCAGGCTTTCCAGAGCAGTCCACACTACTCTGGTTTGTCTGTAATCAGCAGCTTACCCCTGCTCATACACACTGACACTCTTGCATCAGTTCAGGCAAAGGCAGGCTTCAAAGTTTACCTCGACTTGATGCTAACATCTCCTTTCTTAACTGAAAGCTGATATTTTGGTACAGTCTAAAGTTTGGTACCCTAAGTGTTGTCTTAAGTAGAAATCTGAAGGAACTCTGGAAAACAGCGATTTGGTTTTGTCTTTATTTTTGAGTATGGCAGCAGGGTGCAGAATGAGCTCTGGATGTGGATTCAGCCACGCTCCAGTCNTCCACACTACTCTGGTTTGTCTGTAATCAGCAGCTTACCCCTGCTCATACACACTGACACTCTTGCAAAGGTCAGGCAAAGGTTCAGGCAAAGGCAGGCTTCAAAGTTTACCTCGACTTGATGCTAACATCTCCTTTCTTAACTGAAAGCTGATATTTTGGTACAGTCTAAAGTTTGGTACCCTAAGTGTTGTCTTAAGTAGAAATCTGAAGGAACTCTGGAAAACAGCGATTTGGTTTTGTCTTTATTTTTGAGTATGGCAGCAGGGTGCAGAATGAGCTCTGGATGTGGATTCAGCCACGCTCCAGTCTCAGCCTCAAAACACAAAAAAAGGTGCTATTCTGCATTTTATTAAAAGTCCTGCAACCCCTGTTAATAAAAACTGGTATCTGCTGTCTATCTGCAAGCGGTGTCCTTAATAAGTGAGGTTCCATTAGGCTCATCCAAGCTGGTAGGACTTAGCAAGAAGCCTTGAATAGGTTTGGATGGATTGAGAGAAGGAATTGTCAGGTTCTTTAAGCAAACAGCAAACCTTCTGGGCATATGAAGTCACACAGCCCACAACAGCTGTGCTCACAGGCTGAAGTATTTTGCACTTCATGGATCACTGTCTTTAGTGGGCCCTAAGTCCTGCTGAGCTGGAATCAGATGACTTTGCAGGCCTTCTCTTGATGATTAAATTCCCTGTTGCCACTAGAATCTAAAGAGGATTTAGCTGCCAAAATCATTACAGGATATCAAACAAGTGGAAAAGGACCAGTACAGGCATAATGATACATTCCTGCATTTGAAAAATGTCCTCCTGTGTGCAGTTTAAGACTGGCACTTACTGAAGGCAGTTTTCATAGCTGTAGACCACCACAGCTATAAGGGAAATTTAGTACCTCTAATTAGAGAAAATACTGCCTTTCTCTGCTAGCCTGTCCTTAGTAATTGAAGAATAATGTGTTAAACCATTATGATCATTAAATATATGAAGAGGAGGGTACACTTATTTCAGTTTGCCTTTTAAAAAATGGCTCATTAATAATTTAAAACCCTTTGCTTCAGGGTTTTTTAAACACCTAACTAAAAATTAGACCCCTAATTACATGTTAATAGTACAGTGGCAAAATGGGAGGGAAGAAGAGAATCATAATTACTCATTTTCCCTGGCCTTCTTTCAGCAAGTCATTTAAACACGTGGTTTAAAACCTTCAGTAGTCAGAGAAGAAAAGGACTACAGGCACTCAGTAGCATAAAGACAGCAGCCACAGGAAAAATGAAACTGCAGTGTGCAAATGCTGTTCTATAGTGCTTGCTGTCAGAAATGTCTGAAGGGTTGAGGTTCTGTTTCAAGAGAGACTTTGAATTTGGAATGAAACCAAAATTGGAGAGAACTGTCTTTTCCAAAGCAAAATAGAAATAAGCATACTATTCTGTATGAATACAGAGATTCATTGTCAACAGAGCCACAATAGTTCATTCTGAAAGGTGGCAGGAGAAGGCTGTCTGGTGCACTGGCCTACTTCCATCACAGATATCCATATGTGCTTTTTGGAAAAGCTTGTGTTCCTGAGATTTGGTCCTGGATAAATGTACTGAATTGCCTAAGATGTAGTGATTGACAGATACCAGTGGAAAGGATTCATGCTTTTTTAAATCGGTTTCCTAATGCAGTATTCTTTTCTATGAAATAGTGGCAGCTTTTGCTGTTACATTTCTAATGAATGATGTATGTGCTGAGTACTGGTGAAACAGTTTACTGCTTTGACTCACTCCTGGTGGCAAAAATACAGCATTTTAACAGCTTGTAAAGAGCTAGAGAAACTTTTAAATAGGCTTAGACAAACTGGCATCACCAACATTTCATCTGTCATTAATGCTTGCATTTCTGTTCAGTTTTCTTCATTGTGTCCGAATGGCCAGAAGAAAAAAAAAACAACCTAAGATCAAAGATGGCAGAAAATAAGAGCACACCCTGTTGCAAGTCCTCCTCTGACACGTTGTTTTTCCATTTGTATAAGTATCAGATCATGTTAGTGATGCCTTAGCACAGAGTGAAGAATAAAACAGACTTGTGATTTGTCTGCATGTTGCTGGTCGCTTGATGATTGTTAACTAGCAGCTCACCTAATAGCTGCTGGAAAATATTGCAGGCTTTTACAGGCTTTAGAATTCAAATGGATGAATCTGTGATTGAATCAGGGTTGCCACTCTGTCATTTGTCTCAGAAACTAGCAAGTCTCAGCTCCCTTCTTGGGAGTCTTTTCTTACTATTGTTCTATGAACCCTAGATGGATTGATTGAATGTTCTTTGTATTATTCCCCACAGATTCTTTGGCTAGTTTCAGGAAGCCAAATATTTTGCTTTTTCATGGTCTTTTCACTGTAGAAGCAAAATGACAATATGTTCTATATTGTCCTATAGCAACAAAACAATTGTAGGCTTGTACTCTTTTTCATGTCAAATAGGGAACCTATCATCAGGTTCTCCATTTGCTTGATTCCTTTTATAAGGTTACCTATTTTGTTTTCAAAGAGTTGGAAGTTTTCCTTGGCTTGTGCAGTTTGTGATGACTTTGTTCCACCTTTATGGCATGTTCTGCTTTCAACAACCGAATACCATAATTTTCAGTAATTCACAAAGATATTGGCAGATTAAAGATTTCAGCCATGCAGGCAATGCCTTATTTTACTGCCACAGAGATAAAGCTCCTCTTGCAATAGAGGACATCGCAAGCAAGAAACAGAAGTGGTGGAACACAAGACAGCAAGACTTGCTACTCTCCCCTTGAGGGTGATATGGTGAAGCTGTTAAATGGTACTGGAGGGGGAAAATCTCACTACCCCAGCAGTTTCCACTGCCTCATGCACAGAATGCTCTTGGTGGGACAGCACCCACAAGTTTGGTGTTTTATACAAACAAAGGCCATGGAAGCAAGACCATGTCTCAGTGCACAACAGTTTATGAACCTGGACCACAGCCTATTTCATCAATTTGAGGGCTGATCTTGCTTGTAAATTAGGCCAATGCCTCTATCACTAGGAATGTTGGGATTGAGGCAGTAACTAACATCTAAAGCCTTTTTCTTTGTCTATGTGTTTATGGTTTGGCTTTGGTGGTGGTTTTTGTTTTGTTTTGTGTTTGTTCTTTGGTTTGGCTTGCTTTGGTTTTTCCCTAGTCTTCCAAAGACACTGTTGTTGTTTAAGCTTAGTTCAGCTCTGTGGACCATGACTTCCATGAGTTTGGGCCTACATCAGGCATGATGTGGGGCTGAAATGGGGCCAAAGGCCTGCGTCAGAGCTGTCAGTAACGCACAGAGATCACCCTTGCCAGCGGTTTCCTCTGTGCTGCAGGTCTGAGAGAGCAGGGATGTGCAGTGTGCCACGTGCTCCCCCCGAGGATGAGGCACACTGATAATGCCCTGTGCCTCCTGGGGCTGCTGTATTCTCCACAGTACAGCAGTAGGGCACTGTCTGAGGAGCAATTGCTAAGTAATACAGAGAGCCACAAAGCAACTGGACTGCATCCCAAGACTTACTTAGTGAATACACAGCAAAACTGCTCAAAGGGTTTCTAGACAATACATGTGATTAATCATGATGCCCTCTTTTAGGATTTTCCCTGTTTAAAGTAAATAAAATGAAAAATACTTTTCTGGGGGAAGCAGAGTAGCCTTATATCCATTTAAATTGAGTCAAATAATTTCAGATCCTGTTTTTTAATATCTTGAATGAAGTGGTAATTTTCTCTTTGATTGTGACTAGGGAGAGGACCAGTGGGGAGAGTTAATAATTACTGAAGGCAAATTACTGCTTTTCTTCATATTTCTTCCCTTCCTTACCCAGACCGAGCTGAGACCAGTTATCCAGACTGAGCTGAGACCTTCTCACACACTATATGCACTGGCATAACAAACAAGAAATTCAGTAGAAAGATACACTGTAATTTGGGAAAATAAGTGAAATAACAGTTTAAGAAGAAAAGAAAAAGCTCTCCACACCAAGTTAGCTTTTTATCACAGAAAAGAAAAGTAACCTGATTTTATACATACATTTATCTGTACTTTTCACTGGCCAATCTTTATAAACAAAGGCCTGGATCTGCCAGAAAGGTGAGGCACACACACTGAATACTTACCTTTATTGGCATGAAGGCAGCAGAAGTAAATTTAAGTAAAAAAAAAAGAAAATATTTTTTCTTGTGATTCAAAGGAGCTTTGACTGAAATGGTAGAGGCACCTGATTTTTTTTCTCCCATGGTTTCTGGAGTATTTTTTATCTCTACAGCTTTGAAACCACTGTACAAAAATGAATATGAATAGATGGAGTGGTCTTAGAGATGGGGGAAAGCAGGAACACATAGATGAGTTATGGCATGCCCCATCTTAGCCATTGAATTCCAGAGCAGAGAACTGCATTCAGGTGTCTTGATTTCACCTTGGAGTGTATCACACTGTCTCTGGTGAAACCCTTAAACTCATCTGTGGCTTTGCTAAGAGAATAAATAGCTTCTTCCCTAGTGTTTGCCCTTGTATAAATTACCTAGATGAGGGGGAATTGTTGCCACAAAGAATTTAAAGAAAGACAAAATTATGGGAAGAGACCCAGGTAATGGATGTAACTCTTAACTCTAAGGAGTTGGAAATTTGGAAAGTTTTTAAAGGAATTGTAACTGTAGTACACTTGTATTTGCAATACTATTTAATAGTCTTCAAGGAATCTGTAGAAGTTATATGGAGAACTGTGAGTTAAAACTGAGGGACAAACAGCTACAGAAAGTCTCTAAATTTCCTCCTCCTCTTAATCCTTACATTACTATTGGAAGTAGAGATGCAGACATCCTATTTTCAAACAGTTCCAATTATTGATATATCTCTGATTAACTTTTGCTATAATAAGTATTTATGAGTTCAGAATTTTATGATCCCACCAAAAACGTTAAGTGATTAAAAACAACATCCAGTTGTTAAACTACAGTCCTACAGTTTCTGTGGTGAAACCCAGTTGGAGGGTGTGTTCTGTTTAACCTCATATATTATGAACGGTTAAGCTGATTTTAATCTTGATTAACTTGGAGTATCCTTGAGAGAAATCTCAGGGAGTGGAAAGAGCTGTTAGTCTTGCACAGTTTGCATAATGTTGCTGTGGATTATTTTTTATTTTTCCTGAAGGAAACACCTGCTCTCAGATCAGCCCAGGTAGAAAATAACCATTTCCAGAGGATGATTGCTCTGAGAACAAGCAGTAGTTTGCTTGAGGAGAAGGGAAAGAATAGATCTGCTGTCTCCTTAATATAACGATTTACAGCTGACTTCACTGTCCTTTGCATGAGAAGAGACTCCTCTGATAGTCCTCTGAATTTAGTGGAATCAAGGTTGCCTGCAAGAGATTTCTTCAAGCTGCAGCAGGCTGTTAAAATGAAAATCATTGAGGTCTCCTGTTACAGCTGGACAGAGCGACCAGCCTCACTTTTTTCCTCAGGCAATAGGTAACAAGTCTGTGCAAGAAAGAATGTATAATCCATTTTTCTGATATTTAGTGGTGATAATGGCCAGGGATAAGGGCTTTACTGTGCTGGACACTATTAAGTTAACCTCTGCCCTGCAGAGCCCCTGTTCATAAAGACACAACAGGTGTTAATACAGAGCTATAAGTACAGGAAAGCTGGGTTCATCTCTGCATGAATTAATATCACAGGGATCTTAATTAGCACTAGGGAGGCACAGATCTAAGCAGTGCCAACAGGCACCAATCCATTAGCACCAAGGCAGCCCTAGATGTGTGTGACACTGGTTCAGCTGTGGTAGGGTGCACACACATTAGCATTACATTCTGCCACTGCAGAACCACAGAAGAAAAGTAGTTGTTGCTGTGCCAGACTCCCTTTTCTCCTCCCTTTCTCCCCTCTTCCTCTCTTTCTCTTTGCTTTTTCTCACAGATGTAGTCTTCTGCCAATTTTGTCCACTTGGACAGAAAGGCTTGAGGCAGAGAGCTGTTCTCTTAGAGATGGAAAATTCCTGTTGGTGTGTGGCTGAGGGAGGGGTCAAGGCCAGCTGGCTCACTTTAACCTTTCCTACCTGTTTCTTCAGGCAGAACAACACTCTGCACAGGCAGCTTCCCAGAGGCATCAGACCCCATCAGGACACTTGCTCTAGTGATCTAAATTAGCCTTGCCCTTTAAGATCACTAAATTGCAGAAAGAGCAGGCAAACTAACCAGCTCCTGATGTCTTCTCAGCTTGCCCAGATTTCAGAGGGCCTTTGGTGTGGCTGAGAACTTTCCACTTCTCCTGACAATTCACTGTTTTCTTCCATTGCTCTGCTATGCTTTATTCTGCCTCACTGCAATCCGTGTTTCTGAATTTTCAGGGAGAGAGCTTTCCAAATGGGATGCTTGTATCCTTTTGCTGGAGTTGGAGAGGGGCCTGTCAAAGCAGTAAGTTAGACATAGTTACAGCCTGAAGTCCAGTTCCTGGCGGAACTTTCAAGCTGTATCAGCTTTCTGTGGACTGGCTCTCCTGAGCAACTCTGGGGAAATACTTGTTTGCCCAGCACTTAAAGCAACAGACTCTAATTCCAGTACCAAGATGTTGACATAGTAATACAGAGGAAAATTTCTTTTCTTTTTTGAGGGAATGTGGAGAGAAGGAATGACAGACAGGTAGGTGCTGTGGCACATAGTCAGGCAGAAAACAAAGGGTAATGTCTTGTGAAGAAGGGGTTTTGAAACAAAAAAAGAGTATTGATTAAAACCAGATTAATTTAAATATGTTCACTGCAGAGCTGCCTTCTGCTAAAATCCAGTGTTGGGCATTGTTGCATTCAGGAGACAGCTGAAGTCATTATGGAGTGCTGGTGTTTCACTAGCCCATTCTTGAGACCAAGACCAGGGCTGGGTATTGTTCTGAAAAGTTTGATGCCTGCTTGGTCTAAGAAACTTCCAAACATCTAAGGCAGCAAAACTGCACTTTCTTCTCTTCATCAAGGATAGCCTTTTTCAGCCTTTTCTTCAATTTTTTTTTTTTTAATTTACTAACTGTAAGCTAAATTTATTAACCTGAAAATGAGGAGAACTTACATAGTATTTTAAGTTCTCCTTGAAGTTTGCCTGTTGTGAAACCATTTCCTCCTTCTTACTGGTTTCATGGCCTCCATTCCCTCCCCTCCTCCAAACACTTGTGAAAACTGTTGATGGGGAAGGTAAGAATTGATTTGAGCCCACTGGTGTAAAAAGTAAAATTTATCCATCTTGATTTTTCTCCTGTTTTGGCCAGCTGGTGGAAAACTGCCTTTTGCTCCTAGCAAAGAATTAAGAACTGCACGATCTGGGAAAAAAAAAAATTTTATGAGTTCATGCTTATTGGAGACATCATAGAGCTGTTAGCTATTTGGTTGCTTAACTTTTATTTGTAGGTTTTACTTCAAAGCTTTATACATGTGGGCTTGAAGGATTCCTCCACTCAGAAGCACTTGAATTGGATTGATTCACAGATTTGATTGCTAATGCAAGTTTTTTGCATGTGTCCTGTGGATAGGAATTTTCCATGTCCTCTTACAGGACTCTTTTGTGATCTTCCTGCTCATGATTTGTGCAAGGCCTATTTTTAGGTAGTCTTAATACCACTGCACTTAAGACACTGGGTGGAAGTGAGAGGGGTTCTTCAAATCCAAGGTGAAACAATTTGCCAATTTTCTCCACAGTTTTCACAGGGAATTTAAATCTTAGGTAGTAACCAGTTGCAATAATTTTCTCATCATGGGGTACTGGCCAAACCTAGTGACTTCACCTAGTGTGTGCAAATATCTTGCTGACTGCCAGCATAGCCTTCTAATGCCATCTCATTCCAAGGTACTGCTTCTCATCATTTTCTCTCCTGTGTTATAATGTTTCTTTGATGGGTTAAATACCTACTGCTTACCAGAAGGAGGGCTGAATTTCACTAGTGCCTTGACAATGTAGCCACAGGACATAGGAGAAAGTGAGAATATTTGATCCGTTTGTGTCAGTGGGTTTAGTGTGAGATGTTGGCCTGCAAAGGAAGCCCTGTGGAAGGACTAGAGAGGCTGAAGAGCCAGGATATAGAGCACACAGGACAGAATTAAATTAGGTGCTGTGATGAAGGCTACAAATGTAAAATACAAGCGGATCAGAGACTTCTCTGGGGACTAGCCTAAAAGAAAAGAATGGGGACAATTACTATTTAAACTGAATGAATTTTCAGTTCAATAATGTTGAATACTGCCTGTATTGTAGGGTAGAGATACAAAGCAAGTTCTTCCAGGGAAAAGAGATTATTTTTGCCACTTTTCACTGTACTGCAGAGACCATATCAAATTTTGTACATTCATTTTTGGTCTCCATTTTCTGAAAAGAAATTTCAGATGACATGGAGCTTGGGCTAAAAGGAGAGTTTTAGTTCAGCTAGAAATGTATGTTCCAAGAGTATGACCCAGGAAAGGCTTCATCTGCACTGTTCTCTAAGGTTTAATGAGTTCAAAAAAGATTGACATTNTATAGTGTCAAAAATGTCAAGCTTAAAAAAAAAAAAAAAAAAAAAAGGAGGGAAGCAGTATAAGTTACTAATTGACACCTATGGTGGCAACTTGAGTATAGAGATAATGGGAAGAATTAGTAGAGCTTTTTTTCAGAGTAAAAGTGAGCTACATTTTTAAAATAATAGTGTTCAGTTTGCCATGTGTATGAAATATGTAATACTTGTCATTGGGAAAATGAAAATACACTTCCTTGTGTGCATCAGCTAGACACTTTTAGAAAACAAAGCATGTACTTTGACTCTAATCCCTATAAACTTAGTTACCTCTCTAAAGGCTTAGAAACAGAGAAAAGCAGCACATTTGAAAAAGCTTCCATAACAATTTTTAAGAGCGGTTTGATAAACAAACAAGAATTGGAGCTGACATCTATCTATATTGAGAGGAAGCTGAACCTTATTTATTTTCAGCTTTGCATAAACTACTACACCAGCCAAAAGTCATTAGAAAGTGCAGACATATTCTCTGGGACTCCGTCAGCTGTCTTGGAAAAAAAAAAAAAGAAAGTAAGCAATGAATTTATTATCCTTTGTTTTCTGGGTTTTCTGTGAAATCAAAATACAGCTGTATGTTTATATGTGCATACTAAATATGAGTAGGTGTATGATGAAGATTTGTGGATCTTTTTCTGCCCAGATGCAAGCATGAGAAGAGGAATAGTGTTATGGGCAGACTTTGCATGCAAATCTCAGTTCCAGAACTCAGTCATTACATCTGTACTACAGCTGTCCTCTACTTTTTAGGAAGCTCTCACTTGGTTTGAGAAACCAGATATGGAAATGAACTGAACACTCACATTTGAGAGAATGACTGACAGTGTTTTGGAGTATCACTCTTCATTTGTGACCTCTCACCTAGGTAATATGGCCATCCCCAAAATCCTGAGAGGTTTTACAGCACCACCCTTTGTGTCCCCTCAGAGCTGCTGAAAGCAGTGATCTCACTTAGACTTATGTACTGTGCACTGGTGTAAGTGAGGCCCTAGAGGTACATTTTCAAGTCTGTTTAAAGTTTTTGAAATCAGCTGTTCTTGTTTTATGTCTTCTAAACACAAGTATCTGTAGGTAATTAGCTGGTTGTTGAAGGACAGTGGTTATGAAAAAGCTAGAAGGCACATTCCTCCCTCAGGCTGGGTCTGACATGAAGTCTGCTGAAGTCACATCAGGCCATCATGTAATTTATTTTTAATTTACTGAATATGTTGCCTTGGGGTCACATTATTGCTAGGAAATCTGAGGTGATTTATGCCATGTCTGTGCAATTTCCACACACAAACTTGCTGCAGACACACTGTGAAGTCGGGATCATCAGTAAGGAAAAGGGAGACCCCTTGTAAGACAGGGTGTCTCTCAAGCCTCCTCTGCTGAGTGATGAATTACAGGGACACAGAAGACTTGAGGATTTTCTTCCAGTAATTTGTAGAGGTTTGCCCTTCAAAGCTGTCACCTGAAATGGCAGGCAGTAAAACAACTCATGTCTCACTTATGGGATACTCTCTGATGTCACAGCACCAAGATTTGCTGGCACGTGCTGTCCTGGAGTGACTTCCTCTCCTTTATTTCAGTCTTAGGCTTTAAAAAGGATCAAAATCAAAACAAAATGAAAGGAAACATTCCTTAAAAATGGCTTGTGCGTGTTTAAGTAGAAGGAAGCATCTTGGGAATTATGAATTTGCAGAAGGCAAATACAGGTGGAGGTCAGCATAGCAGGTGTGAGGAAAATCCTGTTGGGTCAGAAAAGCCTCAGTGACCAAAAAAGCCTGTATTAATCAAAGACCATATTGCAGTGAGAGGAGTTTGGGTGAATTGGGAGAAACAGAGAACTTGTATCTAAGTTTGCATCAGAAAGGCATTTGTGCATAGAAATGGGGACAGATGTGATGCTGAGCTCCCCTAATTGCAGGTTCAGTAGCTGAATTTATCAGAAACACTCTTCCCTTTTTGCTGGTTCATCTATTTTGTACCTTTTGACCAAAGCAAAAAGGTCCTCAATGGTAGCAGTCAGCCAGCTACCCTCTCTCACATTTATTCATTTGCCAGGTTTTGAAAGACCATAATCAGACCATAAATAATGATAATATATTCCTGGAACATCTTGAGGGGTTAACAAACAAATACTGTAAAGTGATAGGGGATTCCTAATAAATGGAAGGACTTCCTAATGACTTTCCTTGGAAGGGAGAACACGATGAGGAAAGTGGCTTGTGTATGGTTCTAATTGTACTAAAGGCCTTCAGAAAATATCTTGAAGTAGTCTCTTTTGAATTGTATTTTTGAAGGTTTCATCTCCCTCATCTGCAGCAAAACTCATTCTGTTGGGTAGTTATGACAGGAAGAAGTGTTTAATGTTCACATCTGTATTTTCTCAGTATCACTCTGACACATAATCTGTGAAAGAAATACTAGCTTTACAAGGATCTAGAGGCATAATGCCCTGAGAATTAAGTTTTTCAGTTTCAAAAAACACACACACAGAATTCAAAAGCCAAAATGTTTTCATATTTCAAAGGTTTTTGCATGGAAGGAGGACAAGAATATAGCCAGAAAATAATTTTAGTATTGACAAAACCCAGCAGATGGGTACATTATTCCTGTTATGTTCTTCTGTCAGACTTTCATGGTAATAGTTCTCAGTGTACAGATAATAGCAGGGTCATTGCATGACTGTGTTTCTGTGAACTAATGGCACCTGTGATGTATTGGCTTTATACCTGCTTTATTAAGTTTATTCTCCTGAGTCAGATCCTCAGACACTGACAATAATTGTATTCTTTGCAGAGCATCTAACTCTTGTTATAAATTTTCTAAGTCAGAAAAAAAAAAATCAAAGCTATTTGGACTTTCTTTTCTGTATTCCTTGATCTAACTTACTGATTTGTGCACTCTTCTACTTTCACTTTGCTCCTTTGGACAACTGATGTTACAATTTCTAACCACACTTGATGAGACAACAGCCAGGCCCATTCTGGCTGGGAATCTCTAATATTGTTGTCACAGAAAGTCAAAGTGGAAAGCACACAGCTGTGAAAATAGACTAACTTAGCTATTGCTAAGGGTTCTAGGTGGGAGCTGTGTCAGGAAAATGGCCTTACACCACCCATGTCGGCATAGATGATTTTCTTTTCTACCTAGCTAAAATAATTGCATTTGTTTGTGCCAAGTTATTAGTAGTTTGCACTCTGTGCTCCAGTTGGAAGGTGTTATGTGGTGACCTAAAGTACCAATGCCTGTGTGTGACAGATGAAGGGCACAGGCCTGGCCCACGGAAGGCAACAGTGAGTTCTGAAGGATGCTGGCAGTGACAGGATGTTAAATGAATCAGTGAGAAACAGGCTGAGAAGTTTGGACTAGAGCCTAGGTTGCTTCACTCCCCCTCCCTGGGGCTTCCTGTTTGGAGGGTTTGCTTCTTACCAAGGGCCTCAGTTGAAGTGTGTGTTGTAGTAGGCAAATTTTCAAATGGGCCAAGCACCATGACCTAGACTGTTGTTTATCTGTGCTTCAGAGTGATCAAAAAGATGAGTAGGAGGGGATGCAGATAATGTGCTGGGTGACCTTCACTGAGGGGCTTAACGTCATTGCATGTCTATTTCCAGTAATGGGAAATGAAGATTGCTACACACCTCTCTAAAACTGCTGTTTAAGTTTCTGGATATGATCCATTATTTAAATGTAGATGAGAACTCTAAATGCTTCTGATGTTTTGAGATAGTCTCTCAGATTTACACTGCATGTCTAGTTCGGGGAAAGGGAGTCAAAGCATGATCAGTAAAATGGTCACCCTGATCTGATGCTAAGTAAGAAATTCCATTCAAAATTGATAGCAATTTTAAATCCCCTACTCTCAGAACGTTTTGAACACTTCCTTGCAATTCCACACTTAAAACAGCAAAATTGACTTTTGCAGTTTTGTGTATAAAGACCTACAATGAGTTTATTCACAGTACTGAGAGTGGAAAACATATATAAGATGTATCTCAGCTGCTTCTTCTGCATGGTGTGAGATTCAAAATGATGAGACAAATGTTTAAAACTTTCTCACCCCTCAACTGCCTTCCTCAAGCATGTTTTGGGTAAAAAGTTAACTTTATGCTTTCAATAAGATGAAGAATTTCCTAAAGGTGGATAGTGCTATAGGAAGGGAAAATAGCTTGGTCAGTGATCCAGTATAGGTACAGACTCCAAACTCTATCTATTGGTTTGTTTTGCTTTAGAAATTCCTTTTATCACTTGAGAAGCAGACATGTGGATTGTAAGCCAGCAGCAAAACAACCAGGATCATGGAAGCAAAATCTATAAAACAAACCTCAGAATTATGGAAACCCAGTTGTCTGGAAAACTTAGAAAATTGGTGGGTTTTAAGCGCCTATCTTAGTGTGACAGAATATATTTTGTTATACTGCAGCAGTTTTATGCTGGGGTATTTCTTATTATGAAGATTAAATGTTGCCTGCTCCTTTTCCTCTTTACAGCTTTTGGTTAATTCTATATGAAATCTCATTTACACTTAAAGGAGGTCTATGTCTGAATCTGAACCCTATTGAATTGGGTGCTGCACTTTGCACAAAAGCTGTGCTATCTCTGAAAGAACTTGTGATCTAAATGATTAGTAGGAGGTAGGAGTATCTTCATTTTCTGCAGCCTTGTATAGTTGTTGATGTTTACACAGAGGAGATAGAAAATGCCAACAGATTTCAATTAATTTGCAAATTCTGATATTTTAGTGAGATTTTTTCCCCAGCTTAATGGAAATAAGAAGGACATGCAGGGCAGTGGGAGCAACGTTTCATATTTGAAGTGTAGGATGAGATTTTAGCTTTGCAGCATGGGGAAAAAAAAGAATGTGAAGATGTGATCATACCATGTTATCCTGCTATTCAGTTACTTAGTGCCATTGCAGCCTTACTACTTCAGGCTGTGATTTTTGTCAGCTGTTAAACTGAATTTAACTTAATCTGTTTTGGGTGAGGTGTTACCCAGGGAAACTCACAGGGAAGACAGTAATGAGCCACTGATAGGAAATGTTCATCTCTTTCAGGACTGACAACTTGGTGACACTAGGGACAAAAGGCTGTTTAACACAAACCATGGGGCCTGGCATGGCAGGTGAGCTGTGTGTGAGCTCTGACTGCAGCAGTGGGCATCTGTGTGGATGAAGAGAGCAGACAGGGCTCCCTCAGCTCTGCTGCTTGTATTCCCAACAGCCTGCAGGATGGTCTGGAGGAAGCCAAATCCCTTCTCATACCATGTGCTTTCCATTACACCCAGCACCATCATGACAGAGACAGGGCTGTCTGCTACAACTTTCACCTAACTTCACTGTTGTCTTTCCTCCCAGCCCTATTAAAGGAATTTTCCATCTGCTGCTTATGCCAGGGCGTCAGATGCTTCTCCAGTAAACATTCATCTCCAGCAGAACAACAGGTGATGAAAGTAGTTCTGCATATGGGATTTCCCATTAAGTAAACCTCCCTTATCACTAGCCAAAAGCTTCACCATGATAGAGTGGCATTTACTGCCCCTGGAGAAACCACTCTGTGCCTTTGAAGCACTGAGGCCTGAGGCTCAAGCAGAAGTGAAGAAGAGGCAAAAGATGATGGACAGAAGCAGCATTTTTTGCTTTTCAGATAATTAGGGTAGAGAGGTAGGTCCTTTACTAACTGTTTTTCATTGAAAGTCTTTGTGTGCAGCTGTGTTCTATTCTGATTTTCAGGGTAAATATAAAATGGAAAACATTTTTCATGAGCTGACCCTGTGCAAATGGCCAGCATGTGATGGAGTGATCCCTTAGGTAGTATTAGTTTGCATTCCCTTGCTTTTCTAGTATGTACTCAGATTGTGCCAAGGCAAAGTCATTGCTTGTACTTGGGTTATCAGGTGTCCTATTTTTCTTCATATGGCTTTGTATCAGGCCCCTTTTCCAGTGGATGTAGCAAAGATGTCAAGGTTCATTTTCATCATGGTTGAACTCATTTATGTGAAGGAATAATCTGTGGGGCACTTATTCATTATACAGAATTCTCACACTGTCCTAATTTGGCCCTAACAGTGAGTATAGTTAAAAAGAATCTGAACATTAGCTGCAAAAAATTAAACCTTGGCCATTCCTTCCTAATGTACTGTGAACATATTGGTTATTGCTGTAGGTTGTGTTTGCTGTTCATGCTCTGGTAAAAGTGTCCATTAAATGTAAGACCTGCAAGCTCATTTTTTAGGTATTAATAGTCAACTTTGTCTTGTGCAGTCTGTAGCAGCATTTTACTTAACAGCAGATTTTTCCTTGGGCTATGGGGGATTGTCTACCAGCCTGTGCATTTCTCCCCTATTCATAGCCTGTTCACAGGGATAGAAATAGATGTCTAAAGCAATGGGAGTGAAAAGGCCAAGGCAGATTTTGGGCATGGCTTATGTTGCAGAAATGTACTTGCCTATGCAGGGACCTTTTAGAAGTATATTTGAGAGACATTACGTTTTGAGAAGAAAAACAATGTAGTGCCTGTTATCTACATTGTCTACTAGCACACTGAATCAGAGTGACAAAACTATGCCCCCAATTTTTAATGCAGCCTCAAAGTTTGCCTGGTGGCTGGAGGTCAGCTGCTGGGTTATAGGGTTGGTCAGCTTAGATGACAGATAAAATCCATATGCCTACCAAACAGGACAAGAGAGGAAAGCATGACTATTTAGTTTCCTAAGCAGTGAGTGCCCCCAGAAATTTCATTTCCCACTCTGTCAGTGGCTCAGCACATGTTCTTAGTGCAGTCATAAGGTTAACACTTCAAAGAATGTCCATTCGTTTTGAAGATCTCAGCATCTGAAAGAACTTTTTTCTTGGAAGTGCTGTGAACTTTAAAAACAGCTATTGGAACAAAAGGTATCAAAGTAGCTTGTACTTAACCTATGGAGAGATTTTCACTTATAATACTCCTAATCCCCATGGTTTCCAAAATTATTAGCCATTTTTGAGAATGTTGCCTTTATCTTTTGTGGGTCTGGTTTCATCCTGTACAATGGACATAGTCACGCCTTATACTTTACACAGGTATTGCAATGTCTGATTAGTGTACAGGAATGCTTCATGGTCCTTGAATGATGAAATTTCCAGATAAAACTCAAGGTGTTTTTTGCACTATCAATAGCTTTGATGCACTTGTTCTTCAGAGATTGCTCCAGTCTCCATTCTCGAGAGTGATCATGCAGCAGATTTTTCTCAAGGAAGGTGTATGTATTAGTGGTGCTTAGACCAGGACAGTACCCCTGGCTCCTACTCATTGTCCTGCAGGGAGGCACTGAAATTTGGGTGGTCACAGGGTCTCTTGTGAACAGTAGTTCCCTGTTCTGCCCTGGCACCGAGTGTAACTTTAAGTGCCCCTAATCCTAGGTCAATGCCATGAGCTGCTGTTTCCTGTGTGCTTCATGCAGGGTGTTTGCTTCTGGTGGATGAAGTTATTTGCTGTTGGTGGATCATAATCTGCTCCTATTGTGATGTCACACGTGTTGGTATTCCAACTCCAAAGTTGGAAAGGAGAAAAGTAAGTATTGTGGCATTGTTTTTCAGCCCGTTTCAATGGAATTTCTCCAATTTGACTTATCATGGTGAATGTATTGTACAGAAATGTGTTAATAATAAAAAATTATTATGTTTGTCTAGATCCTGTAAAAAAAAAAATCTTATTCCTTTTCTTGTAACTTTAGGCATAGTCTTGAGTACCTGGCTAGCTGTTAATTTTTCAAATTAGTGGCATAAGACAGAGGACTCAGGGGTCAGAGCTTGACTGGACATTTTTCTCTTCCTTTGCTGTGGAGCTACATCACTGTGTTTGATTACTCTCTTACACCAGTATTCATAATATCAAAATCAAGCCTACCCTGAAGTTTATTTTCCCCAGGATAATACTTGTGAGTAGAATATGATTTGTGCAAAAGGAGGATGTTTGTGTGAGAAGAAACCCAAATACAACTGGAAATACTTCCATGGAAACGGAAGGAACTGAAAGGCCAGTGTTAAGTTTAGCAAATGCTTGTGTCTGCTGAGGTGTTAGTTTTCATACAAGTTGAAACTGTTTTCTGCTGCTATTTTTTTTTAAGCTGTTGTGGAAAAAAGTGGTGTCTTGAGTCATTCTACTGTTTATCACCATCCAGATCAAAGGGCACAGAATTAGGTTTGTATTTTCACAGAGAAGATTGATGCTGACACACAGCTGTCCTTTCCTCCTCCTCAGCACATCAAGACTGAATGTTTTGCAGATTATAAGCTTGGTCCTGATGAGGAGTCTGAAATAAAACTTCTATTGTCTCAAGTGTTTTGGTGTTTGCTCTAAAGAAATCATCAACCTTTGCTGTTTATTTTTTCTTCAGCAGGAAAGGAGGGGGATGGGGTAGTCACCCATCCATCTGTTTGCAATCTTAGTTTTAGAAATCTAAAAGTAAATAGGTCTCACAGTCCACCCAAAAACTGTGTTTATCAGCAGTCTAGAACCAGGGGCAACGTATACTTTGGAATCAGTTTGTCTTAAAAATTTTACAGACTGGAAAAAAATCAGTGATGGTGTTCAGCACATTAAAGTAAAAAATATAGTTTTAGACATCTGCACCAACACAAACACTTACCTCTAACAAGGCCAGGACACTACTATTTAAATTCCTCCTTGTAATCCACTCTTTCTTTCATCTCTTGTTCTGATCCTTCACTGGATTGCACTGGATATGAGTAACCACTGAAATACTGCTGTGCTGATATGAAAGGATAAAGAAGGTTATCTCAGGGACAGGGTGTGTGCTCAGATTTTTTGCACACAAGGCAAAATTAGCTTAAAGCATTGCAAATCTTTTGCAGGGTAACCCAATGAGCTGTGGTGTATATATTGCATGAGCTGGGGCTTCAACCAAGGTGTCTGCAATGAAATATTGATGGCTAAGGGGCAGTGGTAGAGATGGCTTCAGGATAGACTGGATGCTGTGCTATCTATTGCCCTAAAACCATTGCTAACCTACAATGTTGATGTTGTGATTTACGGAATAATAGAGCAGCAGCAGAGAGCTGTAATGGGGTGTTCATGTGTGTGTATGTATGTGTGTGTGTGGCCCCTCCTTTAATTTCCAGGGAATTAATTCTATTTCCTCTGGTGTGTAGATATATTTGCATAACTGCAAAGACTGGCAATATTAAGAGCTGAGGAGAGAGCTGTAGCACGTGAATAGACATTTGTTGGAATGCATTTATATGCATGCACATACATAAAACAAACAAAAATTGACGTTGTACTTGTAATTAAATTGGAGAGATATTCAGTGTTAAGATTCCCACAGCGTCTGTTCATAGGCATGAAAAAGCTCATTTTCTCTGCAACTGCTCATCTCTTTTTTCCCTTGACTTGCTCTTTATTTTTAGTCCATTTGAAGCTTCCTAGTGCAGGAGAATCAAAGCCTAAAAAGGAGGATTGCCTAACTGGAAAAGCCATAGCATTGTTATGATTAATTTGGCTTGAGCAGAAAAGCTGCTCGCAGAGTAGTATTGCTATCAGTAGCTGACTCAGTTTCTGTGGATGGGGATGAGATCCCTGAACAAAGCATGCAGGTTGCAGGGGCTCTTCATTCTTCTGTGTAATGATGACACTGTGGTCTCTTGTAGAGAATACAGATGTCCCATCATCTCTAAAGACAGAAGCTGTTTTAGTTGGGGAAAGCTGTTTTAGTTGGGGAAGGCAGTAAGAGGCCTGCACAAAGACAGAGAGAAGTTTAAACTCTGGAGGGGAGGGAAGGCTCCAGAGGAAATCCCCTGTGTGGAGTCAGTAGGCTTTCTTTGTGACATTTCATTTTTTACACTCTCACGAGTCTCACTGGATTGGTTGCTCTCTGCTAAAATTCCTGCAGCATGTTTCAATCTGTTCTTTCTTAATTTCCTCAAACAGGCTGGTGCATTTTCTTGTTTACTTAAATCTTTGTCTCTCCATCTCAGGGCAGTTTTTTCCTCTCTGTAGCTGTTAAGTTACGCACAAGGTCAGATGATTACTCAGAACTTCCTGGAAAGCCTCTTGTTTGCTTTAGACAAAAGTACTCAGGAAGTTCCTCAGCTCTTCCAGCAGAACTGTACTGGCAGTGGCCTGCCAATCCTCCAACTGCATTTATCGCATTTTTTGAAAGATGTGCTAAAATTATTTTTAGTACAGTACTAAACTTAGGGTAATGTCAGCATTGTCCCACATATTTCAAACATTGAGACTATTTTTAAGATCTCCTGCTCCTCAGTTAATAGAAAAAGGTCTCCTCACTCACTGTGATGGCAGTGTGACAGTCAGGCTTTTTGGTCTTCCCCACCAAACCATCCATCTTCAGATTAGAATGTTCCACTCCAGGCACAAATTTGATGCCTTTACAGCTCATCTTCCCCTTCTGCACACAGGGTTTCAGTCTTACTCAGCTGGTGAGGCCTCACCCTGCTTCAGACACTTCCTGAAAGGCACAAACTCAAGGAGTAAGTATATTACAGAAGATGAAAGGAGTGGAAAAATAAAACCAAACACAAACTCAAATGGCTTGGCACACAGGTTCTCTTTAGGCACACAGCCCCCAGTGGCTCATTTCAAAGCACTTGAGTCTATACAGTTAGGCAGAATATTTCCTGTGCTGTTGGGTGATGGGGCAATCATTTTAATGTATTTATGTCTTGATACTATATACACTTCTCTTACAGCCCTCTCTGAGCAGAGACATGCTGATATATAACTAAGGGAGCACTGAGGGGCTGTTGTGTGCATTTGTGTGTATAGCTTTAATTCTCCAAAGAACCATCAGGCTGTGGGAGAATTAAAGACAGACGGCAGCTCCTTCCTGATTCTGACCTCTGAGTCCTCCACACCTACGCCATGAGATGTTCGTGGGAAGGAGGTCTACAAGCTGTTGAATTCAGCTGTTACCTTGGAAATGATATCTCTGTAAATAAGGCCAGCCACTTCCAATATGAAAGTGCTACTGATGTGGCTAAATTAGTTTAGAGACTACTGGTACATGAGAGCCCTTGCAATACTGTTTTTAATCATAGGTTCTGCTGTCATCTTAGCTTCAGCCACCATCAGTTGTGGGACATTTTAAAAATTGATTCTGAGAGCTCCACAGAAGGGGCCTGTACTGACTTCGTCTCCATGAGCTATTCAAATATTGCTGTTGTAGACTAAATTATTTTGCAATCAACTCTTTAGTTTGCGGTGTGTGTCTGCATTTCCTCTCCAGGAAGAAAGTGGGAGGACAAGAAGCTGTTGTTGCTGGGACCTGTGCTCAGCAACATCAGGATTCGGAGGTCAGAATGACTTTGACCTCTTACCTTTCTGGCAGCCCTGAACCTCACTGGGGCTTAGGCATCTGAAAAAGCAGGGTGAATCTCAAAATAGACTAATAATTTCCATGAAAAAAACTCAAAACTAAATAAAACCCCAAAACTCAAAAATACCACAGAGTACCTGTGCCTCTGCTACATGAAACACTGCTCTTCAGCCCGGTGAGTCTTGCTACCAAACAACATTTTGTGGAACTTAATCCAGATGCTTTGGGGCTGAATTGCTTTCCAAATTACCAAGACTTTCTATTTCAGGTTTTTGACAAGTTCACAAGTGATGTATCTATATTCTATAGATACACCACCGATTTGTTTGGGTCTTTTCCTTCACGGAAAGGAGGTTACTGCCAGAAGACATGGCAAGGAAAAATAACTTTGTGTTGAGCTCAATGAATTCAGTTCAGCTGGTACTGGAAGAGTGAGGCTTTTCTGTTTTTCCTCTTGATATGCCAAGAAGGCCTTTGCAGTAAGAACTAGGCAAAATGTAAGTGCAATTTATCATTCCTGCTGTTTTATTGTATCAGGAAGCTGGGAAGCTTGGTTTTGCAAGTGGCTGTTGCTAATTCTAGATGCCCGTCTTTTCTCTTTGAAAGCAGGTCTTGGAAATTTGTTCCAAAGTGTGATGAAATACTGAGTTATAGTGAAGCTGTGGTCTACTTCCTCTGACAAGGTATTAGTCAAGACTGGAATGATGAGAACTGGTAGCACTCTCTCAGAGCAGTGTGCTCTGCTCTTTAGTGCTTGAAGGTCATCAAAACTGGGTCATAACTGGTGCTCATGTAGAGCTTCCCTGGTTCCCAGCACGTGAAGTCAAATTCAGACCCAACTTGGCAGGTGTCTTTAACATTAAACCTGCAAGTTTTAGATGGTAGTTGCCATTTAAATAAAATAATCTTGTATGATTATTGCAGAAAAAAATATTTTTACATATCTTTCGTCTTTATGAAAGAGTAGTGCCGAATTATAGTAATTTATAGCTATTTCAAAACTGGATCCAAGGACCACAAATATGTTCACAAAGGTTATGAAGACTGTATCCAGTTAACACTTTACTTGCACGAGAGAAAAACTTCAACCTTATAGTGCAAAATTTAAACATTCCTTTTTGTTGGACAAGTTCTAAGAATTTCTAATGTAAGACATTATAACATTTTCTCATTCTTACATGTGGAAGAGCATAACACCTTTCTCTAGTTCAGTTTTTTAGCCTTAATGTTTCTGAAATAGAGAGATTAATATTATTTTGGGTCCTTGATCAGAAACTGGCCAGATGTTGGCATACAAAACATGACAGGAATTCTATAGGAACAGGGAAATTATGGTTAGACCAGGCAAGTAAACTCTGTAGAGAGGAGGAGATATTGTATCCTTGATGAAAATAGGCAGTAGTTGTGGATGTTTATATTTTGCTGTGCTGATTCTAATTCTTGCATTCATGATTTCCAGGAGCTCAGGAGTCACTTATGTACAGGCATTCCCAGGCTTTGACATTTAGTAGGACAGGAAGAAATCTGCCAGCTGATTTCACATGGATCAGTTCACAGTCAGACGGTGGAAGTTTACAATGTCATGTCTGCTAATATGGATAGGTTTCAAACCAGCAGACCAGAGGAAAAAAAGTGATTTGCTTTCCTTTACCAGTTCCCTTAATTCTTTCAACTCTTGCATTTTCTCTTTCCTAGACTTGATTATATTTGTCATGCAACGCATTGGTGGCCTAATGAATATGCATGAAATGTGCACCACTTGTTTAACAACTGAGCAATTGGTTATGAAAATTGCCTGCTGGAAACATTTTCTACCTAGGTACCTCTGCTTATGCTGTATTTTGCTGTTTTTATCTTTCATCCCCTCCCCAATTTAATTCTGAGTAAGTGATCCTCTTAAAAGATATGCGCTAAGTTGCAAAAGCAATTTGTTTACTGTACCTGCAAATCAATAACGATGGATTTTTTGTTCAATAAATCTTGTACTCATGCACTCTGTAGTTTAACCTAACAAAAACTACTAGTAGTTTGCCAAACAGTAGGCTGAACCTGTTCCTTACCTGGATTTATGTTTTTGGAGATTGTTAACATATTGCCTTCCTTAGGCACGACTTCTTTCTTCACAGGGTCTGTGAGCATTCCTGTGAAGAACAGAAGCTCAGTGTTTCCATGTGTAGTAGCCACTCATCTTCAAGTTCCTGGAAAAATAGCAAGAGGGGAATGAAGGAGGTCAGAGCAAATTACAACTGGGAATGCATGACTATACCTGTGGATATTATTTTCCTGCTATTCTGCCATTCTTTGTGTTTCACACAAAGGTTTTTTGATTCTGTTTGAAAGATTTCATGCTTCTTAAGACAGGGAAAAACTCAGTGAGAAAGAAGGACAATGGTAAATGCCTAACAGCTTTGGTGATAGAAGCATGATTCTTTAATTCAGATTTCAAGTGATTTGTTTGGCTTATATTTGAACTATCATTTAATTTGTTTCTTTAGAAGACTAAGATTATGAAAGAGGCATTGCTAAATGTTTTCTTTGTAATGAATAGTCTAAAGCTTCCCTAAAAGTCTTGGAAGTACAGGAGTACAGGAGTTCAGTACTAATAGTGACAACCATGTATTTTATAGTCTTTCCTAGGCAGTACCTCAATCTCGGGTGAAAGGAATTCATTACAAGTATCTCAAGGAATGGCCATCCACTTTTCCAGCAGAGGCTTTGTACTATTTACTTAGTAGCCATTCACCTCAGGAGACTCCATTTTGTTGATTTGAACTTAGGATTTTCTATATTAATAACCTTAAGGGTAAGCACAGAATAACATTTCTCTTAGAGCTCTTTTCTGCTTCTGGTGGGGAAGCTCTGTCAGTAATGCAGAAGGGTGGTCAGGACCCCATGGCTCAGATGGCTCAGCTAACGAGTACCATTTGTGATGTCTGTCTCAGGTCTCTGAGCACTACACCAAGATATTTTACACTCACTGTGAAACTCTCTGTCAGAAAAAAGATTATTTTGGATTACCACCAATCAGGGCTGAACTATTGATTAAAAAATTATGGTTTGTATGCCATAACCTCATGTTAAAAGAAGCAATGTGGCACTTCTAAGCAGGAGGAGTGCAAGTCTTGCTTCTGGTAATGTATGCAGAAGTTGCAAAAAACCCTCAATACTGAACTTTATATGGAGGGGCAAGCAAGCAGAGATATGCACCTAATTCTAAAATTTAAGCTCACTTTGCTTCCAGATTTGTAGTCTTTGTGCTTTATTCTGTCAAGTAACATGCAAGGACTAGATTTTTCAGAACTATGGATGAACTACAAGGGATGGGCTCTGCAGTCCTTTTCTGTGTGATGCAGACTTTTGGAAGTGTAGCAGTTGCTTAATACTTCCTAAAATAATGACTTATAAAATAATGATTTATAGCTTCCTGTAGTTATTAATCTTTGTCTTCATTTTTGTAAGGTGAATCTTCAGATCTCAAGGAGATATACCTGAGGGCAGTTCTTTATTCCCAGATTATTCTGGCACAGATGCTATGTTGTCAAACAGCTGATTTCATTGGTAGAGGGAAAGAGAAGCTGTAAATTCACTGCGTGGGCTTTTTAACAGAGACTTGCCAGCCTAATCTTGTGAAACTAAGACATTTGATTAATTCTGCCACTCAGTGGAACTGTCTTATCTTTACTGTGTTTGACATTTAACAGTTCAGTTGAATTTGCCCAAAAGGATGGGGAAGGAGGAGGGGAGAGGGGGGGACAACTGAAATTGACTTTCCTGCTGAATTCAAACACAGCCTACAAGTCACAACTTGCATCGGTGCCAAGATGCAGCAGCCACTGTTACTTGCACTGGTAAGGAAAACAAGAAGCAGGTATCATTCAGGGAGAGGGGTCTGTAGCCCTTTTTGGGCTCGCTGAAGACAGACAAATCCAGAGCAGGCCTGAAATGGCATTTGTTTTAGTGCTGCTGCCCTGGAGAGTCAGTGGGCATGACAAGAGGGACCTGTGCTGAGCTGAGCTCAGATCCTCCCTGCAAAGCTGCCTCTCAGCTGGAGGTGCTGATGCACAGTCTGCTGGACTGCTGCCTTCCAAACTCTTCCTCAGCCACAGTTTCATTTCTTCATGTGCAAGTGTCTCTGACCAACCCTCTTAAAGTTTTAAGAGGGTTTTTTTGAGGTTGGTTTTTTATCAGAGACTTTTCTTGTTAGCCTCTTGGTAAGTGGATAAGGAAATTTAAAGCCCTGTTCCATCTGGACAGCAGTTGTTTGAATCACCGATTGTTATCTACCCTTGGGAAGAACCTTTTATTGTTTCCATGACACAGACTTGAAGCTTAGTTCTATTTGACATACTTACAATTATTACTAAAGAGTTTTATGGCAGAATAAGAAACAGAAACTTTGCATTTCTACAGAAAGGCATTTCCTTTGTGTTTGATTCAACATACAGTAGCTGGAATTATATGAGCAAAGAACAAAACTATCAATTTGATAATTATCTTTTCCATCAAAACACATTGTATCTACTTTTGAGTATAGCCCTAAACTTTGTTTTTCTGTTCTTCAAGAAAAAAAAATTCTTAAGTTAAAAGTCTTGGTATGTTTTTAAATTTTTATCAAAAATCTGTTACAAATCTAGATGACACTACTTCATGTGGGTTTTGTTTGTTTAGCCAAAGGTAGAGGATTGAGGTAGAAAAAGAAGCAACATTATTTGTCCACTGTTTTAAGAAATGTAAGCTAACCTTTAAGAATAATGGCATCAGTGTGGGCTGTTCTAGTTATAGGCCCTGTATTCCCCTCCGTGCCTGTTCTGACACCGCAGGTGTCACTATTTCTTGAGAAAATATGGATATTATAGTAATTTAATTATTTGTTTATAGATCCTAAGAACAAGGAGTACCATCCTTAGAGGAAGTACAGCCTGGCAGTAAGCCAACATGCCTTCAAATGAAGTCTCCTGGAGGGTTGGGCAGTGTCCCAAGAGGCCTCAATAATTTTTCATAACGCATTATACCAACACTACCACCTACAGGAGTTCAGCAAAAGGCATACAGCATTTTACAAAAATTCAAAATAGAACAGAAATCAAGGCTATTTGAGTATGATCTGAACTTCCTCAATACCTGGCATTTTGGGGAAAATCCTCAGCTGTATCAGGAACTGTTAAGATGCAACTCTTGCCTCATGAATCCAAACATTCCTATGGAGAATCTTACTTTGTGAAAGGCAGCTCTTGCTGCATTGTAACCCACTGTGCTAGAAATTTAAAATCTCTTGTTCTTCAGGTCTTAAGTGTGAGCATGTATGACTAAAATTGAAACCTCACTAACATCCATAGATCAGAGGCCAATCTGCACAAAAACTTGGCTTAGTTTAGTGTGCACATTTCTATTTTTGATTTATGCATATGTATACAGCAGTACTAGTATTTAGCCTGTGTGGAAGTTGTATTGATGGCACAGGTGTTGTATATATTTCACTGCCTTTTAGTAAGCTGCTGTTAGCCTAGCACAGGCAGAACTGTCTGAAAATAGATGGAGGCTATTGAAAAGAAAATATGTCATTACTTGAGGTACCTTTCAGTCTACTGGACTTTGAGGGATTCTGTTTCCAGTCATCCACTATCATTGCTTGCAGTATTTCAAACTATTTACCCAGAGAAAGGAAATTGTGAAGCTGCAGCTTTGCAAAGTATTTACACTGAATAAATGTCAAGTTACATTTCCTCATTTCATCACTTTCTTGTCAGTCATTGCCAAGCTGAGGTAGATGATCCATAAATAGCAGACAAGTATAAATTTGCATCTATAAAAGAAAGGAGTGCTAAACATTCTTGTTCTTGGTAGTAAAGCACTTAAAATTTTGCTCAAGCTCAGTGTGTTTCTGTGAAGCTTAGGTACAGAAGAGCAATAGGCATAGTTTCTTAGCACTCTGTGGAATCCACTTTTCAATAAAATGCACCAAAATGCCAATTAAATCATGACTATCCAATTTATCAGTGAGAAATAAATGCATTGAGAGTTGCCATGGCTTCTATTCCATGTTGTCTCATATCCTCACTGGCATTCTAATTTCCTCTGACAGGTAGCAAAAGCTAAAATTTCTGAGGTGATACCTATAATATTTTTTCCAAATGCCCTCTGTTTGTGTATGTACATCCCCCAAACCTGCTGGGAGTTGTAACAAGCATATTTCAAGCTTAGTTGTAACAAGCATATTTCAAGCTTAGTCCATTGAGGGTGTTTGACCGCAACCCTGACTTTCAAGTATTTGGCCTGAGTAAGAAAACATTTAGGACAAGGTTCCTGCTTGCATGCTGACCATGCAGTGGAGAGGCCAGTCTCAGGAGCTTTCCTTGCTTGATGGCTGTTGTAGTAGCTGGCTGCACCTCCCAGGTGGCTGGGGGGGTTTTCAGTGCAGGCACTGCTCAGAAAGAACCTTCTATTTGTTGAAAGGAGGTTGTAGGCATCTGGGAAAACAGGGCAAGAAAGCAATTTATTTCAATGTTTCATCCATAACTTTACTGCTCTCTTTCCTTTATCTCTTCTAGGTTAACTATGGTGCTTTCAGATGTGTTTTCTAGTTAAGGAGAAAAAATAAGAACATTTTAAAAACATTTGGACTATGGAAGAAGGCAACAAAAATCTGTGGGGGAGTCAGGCAGCAAGACTTGGGGGTTGAGCTTAGATGCATAGGCAAAACTCATAAAAAAAACATTAAAATAGAGAAGTAAAACTGACTTGCTCAGAACTGTTGAACAATACTTCCTGTCAGGTCTGAGAAATGCATTGACACCAAGCAATAGAATATAAGGTTACTTATGGTCATCATATCTATAAAGGAGTCTTGAATAGCTACAATTGACTGTAGGACATTGTATAAACAAGTTTTCAAGCTACAAGTAAAACTATTGCTGTGAGTTATCAGAGAAGTTCTAGGGAGTCTCTGCTATGAACTCCAAAGCAGTAGTGTTTGGGAAGCTTGTCTTAATTAAAATTTCAGACACAAGCAGACAAAAAACCCCCAAAACCCCAAACAACCAAAACCCAAAGGCGTGAAAGAGAAATAAAACCACTGAAACAATTGTGTCTGCAAAGTCAGACATCCAAAAGGTCACAGTTCTTCGTGCTTCCCCAAGGTCCCTTGGGTGTTTAAACCTAGTATTTTCACAATCTTCTCTATATTAAACCTTGTAAACCACTTAAGGCACTTAAAATGAACAGTGCCAGTGTCAATGTATCTGTCCTTGGTGTGGGATGTTAAGCTTCAGGTCGACACATATTGCTTTACATTATAACCTGGACTGAACAGTTCTGATATGAAAAAGATAAGAATTAATAGGTTTACTCAAAATAATTAAAAATGAGCAGTAGAATGGTAATAATTATAACCTTGGAGACTCATAATTTAAGTTTACCATTGTCTGAAAATTATCTCTTCCTTTGCTTTTCTCATGATAGCGAAAGTATGGCTTTTCAGGCAAGGGGATAACTAGCTCATTCTCTTGGGCCTTTGGCCAGTTAATGTGTTGTGAATCTGTAATACCCTCATGCAGACATCACACAGTGCATGATGGTACTGAAATAATTTTATACATGTTTTTGAGAGTGGCTGATTTTAGCAAGTTTTTCAGTCGGTGTATTACAGGTTTTCAAAGCACACAAGGACCCTTGTTTTTTGTCAGTACTTAACAGAAGTGACATGTTTTGCTTTGGGGAAGCCAGTTGACACCTTTTGCATCTGGTCAGATATCTGCAGGATCGGGGCTGAGTAAGCTTGTTTTGTTTTGGTTTGGTTTGGTTTGGTTTTTTCCCATGTATTATCATAATTAGAGTAGGTGGAAGGATGAAATAGCAGCTCTATGCATGCTTTGCCTTTTCATAAAAAAAGAAATACAGTTGTCAGTCCTTCTCAATCTACTTCTATTTAGATTCTAAGAATGAGTTAATCAAATACACAGTATCCTTAAGCTATCTAAAACTGGCTTTAAAATTGAGTATCAAACACCATCCTTCCTAAACGTTATGTGCTATTTAGTCTGTTTTTCAAATGTAAATGCACTATATTTATTTTGTTGACCTCTGAACTTGCAGTGAACTTTGTAGGTGGGCCTTACGAAATATGATTTTCTTTCTGTGCTGATGGAAAACTGATCTGCTGGGCAGCCTTAATGCCTCAGCATGATTTTGCAGCTGAATCTCAGCTGCCAGCCAGGGACTTCACAAGAACCAAGAATAGATCTGACAGGCTGTCTGCCTGAGGGATGCCCAGTGCCCCTCTTACAAGACCTATTATACTGAAGTGTCCTAAATGTGACACTGTTGTCCTTTCTTGTAGCTCTTTTTCTGTGTGTTAAGCAATGCCAGAACTCTGAGTTGGCTTCTTAATGATGGATAAAATCAGTAAGGGAGAGTCTGAGTGATATTAATGTGTTTTTTGTATGTATACAGAGGAAATGTTCCTGGAAAAGGAGTGATCACAAAAAATGCAAACACTTCCTCAGTAAAATGATGGCCAAATTTTTCATAGGGAGTGAGTCTGGTTTAAGAACTGACTCAAAACTGTGAATTTAGAGAGCAATCTAATTCTCAAGCAGCTTGCACACTTTCATCTCCAAGGTCCACTGATTCTGTGTAAAGCTTCAAATAATATAGGTGAGCAGCAAAATAGCAGCTCTTCCTAAGTTTTCCCAGCAAGGACACCCTTCATACCAAGAGCTGCCACTGACATTATTAAGCACTGTGACACGTGTCTTGGTGGGCAGAGTGTAAGACTTTGTCATGCATCACCTATTCCACAGAAACAATCTGTGCATGCCCTGCTTCTCAGCAACCAAATGAAAGAGAGATGGGGCAGTCTGGCCCTACCTGGGCAGAAGCTGAGGGACCCTTGGCTTGATACAACTGAAAGCTCCATGTGACCACCTGCTGCTGCATGGTACCTCATGCACATGGCAGGAATCAAATGAATCTGTAGCCTGACTTTTATTTGTGGCAATGCAAAAGGCTCAAGTGCCTGATTAAAGACTTAAAATATGGTTCGTGACCACTCTATTTGGTTTAACAAAATTACTGAGATCCAATGGCTTCATTTTAAAATTGTGAATGGCATTAACTAGTGGTGTGGGTTTGGTGAGGATAGTGTTTCCACCAGCTTTTCGTCTCTGTGAGGCCAATTACCTCTACATGGCTAAGTTAAATTCCAGTTTACAGAAGAGTGAGGTCAGAATCAGGTAGCCTCTATGAGTTAAATGGAGTATGTAGTGGCTATTTGCTATTTTTAAGTCATATGAGTCATATGTATATACTGACTGTGGTGCTGCATGCAGCAATTAGGGAGATCTTTAGCCCTGTTTATCTGTTGATGCTAAGAGAGTGCAGAAAGAATTAAAAGGTAGTTTGAAATGACACTAATTTTCTTGTTTCTCATTATTGCAGCTCATAAAGATGTTGATTTGCATACTGGATATATTCCTGATTTGTATTTTAAGGTTATTTCATTTCCTGTTATGCTTGCAATGCAAATTACCTTTGTATATGGAAGAATACTCTCCCCTCTGAAAAAAAAGATAGAAGATATTCTTTTGGAAGGGCAGGCTGTGGGTATTATTTTACGATAGCTATGTTTTTTCCATCTCATTTTTTATTGTCAATGAAAGTAAAAGCTCTTCTTAAACCCCAATGTGTAGCTCTCTGCTGCACCCACCACAACAAACTTCCAACAGCAACTGAATTCTTTTGATTGAGTCTTTCACAAGACCAGCACCAGGCAGGCAGCAGGAGAAAAATACATTACATCAGTCTCATGAAAGTGGACTTCACCAGATGAAAGAGGGTAGGATTAGATTAGGTAGAGTTACGAGTGTTTGGGGAAAAAACGTGAGTCCCCCAAACTGGGAATGAAACTGTGCAGGCAATCTTAGTTGTAATTATTACTCTGCTCTTAACTATAATGATGTTGGGATTTATGTAGCACTTTGCATATGTGAATTGCTCATCAGATTGCTAATTGTCTCTTAACATAGACAGTTCCTTGCCTGAATGTGGCTGCAAAAGAGTGCAAGGATCTTTCAACAATGTCACATACAGGCAGCTATTACAATCCTCATTTTGGGTTCTATAGAGATCATGCTTTTACACCACACACTCTACAGCTCTATCTGTGTGCCTGCCTAATAGTGTCAGAGCACTTCCAGCCAGATGTGACAGAGCACTAGGGGCCCAAAAGATTCCATATATTTCAGGGAAACAGAAGACTAAATTCAGGAAAGAGACTCAATTACTATTTCCACTGAGAGAAAGCCTGCAAGGTTTGCTGTTTTCTATGGGATGCCAGAGAGTTTTTCTCTCTGTACACACAGGTAAACATCATGAAACTCTTCAGTCAGTTTTCACCTCCTTACACACGAGAGAATCCAATCACAAGACTAAGAGTGATAGGAAACCAGATTTCTTTGCTTGAGGTATGGTGGAGTAAAAGTTAATTCTGGCTTTTAAAAACACAGTGATTTTGAAGCAGGTCCCCTCCTGTGAAAAAGCAGAGAGAGGCAAGGAGGCAGAATTCAGCTGCCACTTTTTCAAATTTGCAGTAGATTACTCTCCATGTCATCCAAAATGTGTTCATGAAAGGAACTGGGGCTCTGGAAAAGTTAGCTGAAAAGACATTTTCCTGTTGGAACATGCTATTTAACTGAAACACATGCCATTTTCAGTGCAATGGGATGTAAAGAAGTTGTAAAGCAAATGTCAGTAAATCTGTGCCTTGTTTGCTTCGACATTTTTCTTTTGTTTGCAGTATATTTTGCATTGCATTATACAGTAAGAAAAACATGTAGGAAAAACTTCTAAATTTAATCAAAGCAGAACTTTTTGAAAAGCCCAAAGGGACTCAATTTAGATTCTATGAGAAAATCAGTTTTTCTTTCAGATTCAGAAGAAAAATAAAATTCAGAAAGCTCTAATTTCCTGCAGATTACAATTTTAGTTTCTAATTGCAACCACCATCAACCATCATGACTCTAAGGAGCCTCCTTCCTGAGCACTCTATCTAGAAACATGTCTAATTCTTTTTAAATAATTTATATCTTATATTTAATGAATTTAATGATGGAGTTCTAGCATACTTTGTAGACTAAAGACTAACTAACATGGTTGTTTTTATCTCTATGTTTGTGTGTTCTCTCATGTCACTGGACATGAGTTGAAAGGGCTGTTTCCATAGTGAAAAAATATATTCTAAGGGGGAAAGAAATGTATATAAGGGTACAATAGCTAAATACTGGGAATGCAGCCATAGACCCAAGTATAGGATAATTAGTCAATTTTATAACTTTCTTTTTTTTTCTGAATTAAACATATGCTTTGACAGTAATGTCACTGTTACCAGGATTTTGTTTCTCAGTACAATTCAAAGAGTTTCTTTCTATACAAATCCATTCTTTTCTTCCTTTAGATTTTGCTAACAGGGTTGTAACAGTGACGAACTCTTATGAATAGAGTAAGAGACCAAAAACTTTGACATGCAATTTTTAATTATTTTTCTTTTTTTTTTTTTTTAATTACGTCTTGAAAATTGTGATGGCAGAAGCAACAGTTACTAAGTCCATGCTAAAAGATATTTTAAAACTGCAAAATCTTGAACAGGCTGAAATTTTCTTTGATTTGAGTTTGTGTACGTATCAAAAAGTAGCAATGACTCTGTAATCTTCTAAAAATCAAGCACTTTCAAATACAGTGATTACTCTTTCTTGAAGCTTTAGAAACCAGGTGCAATGATACCACCTTGCTCAATTTTTGTAGTGTCACATGAAAACTGAAATAATAAAGATGTGCTGAACTTCTCTACTAGGAAAGGATACTTTTTCACAGCAAAACTTAAGCTCTGTTCAATGTATTTAGCACTGAAGGAAGAAAATGTGCTGTTAAGGGGAAATAGTCCTATATTTGCCTAAAGTCTATGTAAGAAAATATGTTAAAACCAAGTGGAAGCTTACTATTTTATGAGCCTGTGGTTGAGGATTTTCTCCATCTGAGAAAGTGTGAGAATGGAATGACAAAATAATAACTTGTGGAACTGTAAAGTGTCCTGGGAATTTCATTCTCCCAGGCACCACATTAGTGCCCGAGGCTCTGATTTTTTTCCTTTTCTGTTTTATTAGGCCATTCCTGTCAGCATCTCTGTGTTGCCCAGTTTTGGGGGAGAAATCAAGCTAAAATAAAGCAAGAAGGTGCTGAGACTAGGCAGTAAGTCTGCTCACTTAAGTGCAGTTATTTAGAAATTACCAAGTCAGTTGCATAAGCGATGTCTGGCAAAGTGCAGCAGCAGTCACTGGCAGAGGAGAGCCAGTTGGTGCTGTGGGCATGAAGGCAGCTGGTTCACTTTTTCCACCTGTGAGCTGTGGAGAGCTGCGTGGGACAGTGCCAGTGTGGTCTGACCTGAGAAGCGATACCTGGAAACTGTGAAATCTGATTTGGCGCAAACCCCGCGCTCGCCTCCACTGTCACTCCATTGCTTTATTAGTCACCCAGGGCTGGATTGCTCATGGCAGCCTTGTGCAGTGGTAGGCTGGAGGTGCTTCATGGTGCATCTCGAGTTGACCCTGATAGGAATCGAGTGCTGCAGCCTTAATTTAGCCTAACACATCCGTAGGTGTAAGAATTTGAATTTTCAACTCCACTCACTGCTGGAGGGGGAAGTTAAGGACTTTGTACCTTATATAAAACTTCAGTAGCTCCACCTGTAAATATACAGGAAAAGTGGAATTTTGCTAGTTAGATATCTGAGAGGAGCTGGGCTTCTAGATGTCATTCTGAACCAGAAGCCTACACTAATAAAATATTTTGCACCTGCATATTTACAGTCTTGACTTTTACTGTTACCATCTAGCTTTTCTCACCTCCCCTGGCATTTTTCATCAAAGAAGGAATATTATTAGCCTGCTCCAGCTTCCTACCCTACCCAGAAGTGTGAAGGAAGTGTGAGTTTTAGATGTGAAAACACGCTGCACTGATGGTAGGACAGGTGTCAGTGGTGGTAGTGTGAGAGAGGTGAGGTAAAGTGGCTCATTGGGTGGCTGCAGAGGTGGACAGCTTGTGAATTGATGTTGGAGATTCATCACCTGACCCCTAGCATTGGGCTGCGTGCTCTGTGCAAATTGCTGGTCGTAAATAATTATTAATAGTAATCCACTGTAGCTATAGGGTTCAGATGTCAATATTAATGAAGTGAAACTAGCAGAGGCTTTCGCTGTGAATTAAGTGTTGACCATGGCAGTTGATGTAAATCAGCTGTGAACAGCAGTGAGGTCAGATGCATGCAAATGAAAGGGATCTTTCTCAACCGTGTCCTGTGGCCTTTTTGCCAGCTATCTCATTTCTTGCTAATGTTTACCTTTTGTCACCATCCAGTTGGTAGGTAGAGTGGTACAGATGGATCTGAGTAAGACCTCATGTGCCAAAAATAGCTGCTCCTGCTTGCTGTTGGAAAAGGATCAGCATCATCAAAAGCGTGCTCTGCAGTGAGGCAGGAGTGCTGGGTGGCATATTGGTGAGACAGAAATTGCACATAAATTAGTTGAAGTGGGTTATTTTCTGGGAAGTTTGAATGTGTGAAAATGTGGATCTCTGTGGATATACAGTTCAAGAAGCAAAAGGAATTCCTGTAATAAAAGAAATTATCTAACCCATTTTTACTAGGCAGATTGTCAAAATCCACAGCAATCTGGGATAAAATGAAAGATTAATGTTAGAATCAGGCATTTTCTTGCATGTAATCCCACTTACTTACAATGAATATTCATGTTGGCTTTGCTCATAATTCAATCTTATTTTCTAGACAGCCTTTATCAGAGAGCACTTTGGTTTTTTCTCCCCATAGGATTTCCTTGGGGCCACATTTCCTGAGAGTGTGCTGGCTATCTTCCTGAGGGCCAGAGAGAGTCGTGGCTTGGATCAGGCTGTGCTGCTGCTGCAGTAGAAATAATGGTGGGAGTTGAGAAATGGGTACAGGAGCTGCATCTTTCTTGTCATGTAAATCATGTCATACCCTCTGGCTTTCTGCTTATTTGTTCTCTGCTCCTTTGGTGTTTTCCTGTTTCACTTTCTGCCCTCTTTTATGACTCATAAAAGGTTTGTCTCAGGCAGTGGTAGACCTTATAGATTGTGTTATGGCTAAATGAACATAGAGGAAGCAGTCTTACATGGGAGGTGAGACTCTTGGGGAGCTTTGTTACAACCCTAAAAAGCAGATGCTTAGTTCTGTGGGACAACAGCCTCAACAAGGTCACCCAGAGAAAGCAGATACAACAAAAAGCAGAAGTGAAAAAAACCCCGATATTGAGAAATCTGTCTGATAGATCATTTAATCAAATGAGACAGTGATTTTCCCAGGTTGACTGTGGGTAAGTGTGTGCCTGTATGATTTGAAGAACTGCTGGTGTCAGGTAAGGCTTCAGAGGGTCTGGGAAGTTGTATTTTGCTGTTCTTCAACTTATGCTCGCCTTCCCACGGGCACAGTGGAGCTATCTGACCCGCTATGTTTCCAAACAGATGTTTATGTTTCAAAGACATGCATTTCCATCATCTGTTGCTGGCATCATCTCAGTTTTCTCATTGCAGATGTGTTCAATATATAAGATTCATCCCTTCTAGAGATGTTGCATTGTTCAGCTACTTGATGTTTGTATATTGATATATTGTATATTGGTGCTTTGCTTTTTCCCGTGATGAAATTCTAGAAGCAAATTCAGGTGAACAGCACCACTACCTACACAAGTTCCTTACTGAAATTTCGGTGAAATCCTCATCCTCAGCCATTCTCTTTCCCAGAATCTCTTCTGTTCCCCCTCTATGGAGAACCTGACAAGCTTTAAGGGAGGCTGACTGGCCTGTCAGGCTTTGGGCAAGTGGGTTCCACAGAAAAGTTTGCCTTTTTTTTCCTCAAGGGTTTTGCTCTTGTGTCTTGCATGTGTGTGTGTGTGTTTACAGAAGGAAAGGGTGCTCTTTTGTGACTGTCCCTGTACCAGAAAGCACTACTGCTCACTGTGGACAGCAGCCTTCAGTCAGGCTAAACCCGGAAATAAGAACACATCAGGGTTTTTTTTAAAGTCCTGTGTTTTGAAGAACTTGCCACACCAATCAGAGAGTGAAGTGGGAGGAGAAAAAGTTGGGGGGTGTGTAATGTTATTGGAGTAGTTATTTTTAAGAGGTTGAATTCTGTTCCCAGCCATAAGGTAGGACTGCAATCTGTGCTTGAGAGGCATAGGAGACAACTTTGGCAAGATTTCTCTATTAAATAGTGGCAGAAATGCCCATTCAAATCTATAGGATTTCCCTTTCCTCAGAAAAAAAAATCAAACACGGACTGCCATCTCCTTAATCATCCTTGCTATTGATCTTTAGAACATGGCTTTGACTGCCACCATCAGAGACAGCACAGACAAAAGCATTTTCTCACAAAGGAGATTTTTTAGGCCCAGTGATACAAAAAGTTAAAAGTCTAAAAAAAATGTTTAAAGATACTGTGATTTCATTTGAATTGGCTCTGTTATGGAAAAAGGTTCTTCATTTCATGAGATTATAATTTCTATTTTAAGGTTCAATTGAGCTTTTGAGACTTTGGCCCTTGAAGAAAGCCTCACCACAGGAAGCATTGTTCAAGGCTACGTACATTATAAAAGCTTTGGGATCCCTATGGCTGCAAATCACCAATCCACCTTGACTGACACTACCAATTAAATTGACGATTCCCCAATTTTAGCAGAGTCAGATACATCAGAACACATCTGCAGGTTGGTCTGGAATGTCCCCCATGGATTTCACAGAATCACAGAATCAATTAGCTCAGAAAAGACCTTGGAGATCATCAAGTCCAACCTATGACCTAACACCACCTTATCAACCAAACCATGGCACTGAGTGCCACATCTTAAACACCTCCAGGGATGGTGACTCTTCCACCATCCCTGGGCAGCCCATTCCGATGCCAAAACACTCTTTCTGTCAGTATTTTTTTTTCTAATGTGTAGCCTAGACTTCCCCATGAGCAGCTTAAAACTTGAAGCCAAATCCCATGGTTTATGAAGCACAGTACAGGAGCCAGTGTGGTACAGAGGAGGGGTTACTTTTTGTTCTCCTCTTCCCTGGACAGCATAGAAATTGTATCAGTTCTTGTCATATTATAGAGCATCCAAGAAGTATTTTTTATTTAACATCAACTGGAACAGTACCCTGTGCTCTGTTCTCAAATACTACATGTTCAAACTCTTCTCCATCTCCTACCATAGCCAGTGTAGCTGTTCTTAGGTAGGAACTTTATTATTTTTATACTGCTTGAGGATCCTTTTTGTGGCAGGAAAGCCCTTCCTTTGAGATAGGACATGGCAGTAGTACAGAGGAGAAAGCGTGTGGGGTTAGGGTATGACCCTTCAGGGATGGTTATAAGCTGTAATTCTCTGAGTAGATGCCTCAGCATTTATGGGGTGCACTGAAATCAATTGTGTATGTAAATACAGGCTTCTACCCCTCTTCCTAAAATTTAGTATGTTCTTCATTTGATTATTGTAACTTTATAGATTTCCTTTTTCAGTTATAAGAATGATGATCAAACCCGATAATGACTGTGCTTTGGGAGTTTGCTTGATGGCTGGCATGGTCCTTTGGCTTTGCATAAAGTGTCTTTCTCCAAAGTCTTTTCAATTGGGCTATTTAACAGTGGCTGCAAAAGCTCAGGATTCAGGCAATTGGTTCCCCCTGCCTTAATCTTGTTTCTGAATGTTTCAATTAGCATTTGTCTGAACCATTTTTTCATTGTGAATTGTTTCAAATGAGTCTGTAGAGCCCCACGGCCTGGCAAATCACTTTCATTTAGAACCACACTTTGTGAGGGCTTGCCCAGAGAGAATGAGAGCAAACAAGGGAAGAGACCCTTTCCTTCAGAACCTTCCCAGGTTGAGTTGAGTGTTAGCTGCCAACGTATGTAATTTTAAGAACCTACAGAAACAATCAAAGCGTAGTTTAACTTTACAGTTAGACCCCAACCTTGCTAACAGCAGACTCAGGCACGAATGCCACATGTTGTTATGCTAAAGAGTTTGCTTGGGAGCTGCATTTCTATGCACTGACCCCTAAAAAATTCACTAGAGATCCCATCTGCTTCCTGATGTGAAAACATAACATTGTCCAAGGCAGCAAGAAGATGAGCTTACATTTCCTTGCCAGCACTTGAAAGTTGTCAGAGGAGACATGTGGAGAGAGATTCGGGTCACATCTTGTAGTTCCATTCTCCTACACAAGATCAAGAAAGGTCTTTATGTATGGAGAAAAGCCTAAAACCCCCCCACCAATAAATTATTAACTGAGATTTCCCACTGATGCTACCTAAAAGGGTGCTTGGGTTCTCCATGGCCTCCATGGATGTGTAATTAAATTATAAATGGCATCCTCTGAAGCCTTCTTTAAGGACTATGTGTTTGGGAACAATTAAGGCTAGTCCAGGATATGTCAAAACTATCCTAATAATTTTGGAAGAAGTGCAGATCTACTCACAATAGCTTTCTGTTACCACACCACCTGCTTAATGCAGCAGCATGGAACACTGCATGGGTTAATTGAACTTGGATTTTAGACCCGTGGCTCAGTCTGCTGTGGATACAGGGGTAAGATCCTGAGATAATTACTGTAAAGTTAGCAACACCATGTTACTGCAGCCACTGAGGTGCAGGCTCACCTTGAAAAAAGCTTGGCCAGAGGATATGTAACAAAGAATTTATTAAGCAAGTTTTTGTCCATCTGGTTACAAACTCTAATAGCTGTGATGTGGAGAAATAAGGCTCATTACAAGCTGATTTCATTTAGGATACAAGTAAGTGGGAGATCCGAGGTCCTACAGTTCCAAGACAACGTGTTCCTGTGAAGGCAGAAACATGATCATCTGTTGTGCCCTGTTTTGCTCCTTTTTAAGCTCTCAAACTTACAAAGAAAAGGGACATTTTAAATCATAGGAAGCATAATTTATAAGCATTTCATTAAGTTTTATTAATAGAAAGGATTTTAAAATAAATATAATTTAAAATTTTCCTATGTATCAGATGTTTACTTGTCCTAATCTTACCTCTGTAACTATGTTTTTCCATTACCATGGCCATGCTGGTAATCCTAGGAACAGGAGTCTTGGTCTGTTGTGAAGTGCTTTGCATGCTGACGGACTGTTCTAATTGATTGCCAAACTCTAATTTTGTTTCTTTCCATGAAAAAGACAAATTGCAAATGCAACCCTTTAAAAAAAAACCCCTTCTTTCTTCTGTAGCCTTCTGCCACAGGAGATGACAGGCTTTTTTTCTACCTCTAGAGAGCACAGAGCCAGAGGTTGATTGACATTGTGTAGGAATAATGACCCCAAAAAATATGAAGCTGTCTTACCAAAATTTGCCAGTAGCACTGTGGTCCATAAAAGACTTACCAGGGATGACAAGGAGGTCCCAGGAGCATTTACTTTCCTGTTTCCAATAGACCTGCAGGAGATGCAATGGTAGGTGTATTAACCACTTGGTTTTGCTGGGCTTTTCCTTGTCATGAAAATGCAGCCAACCACAAATTCCATGTTGCCTGGGAAGTAGTATTTATACCAGGCTGGAAGTCACTTCATTGACCATGAATCTCTTCCACTTCTGGATATTGCTGACTGTTAAAGAGCACAGATTGTGGTTTTCAGTGCAACTACCAAGTAGAGGACTGAGAGCTTTTTCATAATCCAAGCATTTTAACTTCAGGTATTCTTCAAGCCACAGGAGCCGACGATTTTGTTCAAGAAAAACCTTGGGGTTTTTCATGGAAGAGAAGAAAAAGAAGAGAAACTCAAGAAAAATATAGTAGAACTGTAATTGTTCTAAACCAGAATATTTTCCAAGAGTCATCAGTGTCTTTTGAGGCATACTCAAGCTTAGCAGAACCCTTTGGAATGTGCTTCATCATGAGATTGCAGTTTTATTGAGGTCTTTGTCCAAAAATTAAGATAAACCAAAAAGTATCTTTCCTTTAGTTTCCTTTAGATTATTTTCCAGTATTCTTCACCCATATTGCTTCATTAAGCAGGTTGTTTTGTCATAAACATTCACCTCTGAAGGATTTCAGTAGCAAAGTGGGAGCTTCCTGCAGAAAAAAAAGTAAGGGAAATGTTTTTTCTTACTTACCTGTGTCCTTTTTTTTCTGTAACAGAGGGAGCAATTCAGAAGTATAATTTTAAGACATCACTTAAGACAGAAATAACCAGTACCTGCACCTTATTAAATAACATGCTATTTTGAAACTTCCTAGCTGGACACTCACTTGTGTAATTTATGCATCAAAATATTATGGTATGTTAGTCTCCAAAAGGAGAAAACATACAGCAGTCACCTGCTATGACTCTACAGGAAAGGAGGAGTAAAGAGATGTTTCTGATGATTGCCATGGGAAGGTGAGGGTGCACAATTACCCCACAGCTACTCTAAAAGATTGCAGTTATATATGGAGACACCCTGGAGCAGGGGAGATCAGCAGTTCACTTGCCAGGAGGCTGATGGAAACACATGCAGAGAAAATGATTCACTCCCAAAGTCTCTGACTGATATAAGCTGGGAAGAGTGGTGAGTTTTTTTTCTCCTCAGGGTCACTACAGCATTCTGTACCTGTATGCACAAAAATGCAGGAATGTCCAGTTATCCTGTACCAGCTGTTCTTCTCTGTCTTTCATCTAAAATTGCCAAGGCAGTTGTCAGTGCCACTCCAGCCTGTGAACCCCTTCAAAGAGAAGGAAGGAGACTTTGAAGGTGGCTCATCTCCCCAGGGCAGTGCACCGAAGGTTTAATGCATTCCAGGCCTTGCTGGGGAGACACAGGGTGTTCTCCTTGTAGCTGTAGTTTCTCAAGGACTGTGGCTTCATGCCAGGTCACTGTGCTGGAGTTTTGATAAGAGGAGACAAAGCCAGATCAGCATTTGTCCAGATGGGATTGAGTTTCTTGCCAACTGGAGATCATCAGAAATGTTACTCGTGGACATTGCCAAGAGAAAACTTACGGTTTTCTGAAGAACCCAGGACTACTTTTAAGCTAGAGATTGATCTGGTATTGCTGTGTTCGTGCTACAGGGCTCTAGAAACTCCTGCTTTTTTCATATTGTAGAGCTGCTGCTATCTGGTGTGCAACCCAAGTCAAGAAGTAACCCAGCTATGCTTAGCCACTGGGATAGAAAGATGCCAAATCTAACAGGCTGAGCAAGTCTAAAAGCTGTGTCTTTGTTTTGATTTTATTTTGAAAACTGAATTACTGATAAGTGAAAGAAATCTGTGGATAAGAGTGGTTTCTGGAGCTGTCTGTACTGAAAAATGACATAGAGTAACTAATTCAACCATGTCCTTGTCAATAAAGGCTTTATATTCCCATGTGGGAGAGTCTTGCTGATTGTTCCAGTCATTTGCTGATTTTGTTGACCACAATTATGCTTGCAAGCTAGAGAGGTGTTTAACTAAAACATTTCCAACTTCAGATGCCCAAAAATTGATATCTTCCATCATCTTTTCTTCTTGGAGAAATGATCCATGCAGAGGGTTTGAAAGAGTGGAGTAATTCCGTCTAGAGAATAAAGTACTGTGTCAGAAAGGATGGGGGCAAAGTAACCTTTTATATATGCTGCTGTGAAGAGAAAAAGAGTATTTTTCTCACACAGTCTAGCCTAGAAAGAGGCTATGTAGAGCAGGGAAAATGAGCTTCAATTCCATCATGAGAAACTGAATTAACTCTTGAGAAAAAAACCTTCTAATAACAAATGAATCACCAGAATAGATCAGCAGTGAAAGATTATAGAGTCTCTGTCAGAAGTTTTTAAGAACAAGTCAGGTAAGTCTGAGAAAAAAGTGAAGTTAAACTGAAATTATGACTGTTTAGTTGTCTTCAAATCACTTGCAGCATTTTTTCAATGGCTTCTTGCTTGGCATGCCAAGAAGGGGATAAAAGGAACTTTTTTGTTCCATTAAAGCATCAGAACAATAGTTTTTCAACAAAAAACCTACTGTGAGAGATATTATCTTAATCTAAACAATGAAAGTTAATAAATAGTTGAACAAATATAATTAGGAGTGGAGAGGGAGAGGGAGAGGGAGAGGGAGAGGAGAGGNAGGAGTGGAGAGGGAGGGGAAGAGGGAGAGGGAGAGGAGAGGAGAGGACAGGCATGTTGGAGGGGAAGAGAACGGAGCCTCTAATGTACTTAGCCCATGGTTCCAGTTTAGAGAAAGGTTGCACCTTGTCTGGCTTTCCCCTTAAATTACAGGAGGAGAGAACACCAGCAGCACCACAAACTCAAACAATCTACCAGTTCTATTCCATGGCAGAAGCAGAACAAAAGGGAATGGCTGAGCTTTGCCCTGTCACAAACTGGCCAGAGGGAAACGGGTTTGTTAAATCTGCAGGAGATGCCACAAAGATTCCTTAACTTCTAATCACATGTTAATCCAAAGATTTAACTCGTGCCTTTCAGGTCCCATCTGCTCTAGCAAACCCACAGACATGACTGGAGGCCAAAATTATCATAGTTTCTACAATTTACAGAATGGGCTTTATGTAGCTAGGATTAACATGTTGCTGCTACAGCCATGTCCATGCAAATACAAGGGAGTGGTCAGAATAAAGCCATTTAGCCTTGATCCACATTGCTCATGTGGTATTTTGCAAGAGGGTTGTGAGCTGTTTGGGGGGCCTTTTGCATTAGTGGGATCTCCCCCTCTCTGAAACATTCTCATTGATTTTTTTTTTTTAATACACTTTCTTGAAATACATGCTTTTAAATACAGAATATTCAGCAGTGACTTCTTGCTCATTTGCTTTTAAAGCTCTCTCTGCAAGTCTCATTGGCATTTATCCCAAAAAGATGTTAAAATTATATCATAGAGGAAACCAGTTTAAAGCTTACTGGAAAAGAGCTGTTTTTGTTTCTTTAATTTTGGTATATGCCTAAGTAAGCATAATCCATTTGTTTCAAGATTAAAGTACATCTATAGACAACTATCTTCACTAAAATATGTACAAGTCCCTACCCAGCACTTGAGCTAATATTTTCCTGTTGGTGTTGAGGAAACCTGACTGGGAAAATGGGAAGGAAAAAAGTATTTTGATATTTCTGGTGGCAATATATACTACTGCATTTTTTTGTCTTGAAATTTCTGCAAGGAACAACCATGTCTCCTAACTGCCACAATCAAGGCCCCATGCTGCAAGTGATTCTGACACTAAACATCTGGTGTGATCTTATCACGTGTTTGTGTAACAAAAAAAAAATGCCTCCCTTGATATTCATATCGATATTCCCCTGGACTTCCACTGCCTCCCAAGAACAACTCATGCAACCCTGACATGCCTTGAACCTATAACAACATGTGGTAAAGCAAAAAATTTCACTCTTGATTAACTTCTTAGCTAATAAAACAGAAACTTGTTGGTTTACATTTACTTCTGAGAGAGGAGCTGTATAGCCATAAATACTGCCTCTAAATTGAACAATGCTGTCTTCAGATCAGGAGGCTGAAATATGACCTGTTTTGCATCCAGGGGTTTTGGGACAGTGTCTGCTGAGGGAGGTCTGGCATCTGGACATGCTATTGTTTCCACTGCCCGAGAGCTTTCCTCTTATAGACTGAGTAACCTCAGCCTTGAACTTTGTTTATACCACAGGAGTCATGTTCTCTGTGACTCACAGAGTCTTTGGCAAACAAAAATATTGAGCCTTCTTTGAAGGGTGAAGAGGCTTCAGAGCAATGCTGAACTGAGAGGACACTCAGGAGACAAGGAGAGGAGAAAACTTTGGGAGAAAGCTGCTCACATGGACCTCTGGTAAACGACAGAGATTCTTGGATATTGTTCGGCAGCAGGATGAAGTGAAGGAAAATAGAGGGAAATCTTGGGAGCAGGGGTGAAAACTCAAAAACAAACCCCTGTTGTTGACTGGACAGAATAGAGTTTCCAGGTGCCTGACCCTTGAACTCTGGCCATCCACATCAGACTTTGGGTCTCTGGATCTGGCCTGCCCTCAGAGGCCACAGAAGGATTCTGAAGTTCCTCAGACTGTCCTTCCACTTCTCCAGGTCTACTCATTAGATGGCAGACAGGTCCCAATGAATAACATAAGATTTTAAGTGTAATAGTCACCACTAATCTGAAATTCTTTGTTTTCTAGGCCCATCTCCACCCCCTCAAGAACAGTAAAAACTCTAGAAAACTATAGGAAAGGCAACATAAAACACCTTTTCTGTGATTAAAATAATTCCCCCAGTATTTATGTGACCCAAATTATAAAATATGTGAAAAGCTGGTAATTTGCTCTGCTCAGGCTATCCTGTAAATAGGGAGAAGAAGAGTGAAAGGTAAGTACCTAGAAGAGTGGAGATCAAAATAGTCTTGGGGAAGCAGAGAGGAATGAAAAGCAATAAATCATAAAGCACCACTGTATGATCTTAGGCACCCAAGTTCTTGGTCAAAGCTTGTTGCCATTGGATGTGGAAAGAGAAAGGAGGACACAAGGAATCACCAAGTGGTGAAGGGCAATCTGTGGTTTTCCCCGGGTGTGGGAGGTGTGGGAGGTGTGTCTGTATAAATCACAGCCCAAGGGATTTGTGCCTGCTTACCCACAGAATGACAGGGGAGATTTCCCTTCCACCTCCCCAGCCTAGGATGCCCCTGGGGGGTTCACAGAGCTGTGTAGCCATGTTCCCACAGCTGCTGTGAGTCCTAGAGAAGCTTAATGCCTGTACTGGGGGCCAACCAGGCAGGAAAAAGCTATCAGTGGAGAAAGTGTTAGAGTTATCGTCTCCTTGGAAGCCCTTGGGCAGCAGGGGCTGGAAGAGGTGCCTTCTCTGCCTGGGGCATCTGCAATATCCTCACCTCCTTCCCAGGCCTGCAAGTACTATTTTGCCTTAAAGGAGTGTAGAGCATCCAGAGGACAGTCAGTTTTGTTGTGGGGGACAACACAGAAAGGGAACAGAGGACAAGGTAAGAGGCTGACAAAGATCACATTAGGGAGACTGTGTTAAAGGCCTTGTGGATGTGTATGCTGGAGACATCATAGTTCTCTGAAAGAATTGGGAGGGGTCAGCTTTCCTCTGCTATCTTTCCACTGATAAGGAATATTTCCACTGGGCAGTGTCCCAGAGTTACTGTGACAGTGCAGCAGCTCCTGTATGAAGGTCATGTCCCTTTTCTGTTTTGCAAAAAAAAGTGCAATAAATGCCATTACAGTCCTACGGAAAAATGCTGTCATACCAGAATATTTTGGAACAGAGGTAGATCTTGGATAAGGCTAACTCATAATAGACCAGAATTGGTGTTGACTGTGAAATTCATGTGCTCATGCAACCAATTAACACAACATGATATTAGTAATAGTATTGTCAGATTAGTTTCAGTCTAGCTTATCTAGCAATTCCAGCCAGAGCTGTATAAACCTGGTCTTCCTTGTCATGCCATTGAATAAGCACTGAGTGGTTGATGTCTGTTCATATGCTTACCGTGTTTCATGCTGATTAGCTTTTTCCACAGGTAGGGAAAATAAAGTCCCATATTAACCAGGGCTTAGTGGAGCTCTGTGGCAGAGCTCTGTAAGGCATAATAGAAAGTAATTTACTGACAGAGTCCTATTCTCAGGCCCAGCAGTTGGTATATTCACTGAGGATCTGGCTGTGAGACCTGGTTTGGCACTCTTATCCCATATTTACTCTAGCATAAGCCGGTTGGAATTCACCAAGGATGGGGGGTGTGGTTCCCCACAGGGAACATTCTGACACCCATGTTGATTTAGTTTTCTTGTTTGAAGAAGTGAACACGCTCACAAGCAGAATGGTACCGAAAATTAAGAGTCACCTTTAGGCAAGAAAGCTGCTATTACCATAAACCAACATGATTTATACACCAATTGGGTTTTTATTGTCGTCTCTGAGTTGCAGTGATATTACTTGAGCTGATAATTTCTTGAGGACAGCATGGACATGCTCACAAATACAAGATTCCTTTTCTTTTGTGTTAAATTCAAACAGGTTTTTAAAAAAATATTTTTAGTCTTGGGACAGAGAAAATAATCTTGGTGTATGTATGTGCTTTTCATCATACACCAGCTAAGATGGTCTTTTATTCTCAGTAATTCAGTGGCATAATTTCACTGTCATTAACTGAACAAATTATTTGTCTTCAAATGAAATTTTAAAAAGAAGCTGGAAATAGGGTCTTCTGGAAGGAAATTCAGTCATTTTTTTCTGATCTATGGACTTTAAAGCATGAGCCATGTTTTTGCTGTGTCCACACTGCCTTGCTGAAATAGGAGATATCCCCCAACCCCCACCTTCTCCTACCTAAGACTTACTGGAAGCATCACTTAAAGGAGAGAAGGCAGCCTATGTGCTGCAGTGAGTCTATTGCAGGGTAAAGGTGGTGGAGAGCTTCATATTTGGATTAAGTTCTGTTTCATTTAGAAGCCCAGCTCAAAGGCTGATGGTACTGCAATAGCAGAGATCTGTTGGTGTGTCTCAGAGCTTACAGATATTCCTTTATTGATCTTTAACAGGACCTCTTGCCCCTGATATTCCCTGATCCTGACGTGCTCTGTTGCAGTGATCAATTCCATCCCCAGCTCCTCTCTCAAAGAGTAGTTTGGGTTCAGATACACATGTTGTGGTGTGGAACTGTGAGCATCTTGAATGCAGCTGCTGAGGTAATTGGCTGCTTGAAATTTAAATTACACCTTCCCCTGTTCCATACTTTGCCCTAGTGCCATTCAAAAACCTGCACAAGATTACAATGCAGTTTCAGATACTGTTTCTGGAAGCTGCTGATGCTCAGACACAGGTAAATAGGAGTAAATTCAGCACACAGCAACACAGATGATTAGAGGAGCAGACATGATTGCTTACAAGGAAAGATGAAAATGTGTAATGCACCTAACTTGGCTAAGCAGCAGCTGGCTCAAGTGCCAGATGAAGACAAACGAGAGGAATCAGTGCAGACATGTGAAATGAGACAAATCTGGAGGTAGGAAGCATTCTGGCTGAATAGCAGCCAGTGTTATGAAGAGAGGGATCTAGGTGATCAGCAAGTCCCAACCTTTTTCATACCAGGAATGTCTAGCATCTCAGTCTCCTCTCCTGAGAGGAACAGGCTGGAAAAAGAAAACAGACTAAATAAGAAGGGCAGACAGGTTGCAACCCAGCCTGTTCCAGGCTGCTTAATTTATGTATATGTACAGGATGATTTTCAAAGAAAATGGTGGAAACTCCATGCAACATAGACAGGCTAGTGTGCCAGTGAATGCTCCACAAGGGTCCATTAAGAAACTGGAGAAGGGTGTATTAGAGTGTTTATTAAAACTTGTTCCATTTCTAAATGGTAACATTTATGCCAAACACATTCAGCAAACAAAAATAAGTTTAAAAAAAATCCAAAGGCATAATTATTTCTAGTTGTATTTACTTTCCATCTCATTTAATGGAATTATTGATTAAATAAATTCCAGGACTAGGTTTGTGCCACATGATTTCTCTCTGGTGAGCAGTTCCTATGACAGAATTTGCAAGTTTTTAAAATTTTCTTTCTGATTTTTGACATTCATTTGGGTATACCCAGCCAATTCATTTGCCCAAGGTAATCAAATTATCAATGTACTTGAGTCATAGGAAAAGAGGTTGAGTTATATTAATCCAAAGAACACCATGGGTACCCACTCTTTATTTAGTCTTGTCCAACAGTTGTTTTCAATCTATGCAGGTCACACAACACTCTGATATTGTGTGTAAAAGTTTGTCCTATTGCCAGTTACCATATCTTCTAGTAACTTTTGCCTTTGTTCTAGTACCTAGGGATATTGCCAGTCTAGCAATGTCCCTACTTACTCTTTTCAGCCTCTCTGAATTTCAGCCTGCTGCAAAGTTACAGGCAATTTACAAACCACATGAACAGATGTATAGAAGTCTAATACAAAATTGTTACTGTGCTTGTCAAGTGGTGATAACATGATTATGTGCCAAAGAGACAAGGACCTAGACCTTTTTTTTGTCTTTTGTACACTTATAAACTCTGGTGCTACTTACCTCATTTTCCTGCTTAAAATCCAATGAGATTAGGAGAGGTGTACTTTCTTTTTCCCCCACTGCTACAGTGCTTTTTGGGAAACCCTGCTGTAGTAATGATTCATGCTGACTAATAGATTAGCATTTTTTGATGACTTTCAGAAAGCACTTGTTTCTATATCTGCCATTTTGTGGATTCTGTTAACACACTCATTTAAAAGTTAAAACAAATAAATTTAGCAGTGGGAACATTACCTCTAGGACTCTGTCTGGCTAACATCAGTCACATGAGTCTGGAGAGAATCTGTTAACACACTCATTTAAAAGTTAAAACAAATAAATTTAGCAGTGGGAACATTACCTCTAGGACTCTGTCTGGCTAACATCAGTCACATGAGTCTGGAGAGAATCTGTCAACAGAAGAGTGAAGAGTTAAATCCTGTTGATGTTTGAGTGTTTGTTCCTATTGAAAACAGTAGCTGTATGGAAGTAATAGAGCAGTACTTGGCCTTAAGCCTTTTTCAACAGGCAAAAATGCTGCATTATCTGGATTTTCTCTTGCAGACTTTCTCCCTCCAGGAGAAAACTCTGTGTACTGGATGTTCTTGAAATAAGTGAATAACACTGTAAAAAGCCTCATAATTAACACATCTTGTCTAAAATGAGAGTCTTCCTAAAACATGCTTAACCTTGCTGGGATGATGGTGTTTAAAACCCAGCTGTGGTTGACAGCTCTGATCTGAAGCACTGTAATAAGGAGAAAATTTTTAAAAGGAAACCTGTGAGATGAAAAAAATGTGATAGATGAGAGAGAGAGGAGGCTAAAATCAGATTAAGTCAGGTCCTTTATTTCTCTATCTTCCTGTTTGTCTTTGTCTTTTTTCATGGGGGTGTGGTGAGGTGGCATGTAACATGCAGGGCTCAATTTGAAGTCTTAAATCCCTAAATTAATGAGTAGGAATTGTCAAAGGATTGATCCTTGCCTAGAAAATAGTGACGAAGATATTCATCAAAGTGGCACATAAGAACAGACTGGGGTGTTTTTTTCAGTTAGTTTGTTTTATTTTGTGGGGTTTTTAACATCTTGTGAACAGTATGAGTGAGGACTTTATTATTAATATTTTGCACTTCATCCCATGCCACTTGCACATATGTTTTTGAAATAAGAGAGATGAAGTAAAATTGTTTTAATCTGTCCCTTTCCTGCAGTGTATTTAGATGAAAGAGTCACAATAATCACCATTAGGCATGTGGCTACCCCCACAGAGTGGTCACATGCCTGATTTTGCTTTTGCTTGTTCTTCAAAAACATTCTTAGATTTTTTTTCCCTTTGCCTTTAAAGATGTTAAGTTTACAGCACCATGCCTCAAGCTCTGTTTATTGAATTTCATGGTAGGATGAGAGAGAGGGGGTTAATACACCCACTCTTATTTGTGTCTCTCTATGAGCTCTTCCCTGAGCTGCTTGGTACATCTGACACTGCTGGCAGTAGCTGGAATGTCCAATGCTGCTGCTGCACATTCACATGTCTGAAAAGAGTAAGTGGAAACAGGTGTTCCTGGAGAACACTGACCACTCTATCCTTGTATTTTATCCTCGTTGCCAGCAGCTAACAAGGAGGACTGGTACAAAGGTCATTTACAAATCAAATTTGAAGAACCTGTTTTAAAACAGGGAAACACTCTTTTCAGTGTGTGTATATGTATGTGTGTAGAAGAGTTAAGCCAGCTTTTCTAAAGTGAGGATATGCCATGGATTTAGTTTTAGCAAGGTAATTTTCTGTGTGGAACTCCTCCTAAGTATGATCTCTTCTGTCTGAATTTTGTTCTGTATAACTTTAAAACTTTGGTGAGAATGTTGAAGGACTTTTGCCTTGATTTATTGTTCCCTTTTAAGTTGTTTAGTTTTAAATGAGTTGGGAGATTAAGAGCATACTTAGGAGGAGGTTAATCGTGGTGACTTCTGTGGCCTGTGTGATTCCACATTGTTGGCTCTTCAGCTCTGCAGACTGGCTGTAGCTGGGACTCAGAGTGTTAAGACTGTGCTTGGGAAGAGCTTAGGACAGAATAGGATGAGCCTGCTTGGTCCTGGATATGGATGATTTACCCCCACATCACCAGGAACAGAAAGGCCACCCTGTAGTACCTGGCTGTCAGTTTTCAGGCTCCACCTCAGGGAGTTGCTGAGACTGCTTGTCCTCAGCCTGTACCCTGCTGTATGTTCATGTATGAGCAGCAGAGTGAGCAGGTTTGACCTGGAGAACAACTTCAAGCTTGGCTTGACTTGCAGTGTAAACACACCTTCAGAGGCATTTTAAGAAACAGCACTCCGTACTTAGAATGGCATCAGACACTGCAGAAACTTGTATCAACATTAAATACAAATCTTAACAAATACTGGCTGAATACTTACAAAGTCATTGACAGGAAGAGTGTGGTATGGGAAAGATGTGTTTCAGTTGAGGTTAGACTGATTAAGGGCAATTTCAGATCAACAGCTATGTATTCAAGTCGCTAATCCATAAAATATTTAGGACTGGGTAGGAACACACTGAAATGCCTAAAGGTGCAAATAGAAATTTATTTAGATATTTATAACATTGCAAAAAAAATCCAACCCATAAACACCCTATGCCCATCTTTGAAGTTTAGCAGTCTCTGTAAGTGTGGGCCCCCAGATATTCCAGAAATGAGAGCTATATAAATGTCCTGCAAACCGACAGGTTACTGGATAAGTGAAGATTGGAGAGCTGGGAAGAACCTGAGATAGCCCAATAGTGAAACTGTAGTTGAGAATTTCTATTATTGATGTGTTCTTCTTCACCAGCCAGTGATGTAGCAAGAGCATCTTTATGATGTTCTGTCAGGTTATCAATGACAAAAGACACTGTGTTATGAGACCTGTCATGAAATATTAAAATCTCCTGGGTGCAAAACAAAATACAGAAGAGAAGAAAGATTAAAGAAAATCTCCTCAAAACACTTTTCCCCCCCCTCGCCCCCCTCCCCCC